>JAREYC010000008.1:11177500-11527500 GCA_030015325.1 Cryptoblepharus egeriae | reverse complement strand
TGAAACTATATGGTCAGATTCAGGAAAGGAAATTAAAGGAAAGCATGATTGTTTTTGTTTTTATCCCCCAGTGGCTCACATATCAAATTCATTTTTGGAGGGTGGAGAGGATTAATAATGCATAGCACTGCATAATATATGTATACCATATGTTACTCATATGTATACTTACATATAGTAATGTATATAGTATACTATATGTACAATAATGGGGATTACATAATCTATGGATTGGGGTTTACATAATCTATGGATTGGACCCATGCTTTCCAAAAGAAATTGTGTACGTGTGTTCCTCTTGTTTTCTATACAAGGTTAATAGTCCTTGTATGTGGGTTAATAGTTAATATAATAGTTAATAGTCAGGGGCTGTGGATGGCACAAACGGTTAAGTCGCTGTGCCTGTTAACCAGCACGCCAGGGTTCGAGACTCAGGCCGGCCCCACAAGACAGGGTGAGCTCCTGTCCTTAGCCCAGCTCTGCGACGCCAGCTGGATCCAATTGTATTGGCCCTGCCTTTCCATTGGACTAATTCAGTGGCGTGGAGAGGGGGGATTTGCTGCTTGGGTAACAGCCTATCCTCCATAACAATCCAACCCAGGCTTTCGTGCTTCGCATGCAGCGTATGCAGCGCCGAGCACGATACCATAGTCTTTCAAGACTGACAGAGGCCTGCTTTTAAGAGTCCTATGATCCCTGGCGACCACGACTCCAATGGTATCAAAAAGGCTACTGCTTCATCCATCTGGGCTAGGAAGCAATGCAGGAGCTAATCAAATCTACACTCCCTTTCCCTGTGTAGTGACCAGTCTGCCCCATAGGGTATCCTTAGATCTGCACCCACTATTGAACAGTTGTGGATTCAAGTGACCCATTTTGGGTCTCCAGGGCCTGGAGGGGGATCTTGTGGCAGGACCTGCAACCATAAAGGATCTTGTGGTAGGATCTCCACCCTGACCATCCCAGCTTTCGCCTTATGGCATGTTTGCAACAGTATCCACCAGTGATGGGTCAGCATGAGACCATCAGGATCAGCTTGTAAATGTGCATGATAAGGCCTGATTCACTTGTACCGATTCAGGATCAGGCTACATGTTGCATTGAATGTGCAGTTTGACTCATATGGGGCACAATCCAGAGTAACTACGGGAGCACATAAGAGACATTACGTGCACCCGTAGTTACTGCACCACCTAGTGAAAACCTATAGGAAATTCATATTGCAATCCAGAGTAACTTGTTCTTACTCTGGAGCAAGGACTCTCCATAGTTACTCTGGATTTCACCGATAAGTCTTTTTCTAACAGAAATAGTAGCTGCAGTGGTAAAAACCTAAACTTTTCCCTTCAATCCTGTATCAGAACAGCACTTCAGTAATTAATTAACCTGTTTAATGTTGTATTCCACAATGTTCACTTAAAAATGAAGACAGTTTCAAGTGTACTTGGGACAATCTTTTTATCTGCAAAATTATTTAACCATTAATTAATTCCACAGATTTATATACCACTTTTCCTCTTCTCTCTCCCCAAGAAGAGGTTAGGCAGTGGCAGCTGCCAAGTGGCAGCTGAAGTGTGAGAAAGCAGTTGAGCAGGCAACTCCCTGCTACAGTTTCTCCTTGCCTACTTAAAAAAGGGCTGTTAAAGATTTAGAACTGTCATTATGCAGCAGCTTGTCTCATTATATACATAATGCATTCATATATGTCATTATATACAGCATTAATTTAAAACATAACTTTCCCACCACCACATTGATACTGACTGATATTTGGCAATACTACAGTACAGGCTATTGAATCGATAGTAAAAACTGAATGACAAAGCTCTGATTAAATTATATGTGGATCAAAAGATTGTCCAAGGTACAAGTTTTAATGTTATTTTTTATGTGCATTACAGTTCAATCCTAAGCATGTCTACCCAGAAGTAAATCCCATTGTGTTCAATAGTACTCAAACCCAGGAAAGTGTGATTAGGATTGCATCTTTAGGGCACAATCCAGAACAAGTTCAGCTTGCTCTGCCCTAACTGCTCTCTCCTAACTATTCTGTATCTAGAGCAGAAAGTTATGCTGCATCCAGAGAGTCAGGAAGCCTGGGCTGCCCTAACTGCTCCAGAGCATGCTAAGTAATTGACACATGGGGAGGACTTGCTCCTGAGGAGACACCCCTCAGATCACACTGAACAGCTGTGGTGCCTACAGTGGTGACACGACTCTGCGCATCACCCGGAGCGGAAGTCTATGCGTCACCCCTGGGATGCGCGCACCCCCCCACCTGGACTGCGCAGTCGCCAAAGTTGGCACCTGCGCAGTACTCTTTCTGAATCCAGTTGGCTTCAGAAACCATCTCTGACACCTGTGCAGTACTTTTCTGAAGTCTTTTGGCGTCAAAGGAGACTGCAGGCGTCAGAGTTGGTGCCTGTGCAGTACTCTTTCTGAAGCCATTCGGCTGCTGCTCCACCTCCTGACTGAGGCCGAATGGCCGTGCAGAGGCGCAGACTTCCTCCGCGCTAAGGAAGTCTCCTCTAAAGCTGTTCGGCATGCTCAGTGTGTTTTTGCGCAGTGCACCTCAGCTGGCCGTTCAGGCCAGCTCCACGGACAAGTGGCAGCTTCTGGCTGCTGCTCCACCTTGGACCTTGCTGACGCCTGGGGCCTGCCAAAGGACTGTCAAACTTCTCCGGCACACCACCCCATACGGAGCACATCACCCAATGCGGCCCACACCAGCTGCACCAGTCTGGTGATGCCATTGGGTGCCTGCCTTGTAAAGAGTCCCTGATGAGATGCCAGTACATTCTCCAGTGAATACAAGGGAGAACTTTCCTGAACTGCCTTGGCTGCCCCAGGTAGGGCAGCCCAGGTCCACCTGTTTTGGGGCAGCCTAAAGAGCTGTGGGTGGTGCAAGTGGCTAAGACACTGTGCCTGTTAACCAGCAGGCCAGGGTTCGAGACCCGGGTCAGCCCCACAAGACAGGGTGAGCTCCTGTCCTTCGCCCAGCTCTGCGACACCAGCTGGATCCAATCGTATTGGCTCTGCCTTTCCATTGGACTAATTCAGTGGCGTGGAGAGGGGGGATTTGCTGCTTGGGTAACAGCCTATCCTCCATAACAATCTAACCCAGGCTTTCGTGCTTCGCATGCAGCGTATGCAGCACCGAGCATGATACCATAGTCTTTCAAGACTGACGGAGGCCATCTTGCAGTTGGTCACCCCAGTGAGAGATAGGGTAGCCCAAGTGCACTTCTAAATTGTGCCCCAAGTGCAACAGCAATTACCAGCACAGATTATGAATGTTATTGGAAATGAAAGGTATTCCCATGATAATAGGTAAATAAGTGCCACAGATAAAAAGGGAACATTAAGAGTGATAGATCAGATCTACTGTAATTACCTTCCCTCACAGTGGTTCCTAGCAATGACGACTCCGGAGTAGTGATTTTCAGTTATGGAAGCTAAATGTTACCAGGTAATTTTACAACCTGTATGAGCAGCTTGTAAAAGAGTATTTAGACTGCAAATTAAATTATGAATTCAGAACGTAACTTAAACAAAGGTACATGCTTCAAGAGATGTTAATTCAAATTTGAGCCCTCATAAGCAAGGCTGAATATTCAGACTTGACCTTTGCATGGCAAAATCTCTATTATTCCTTCAGCGTGTGATCATTCATACTTTTCTCAGCAATAAATTATACTGAAATCAATGGGACGTAATACGTACACATTTGTGGGAACACAGGATTAATTTCTGAGAAATATCTGCAACCCACAATGATAAATCCACTCCAGATACTTTATGTGATTTTATAACCAGAACATGTTGAGCTCTTTATTCAGTTTTACTGGAAAGGTTCCTCGTTTTATTCAGTCACTGCAGAATCTCCCACCAGATTTATAATTAGAGCAACGCAGGTGCTCCAGATAGTAGATTTAAGAAGCCTGTAAAGAGAAGCAAATTACTAGGTGTTGAATTTATTATTACATTTTAGAACTGGAAACCTTATTTGAATTTCACCTCTTTTGTTCATTCATTTCATATACCTTTATTGGCATTTAAACATTCTGGGTGCCAAAATACCTGAGATGAGCACAAGCCACAGAACTGGGTGTTCAGGTGTTAGAGAAGTTTGTGACATGCTGTATTACAAGAAGAAAACATGTCTGAGCAACCACAGTTGCATCTTGGTTTATGAGCATAATTTATTCCAGAAGCATGCTTGTAATGCAACACACTTATATATCAAAGCAAATTTCCCCATAAGAAATAATGGAAACTCAGACGATTCATCCCAAAACCCAAAAATCTATACATATAAAACTGAAAAGTCACTGACTCATCAACACCAAGACAGAACCGCTGGACCTAGAAGCGTGAAATTTGGAGAGGGTGTTCATTCTATGATGGAGGCAACCACTACGAATCAGTTTTTGGAAATTCTAACCAGAAGGGGGTGAAAAGGGACGCAACATGTTTTCCTCCCTATACTTTACATTGAAGAATCCATGACTGAGGGATGTTCTGCCCCAACCCCTGGAACCAGAAGCATGAAATTTGGGGAGGGTGTTCCTTCTGTGATATTAATACCCACCAAGAACAGATGTTGAGAAATTTATCCCTTAAGGAGGTGAAAAGGGGTGCAATGTGTTTTTGTCTTATACTTAACATGGAAGACTGACTGATCACCATCCAGCCAATTTGGTGCCCGGTACCTGATGCACTGGGAGGGAGGGAGGGTGCACTGGAGGGGGGATGTTGTGCAATGGGGGTGATGCACAATAGAGGGCTGATATGCAATAGGGGGTGATGTGCAATGCGAGGGATGGTGCACCTGGGGGGCATGTTGCGCACTGGGAGGAATGATGTGCATGGGCGGTGTTGTGTGAAGGGGGTGTGTGTTGCACATGCATAGTCTGGTCTCTAAGAGAGGCTGAGGAGGTGCTGGTGGAGCACTGAAACCAGCCATATCCCAGACAGAACATTTTGATTGTTTGTTTTACAAGACATTGCTTTACTGCAAGCAGGGTTACTCTATAGAATGGAGGACAGTCTAATATTTGACCATTGAATATATAGGGAATTTAGGCAGGTGATGCTTTTTAAATCCTTCTATGTTGAGCTACACCTACCTAAATTCCCTCTTCTATGCAATGGTTATAGGAAGAGACAATCTGTCCTCCATTCTATATAGTCAACCTGATTGCAAGTCAACAAATTATTAGAAATGTTTGCTTGTCTGATTATTCTTAGTCTAGCTACCATGGAATATATTGAAAAGACAAGATATGAATCATTAAATAAAATAGTATAATATGCAGGCATACCTTTCTTTTTTGAGAAGCAATGTTTGTTGTATTGTATCTATCTCTATTTTGTTTTCAATATCTCATTAATATTTAAATCTTTCAGTATCAAAAATGGATAGTTAAATTATACATTAGTCTGTTGCCCATACCAGTTATTGTATATTAAAGAATCTATTGTGGAAAATTACATTCAATGGTTGAAGAATATTTCTATTGTATGGTTTTCAAGAGCCCCCTAGAGGAACTCTTAGCTCTCTCAAGGAAGAGGCTGCTGAGCTGACTATGCTCTCAGTAGATCTGCTCTAATCTCTAGTAATTACGTCTAGATTGGAGTTTTTCAGCACAATTTCCTTCTTATTTTAAAGTTTTAGGGCTGCAGATGAACTTATTTCAGTACCCAAGAATCATTCTTCTACATCAGGTGTGTCCAAACCTTTTGGCAGGAGGGCCACATTATCTCTCTGACACTGTGTCGGGGCCAGAAAAAAATTTATATTTCCAATTTGAATAAATTTACGTAGAAGATTGTATTAGAGACATTACAAAGCTTGCCCGTGAGTTGGATGGAGGGGTCTTATATAATGTCACATTGAAGCTTGCCAAGGGCCACATTTAGCCCCAGGTTTGGACACCCCTGTTCTAGATCAAGATAAGTGTTACAACATCTTCTCCATGCACCTGATCTGATTTCTTATCTGTTTCAAAAGACCGGAGGACTGATTGGTAACTTTAACAACTGATTATAGCGCTCTTTGACTTGTAAATGTATAGGTGTCCCCTGCAAGTTGCCCTGCTAGTTGTGATCCACTCTAAGAACAGTGCTCATCCCATTGCCAGGCAGAAGGGCCAGGGCTGTCCAAAGACTTCTCCATGGTCATGTGGCCAGCATGACTTAAACATCAAAGGCACAGAGAATGCTGTTACTGTCCCACCAAAGTGGTGCAAATTAATCTACTTGCATTTACATGCTTTAAAACTGCCAGGTTGGCAGGAACTGGACAAATAAATGGAGCTCTCTCTGTCATGCAGTACTTGGGGTTCAAAGTTCCAACTTGGCTGACCTTCAGTTTGACAAACACATCTTTAACCACTTTACTGAACCTCCTCAGCCCTTTGCCTGACTTGTAAAGCTGATAGTATAAATTAGTGGCATTCAGGCATTTCAGCCTGCAACCCCTTTCAAATTTAAAAATCTGTCCAGGATCCCCTGTCAAACTTACTGGTATGTTCTTCCATGTCTACTCAGAAGTAAGTCCCATTGTGTTCAATAAGACTTACTCCCGGGAAAGCCCAGTGCCAGGTTCCAGGAAGGTGATAAACCCCCTATTGCAAACCCCCTGATCCAAGGTGGTGACTCCATATCCTAAAGTCCCAACCCCCACTTTCAAGACCACTGGTATAAATTTTTCTATTATACATGAGTGCATTGACAAAAGTCCTTTAGACTCTCTTCCCCGCCTCGGAATCCACTAGTAGTACTTCTCTATACTCTGGAGATCAGAGCCTAAAAGCCCAATCCTATAAATGTCTACTCAGAAATAAGTCCCATTCAGTCAAATAGAGTTTACTCCCAGGAAAGTGTGGATAGGATTGTAGCCTGAGACTCATACACTCACATAGAATTTCCCTTTATTTGAAATCTAAGTCTCCCGGAGGGCACTTTAAATACGATGCTTGTGACCATGCAACTGAATGCTGAGTGCCTGATTTTACTGAACTACTTCTTAAGAAGTTATCACATCTTGTATTGAGTGGTTTAGTTCCCAGTTTGGGTTCAAGACATTCAGGTATTTTAGGCTTGGATTTAGTCCAACTTTGCACAGAAACACACACCGCTGAAACAATTTTGTATCAGCAACAAAGCAAATAAATGTAATTATGTGTTGATCAAAAATGTGAACGTACTCTAACCCTACAATCCAGAGTAACTACGGGAGCACGTAAGAGACTTTACGTGCACCCGTAGTTACTGCACCACTTACTGAAAATCTATGGGAAATTCATATTGCAGTCCAGAGCAAATGGTTCTTACACTGGAGCAAGGACTCCCCGTAGTTACTCAGGATTGCGCCCTAACTCTCACTTAATAATTTTGCTCTTCATTTTATGGTGTGTTTGGACCAGTATCCATAATCTAACACCAGGGACAATACCATTTGGTCTCGTTCTCCCTCCCTCTCTCCATTTGACATGATATTCTTGACATTTGTGTTCCAATATTTGTACTGGGACAATATTTATACTTCTACTAATTTTTTTAAAATGCAAAGGTAGCATTAGGATTAGGGCTGAGATAGGAGGTTAAGGCTGAGGCTGCAATCCTAGAGACACTTTCCTGAGAGGAAGACCCATTGAACACAAAGAGGCTTACCTCTGAGTAGACCGGGTTAGGATTGTGCTGTAAGAGAACAATTGTATTCAATGGGACTTAATCCCAGGAAAGTGGGTTTAGGATTGCAGCCTTAGTTAGGCTTTGGTTAGTTGTCCAATTATAGATTACTTATTGTCCCAGTATAATGGCATGTGGATGACACCAAAGATTGGGATACATTTGACCAGGACACAGTCATCCTGAACACAAATACCCTAGTATCTAGTTCATCACTGTTATTTGTCATCTCCAGTTGGTCACAGTCTATTGTCACCAAAATGAGGTCCAGCATAATGTTGGTCTTTATGGTTCCTGATATGCTGGATGGATGCCAAGGGACAAAGGAATTCAGTTACAGGGACCAGTTTGGTAACATATTTGGCACATATAAAACAACATTCTGTACAAAACAAAATCAGAACTTTCTTTTGTGGGCATCTGATAAAGTCTTTAATCTTACTTTACTAATTGATGGTTTAGTACCTTATGTTCTTGTAAAAGAGCTGGCTCTCGTTAGGGTGCCATGCAGGTCAGTGAGTTCCCCAGTGAGACACTAGAACTCGGAGTTCATTATAAACTCTAAATTGGGAATGCCATTCCTCATTCATAAATGAAATTTTGTTTCATTATAACTTCAGCAGCATGATTCTAATCCATCTTTTAGGCCAATCCACATGTTTCATCAGGATCACTCCACGGGAATCCATTTTCAACCATACCATTTACAATGCCAGGATTGACCTTACAGCTCTGATTGTTCTCAGAAAGTGCAATCCTAACCAACTTTCCAGCACTGACTAAAGCCACATACAATTCTAAGGTAAGGTTAAAAAAATATCCTTACTTCAGGAGGCCCCCTTGACTGCCTCCCCAATGCAAGCCTGTTTGGCACAGCTATGGTATGTCAGTGCTGGACAGTTTTTTAAAAGTTCCACATTGTTGTTTCTCATTTCTGAAACACAGCCTGCAATTCTTAAGATGCTTTCCTGGAAATAAAAACCACTGAACACAATGGGGCTTCCTTTTGAGTAGACATGGTTAGGATTGTGCTCATATAGTTATAAAGAAGAGAAAACATACCTGTGTTGTGGAGTAAAATTCTCCTCTTAACGCCATCCCCCCATTGCGCACCAACCCCCACTGTGCAACCCCAATGTGCACCACCACCCCACCATGCACACCATTACCCTCTGTGTACCCTCCCTTCCAGTGCTTCAGCTGGATGTTGATCAGTCTTCAATGTTAAGTATAGGCCGAAAGTGCGTTGCACCTCTTTTCAGAACCTTAGGGGTTAAATTTCTCAACAGCGGTTCTTGGTGGGTGCTCCCCTCAAGGAAGGAATACGCTCCCCAAATTTGCTTCTAGGTTCAGGAGTTGGGGCAGAGCATCTCTCAGCCAGGGTTTCTTCAGTGTATATGGAGGAAAATGCATTGCACCGCTTTTTATCCCCTTATAATGAGAATTTCCAAAAATTGGTTTTTAGTGGGTGCCTCCCATCATGGAAGGAACACCCTCTCCAAATTTCACGCTTCTAGCCCCGTTTTGGCTGGGCATTGATTAGTGAGTAAGTGAGTGAGTAACTTTTCAGTGTTTTATATATATATATACAGCGGTACCTCACGTAACAGAATTAATTCGTTCCGGAGGCACTTCCTTTACGTGAAACTTTCTTTACATGAAGCAGATTTTCCCATAGGAAATAATGGAAATGCAGATGATTGGTTCCACAACCCCAAAAATATTTATATAAAAATATTAACTGGATGTAAAAATGATGACAAAACACTGTAATTGAATTCAAAACATGCATTCAGTGGGCATGATCCTATGAAGTCTACTTAGGCTGCAATCCTAAAGACACTTTCCTGGGAGTAGGACCCATTTAACACAATGAGGTAGACTTCTGGGTAGACATGGGTAGGAGGCTGCAATCAAAGGGCAGCCGTAGTTTGTTCCATATCCTTAGGTTGAGAGGCAAGGGTTGCAGCTAGGCTGGCCAAGTACTCAGATTTTTGGTCAACACTGCCATTCTTACTCAGGCCTTATCATGGATCCTTATGGGTCTACTCATTACTATACCTGCTCCTGAGGTGGTATAACTCTGAGGGCTGGAAGAGGGCATTTCTGCCTTGGAAAAAGGCTCTGGATACAGAGTAATTGCTCTGCCTAGGCAATGCTAAACATGCCCTCAACATGCCTCTCCTGAACTGGCTGGGGCAGAGCAGTAAGGATAGAGCAGCCCCACCTCTCTTAGGGCACTCTTTGTTGCCTTTCTCTGCCCTAAGCCTCTTCCAGAGTAACTGGGGTGGAGCATCTTGCAGTTGCTCCAACCTAGTGTTAGATAGGGCAACCCAAGGGCTCTTATTTGGACAGATTAGTTCTGGATTGTGGATAGTTCAAGGGCTCTGGATTGTGCTGTTAGTCTCCTTTCCTCTCTCTTTTGTGCGAGACCTAATAGGCATCTAAAGCCATTTGCACATAACAAAACATGTATTTTATCAAAGAAATTGTTGAACTGAAATACAATTTAAATTTTGGGGGCCCCAAGAGAACTGGGCAAACTTCCTAATTATCCCTTCAAATTCTGATTTCATATCCTGGCTTGTTAATAAAAATGTATTGTATACCCACAGTAAGGAAAGCTGTTATATGAACCGTGTGTGTGTGGGTACTCATGTGTATGTATTTTGCAGGCTATAGCTATTCACTTTGTATTTCTGAAGACATACCGGTATATTCCTGGGATTAAATTATTGCTGGTTTTTCTGCTTTTGTGTTAATGTGAAAAACCACTAGTTGTCACTGTTGCTCCATCAGTAATACACTGAAAAAGAGATTTGCAACTGAAAGTGCAATCCTAACCCCTGGTTAGGCTGTCACAAGTTCCAGCACAAGTAGGGTTGCCATATGTCCCGAAAACAAGGGACAATCCCTTTTTGGGGAGTACTGTGTCCACATACTGGCAAATGGGACAGAGAGTCCTGTCCCGATTTTGTGGAAGAGAATTCTGGCAACCCTAAGCCAAGTCCCATTTATAGGACTGCTCCAGCCCGTACAATGGCAGATCCACTGTTATAAAGATCCCATAGGATTGGGGCAAAAATTCTATATATGTTTATTCATAAGAGCACCATGGCACCATGAGCACCAGGATGGTGTAGTGGTTAGGGAGTTGGACTGAGACCTGGAAGATCCATGTTCAAATCCCTTCTCAGCATCTCTCAGTCAGGGTTTCTTCAATGTATATGGAGGAAAATGCATTGTCTGCTAAGACTAGGTTCATGCCTGCAGCCGAACCTGACTTGGAGGCCGGCGCCTAAATAAACTTTTTGCACCTGAGTTGTCCTGGTATTGATTGGTAAGGGTCCTGATTCCTGTAACATTATCACTCTATAAGACGCACAGACATTCCCCCCCTTTGTGGAGGAAAAAAAGTGCATCTTATAAACCAGCAAATACGGTACCTTACAGAATTATTATGAGGACAATCGGATACTAGCTCTGTAAGCCAACTTGGGCATTTGTGTTGAAAAGAGAAGTCCTCTCAATTTACCCAATTTGTATATATGTTCAGGTCCGGATTGAGGTTTGATGGTGCCCTAAGCTACCGAAGGTAATGGGCCCCTTTATTATGTCCAGCTGTCCTATGTCAACCACAAATTGTCTCTGTTTTTGTGTTGAATATATGCTATAGGGTAATTTATGGGTTCCTCGGTCCCAGTTTGTTTTATACAATATTATACAGTGGTACCTTGAATAAAGAGCGTTTTGTATAAAGAGCAAAATTTTCTCAGAAATTTTGACTTGCTTAAAGAGCACTGTCTTGAATAAAGAGCACTTCTGAGGAAGTTTGGAACAGGCTTCCATGGCAAGGGAACTCACAGGCGGGACGAGAAGACTAGCCTGAGCTACAGTGGGGCCCTGGGCAAAGTTTGAAATAGGCTTCCATTGCCAGGGAACTGATGGGATGTCCTGGGGGAGCAGCCTGAGTCAGGTCTGTATGTGGGATCTATGTGTGGCAGCGTGGAAGGTGTGCCTTATCAATGTTCTAGTGCTGCTCCCCGTCAGCAGCTTGGGAATGTTCAAGTTGCACAAAAAGACAATAGATTCCATTGAGCCAATGGATAGCAGTGACTCCATTAGTGATTGTGAAAGAGCACAATCCTAACCATGTCTACTCAGATGTAAGCCCCATTGTGTCCAATGGGTCTTACTCCCAGGAAAGTGTCTTTAGGATTGCAGCCAAAGTCATCCCCTCTTTGTAACCCACACACCAGCCATGAAGGTTTTCAAAGGTACAGTACAGTTCAGTACTGTACAGTATTTTCTTTATTGCAGTGTTGTGTGTTACAGTGTTATATTGCAGTGTTTTGTAATCATTTTTATAAACAGTTAATATTTTTATATGAATATTTTTTGGGTTGTGGAACCAATCGTCTGAGTTTCCATTATATCCTATGGGAAAATCTGCTTCACTTAAAGAACGTTTCACTTAAAGAGCATGCCTTCGGAACGAATTAAGCTCTTTAAGTGAGGCGCCACTGTATAGTGCATCTCTCTAGTACTATTTTCCCCAATCAATATCAGGCTAAAGTCCTCAAATTCTATCGACCTACTAATGTCCATATCTATGTACTTAGGAATGTACTGGATATAGATGAAAAAGTGACACCTTTGTGGATGTGTCAACATAAAGCAGTTCACTGACCTTGTACTCTGGAAACCTTTGGTCATGGAGGTGGCACAACTGTTGGGGTTGTAAAAGAATTCAGATCCTTACATGCTGGCATCAGAGACCAATTATGCTGAGTAGCAGGGCCATCATGAAGGTGTATACTTTTCAGTGATATAAAAATAAAAAACACAAAACACAGCTTTCTGCAGTTCTTTTTTTAAATGCAACATAAAGAACGCTGAACTCTGCAACAACAAAACATTTTCTAACATCTTTACATATTGGCCGTAGCAGGCTGGTTGGGGCTGTAGAGACGAGCGCAAGGGTAATGTTTGTGGCTGCATCTGTTAACAGTATACCACCAATTATAATTTATAAAAATGCACCTTTTCATTAAAAAACAACACCACTTTCTTCACATCTCATTTTGTCAAAAACAAAAACTGCTAAAAAATAAAAATATAACATCACACTCATAGTCACCCATTTAAAAAAAATACAAAAAAAATATGTTGCATCTAAGCCACAGATGAAGTTAAAAGATTTGGGGTGCAATCCTAATGACTTTAGGCCAGCACAACACATCCATCTCCCCATTCCAGCTGTGGTGTGGGGAGACCAGCACATGTCTGTGCAGTGGCCTAACCCTGCTTACTGGTTTAGGCTGCATGGGATTTGTGTTGGTTTAACTAGTGGTTAGGATTGCACTGTTTGAAATTCTGTTATTTCATCATGAAGTTGAGAAAGCAGGCAGAGTCCTGGTCTTTGCCAAACAGTAGGCAGCCTGGTCAATGCTCATCATCATCAGCCAAAGCCTAAATAAACAACATTATCATTATGTTTGTATGTCACATTGTATGAGAATGCTTTTTTCTGCCCAGTCTTCTTGTCCCTTAGCTGTGTTATTTTGTCCCTAAGCGGTATCTTGGTACAGTAGTCTTTCAGTATGCCCTAGATATGAGTGATCTGGATTCATATATGTCCCTACACCATAGTGCATTAACCAGGAAGGGAAAAATTTTGATATGTTTGGGTTAGAAGTTTGCTTAAGGGGAATAATTTCGGCCAAGTTATATTATACTTTATAGAAAAGAAGTAAAAATCTGTGTCTTGTGCCGCTGAGGACAACTTGACTATCTTTTTGTGACCCATGAGAAATACTGTATGACTTTCCACAACTTTCAACACCACAGTCAATGACCTTATGCTAATAGATTTGGAGGCAGAAGCAATAGTTTGTCAACAACAAGAGGCACTTGTTCACAGCACTGCACAAATCACAGCACTGCACAAATCTCCCACAGTCCTTAAAAGAACATGATTTTTCAAATGAAGTCTTCTGGAAGGCAAAATAAATAATCAGGAAGAAGAGGGCTGTGCAAGTGTTGCTCTCCTGCTGTCACCATAGTTTTTTTATTTTTAAACACGTTAACCCCCATCTTCCTTCCTCTACGCAGCTTACAACAGTCAAAAGTCACAATCACAATCTAAGAGAAAATAAAACTGAAGGATAGCAAAAAGGAACACAACAAATAGGAACCCAACAAAAAAGTAACACAACAAATATCAGCAAAATATTTAGAGTGAATAGATCAGAAATCAGGAAAATCCTGGAAATGTCCATTGTAAGACGTTTTAGAAAACCCTCAGTCAACTCGAGTTATCAGAAAGAGGATCTTTATTCATCACGTGTCGGGCAAACTCCTTGGACTCAAGTCCCAAAGTGAGGAGCCGGCCAAGATGGCTGCCGGCCTTAATCTTTTATAGTGGCAAAGCAGGTTACAGAAGCAAGACAGCATTATTCTATTTCATAGGCTGCATTATACAAAATGCTTGGCACATGTGCACTGCGTCTCCTGAAGCTCGGCTTCAGGAGACTCAGCACGCATGCGTCCAACTGGATGCAAGCACGCTGCATGTCCTGAAGCTCCGCCTCAGGAGACCCAGCATGCTAGCGTCCAGCTGGACTCTAGTGCACTGCGTCTCCTGAAGCCGAGCTTCAGGAGACGGCGGCCGCTAGCGAACCGGTCCCCGCGGTTCTGCCAGCCGTGGGTCTTTCCGGTTCGCCAGCGTCCACCATGTGGGAAGATTCAGTTCGTGCGAATAGGCCTGAACCGGCATCTGCCCACCTGTGGCTACTACTGAGAAGGCCTTTTAGCATGTTACTACCAGTCTATCTTCAAAAGCAGGAGTGGGCAAGTTGGGCCATTTTAGGGATCCTGGACCTATAGCAATTGTATGGAAGAGGGTGCTGCTTGTCATCTTTGAGTAGGGTTGCCATAGTTTTCTTCCACAAAATCGGGGCAGGAACCTCTGTCCTATTTGCCAGTATGTGAACAAAATCCCCCAAAGTTGGGATTATCCCTGTTTTTCGGGACTTACGGCAACCCTATCTTTGAGACCAGAAGATACTTTTTTATACAACTTCTATACAACAGTTTTATGTTGTCAACTATTTCAGCCTCTCTTTTTTAATAAAATTTGTAAGCCACCTAGTTCTTGGCAAAAGAAAAGCAGGATAAAATTTCTTAAATGAATGAATGAGCTTCAACAAACAAGATCCAGAGAATGTGACCAAAACTTTCAAGGAAGCTCTGTTGTGAAGATGAAGAAATAAAACACCAAAGCTCTTCCTAGTTGGTTTCCAGAAGGAAAATGAGGACACCAATCTGCCTGGGGGCTTTTACTACACTTTCTATGGCCTCATTTCGTTTCTCATTCAAGCACTATGAACAGCTGGCGCATGTTGCTTCAGGGTGGGCTGACAGCTGGGGTGGATTGTGTCAGGTAGCACGTCCATAGTCCTTGGCACAGATCTCCAGGGAACTACTGGCACGCACAGCCCCTTCGCTCATTCAATTAGATTAGTCAAAGAATCCAGGTTAAAGGCTCCTGAGACACGAAACTCAAAAAGTTGAAATGTAGCCTTATAGGTTGAGGTTGCTCACATGAGGGCAAGTGACATGCAGTCAGGATGAGCAGGCCTTACATGACCCAGCAAGTAAAAGTAAAAACAAATTTTAAAATAACCTTTTCCCTTTTCCAAGCTGATGTTTTCTGCAAACATACTTGGTGGGAATAAGGAGAGTTGCCAATAAGCTCAATTACTACAGGATCAGTGATGGGCTTCAAAGAAATTAACAACCGGTTCTGTGCCCATCTGGCAGCCACTTTTAAATGGCTGTTTTTCAACTTGATATGTCCTATCTCTCGTTGACAACCGGTTCTATAGAGTAGGTGCGAACCAGCTGGAGCCCACCACTGTACAAGATGCAACTACAGGGAACTACCATAGTTTGCCTAGTAAGAAAAAAAGAGCGCTCATGTCATCAGTCTCTGGGGAGGCAGCAGCAGTTTTGCCTCTGGTGGATAAAGCTAGAATTATAGGTGTCTTCCAATTTTTTAAAAAGCAGGACAACTGGCTAATCAATCACAAATAGCAGATCATCTGCATTAACAATGTCCAGGGAGGTGTCTGGAAGAGCTGTTATTCTTCTTTCTTTAATCCATTTAAAAAAGCAGGGAGTCAGGCCAATGGTCTGGCTCTGCAAAACAGGTTCTCTAGAGGCTTGTATTGAGCTTTCCCTGTATTGAGTTGTGCATTTGAGTTGCTGTATTGAGTTGTGCATTTGGGAAAAAGTTGTGAAAATTTTTTAAGAAAAAAATTTTTTTAACAAGGGGGTGGGAGAGAATTGGGTTTCCTTCCTTAAAGAAATTTATTTATCTATATATATAAAAGAGAAAAGTCACTGACTCACTGACTCACTGACTCACTGACTGACTCATCACCGCCCTGCCAAAACCGGTGGGCCTATAAGCGTGAAATTTGGGGTGGGTGTTCCTTCCGTGACTGAGGGGTGCACTAAGAACCGGTTTTCGGAAATTCCAACAGGAAGGGGGTGAAAAGGGGCGCAACGCGTTTTCCTCCCTATACTTTGCATTGAGAATTGCTGACTCAGCAACATTCCGCCCCAACTGCTGGGCCTGAAGCATGGAATTCTGGGAGTTCCTTCTGTCACCTGAACACCCACCAAGAACCATCTGGAGAAATTAACCCTTCAGGAGCTGAAAAGGGGGCAACGTGTTTCTGTCCTATACTTAACATGGGAGACTGAACAACATCCAGCCAATTTGGTGCTCAGACCCTGGTGCACTGGGGAGATGTTGTTCAGAGGAAGAGGTTGCGCTGGCGAGGATGCTGCGCATGGGGGAAGTTGCGCATGGGTGGGTGAGGCGCATGTAGGAAAGTTGCACATGGGGGAAGTTGCGCATGGAGGGAAGTTGCACATGGGGAAGTTGCGCATGTGGGAAAGTTGCGCATGGGGAAGTTGCGCATGGGGGATGATGCGCATGGGGGGATGATGCGCATGTAGGAAAGTTGCGCATGGGGAGAAGTTGTGCATGGGGGGATGATGCCCATGGGGGGACGTTGCGCATGGAGGGAAGTTGCGCATAGGGGGAAGTTGCGATGCGCATGGCAGGATGATACGCATGGGGGTGATGCGCATGGGGGAAGTTGCGCATGGGGGATGATGCGCATGTACGAAAGTTGCACATGGGGGAAGTTGTGCAAGGGGGGATGATGCGCATGGGGGAAGTTGTGCAAGGGGGATGATGCGCATGGGGGAAGTTGCGCATGAGGGAAGTTGCGCATGGGGGAAGTTGCGCATGGGGGAAAGTTGTGCATGGGGAAAGTTGCGCATGGGGGAAAGTTGCACATGGGGAAAGTTGCGCATGGGGAAAGTTGCGCTTGGGGAAAGTTATGCATGGGGAAAGTTGCACATGGGGAAAGTTGTGCATGGGATTTGATGCATATGGGGGAAGTTGTGCATGGGGGGTTGATGTGCATGGGAGGAAGTTGCGCATGGGGGAAGTTGCACATGGGGTAACATGTGCATGGGGGGTTGATGCACATGGGTGAAGTTGCGCATGGGGGGTTCTTACACCTGGGGGAAAGTTATCCATGGGGGTTGATGCATATGGGGGGGATAGCATACAGGGGAATTTTACTCCCGCAACGCGGGTATGCCTTTCGCTAGTATTTCATATAAATCCATTTATATTTTGTGTTTCCAAAGCCAATGCAAATATGCAAGGCAATTTACAAAGCTTTCGTCCCTCCCCTCCTGTTATCCTCACAACAACCCTTTAAGGTAGGTGAGGCTGAGAGTGACTAGCCCAAAGTCACCCAGTAAGTTTCATTGATGTGGGGAGATTTAAACTTGGATCTTCCAGGTCCATTTCAACTCCGTAACCCCTACCATTTTGGCTCTCTTTATAAACTACTTTTTGTTGAAAGGCAGTGTATAAATATTCTTAATTATAATATATAAACTTCACCTGAAGCTATGGATTTCAGTCCATTTATGGATTTCAGTCCATTTTTAGTCTGTTTATTGCTTTGGAACACCACACCTGATTTTCTTTGATGTTGGATAAAGACTGTCATTCAGTATACATTGACTTGTTCACAAAAGCCACGACATTTGTGTCATTGTGGCAGTCCTATGCTTTAATTGGAAACCAGCTCTATTGTATACAATGGATTTCCTAGCAAACCTGACTATGGGCTGGACTATATTAGTAAGATCATTCCAGCATTTCAAACTATGTTAAAAAGAAGCAAATGTTCTATAAATAGAGATGGGCAAGAGAAAATTAGTACCTAGAGATTATCTCTAGGAAGAGAAAATGAAAATCAATGACAATATAGATGGAATGTAAAGCAAAACAGAAACACTGGTCCCATTTCAAGGCAGCATGTATCAAGGCAGCATGTATCTGCATGTAGCTTCTCCTACCGTAATGCAGTTCTTGCCAGCTGCTGGCATTAATGTCTCTGAAAAGTCCTTGGCATCACACAAGGAATTCCCATAATGAATTCCCAGCAGTGCTTCAGCAGTATTTCTCACTATTAGTGTTCTGTTTGGAGAACATTGGAGGAGGAGCAGAATGGCACATCCCAGGTAAGGCAGGCAGTATTTGACACACCGCCTCGGGTATCAGGAGCTCTTGAGCAATCACTGATTTAAAGGCTCACTCCATTCATTCCATGCCAAAATCTGGAGCTGTTTAATGTAGACATTATTCAGGACTCAAAATTAATCCCGAATATGTTGGATTAGAACCTATATGGCATCAATATACCTCTAACCCTAGAAAAAGTGGGGTGTGGGAGAATATGGTAATAGAACAGGTCTGACTGGTCTATCTTTTTTTTCCTTACGTGGTATCGACAGCCAAAAATAATCTGCAATTAATCTTTCTTGCTTGTCTACCAGAAGGAAAATTATGTGGGATCTTGGCATCCACTGGGGTTGTCTTCCATCAGTGGATACTGAAATCAGTGAATACCATGGACCACCTTTAAATGCCTTGTAACAAGGGGTTTTCAGCCACTAAGAGTGGCTCTCTCTCTCCTTGAACACTGGAATGCTACCAACCTCAGCATGGCACTGTACAGACTGGAACATTCTACAGTGCTACGCAAAAACTATTATTGATTTGGAAAACTGTTGAAAAAGTAACATTTTTATGCTGACATTTTGTTTTATTTTGACTATTTTATTTTCACAATTTTGACAATTTTGCAACCCTTTTTTCATTGAACTGAAATCCTATTCATTTTCAACCTTTTTGTCTCATGGCCCACCATGAAGGTGTTAAATCTGTCAAGGCAAACAATCAATTATTTTGACAAGCCACAGTACACTGCATGCTGGGGGGCTCACATCCCACAATAGCACAACTAATACAATCCTCCCCAAAACTGCAGACCATTGTGGTACAACAAGGTGCTATAGCACACTACTTGAAAATTGCTGATATACACACATACCTAAGAGTAAGACCATAAAACACACTTGGAATGATTGCTTCCAACAATTCAGAAAGTAGGATTGTGCTGTCAGTGAGCTTCATGGCAAGGAAACCATTTGAGCCCACCTGACAGTCCACCCGACAGTCCACAATCTACCTGTAGCCCACTACAGTCCACCCGACAATTTAACTACTATGCCACACTACCAACCAAAAGAAAGAATATCTTCAAATAATATATTCCCATTGGGCACAAGATGTGTCAAGAGTCATTAGCACAAATTAGATTAGACATTTTTCTGTGAGCCACTTTTCCACATGAGAGACTGTGCTGAAAGCCCCTCCTGGTATATGAAACAGAAACATCAATGCATACCGTTACGTCAGCATCAATGAGCACTTCAGTCTCTATTCATTTCGGCACGCAATGCCAATGGTTCAATAACAGTCCGTGAGAAAATCATACATGTACGAAAAAAACCCCCACAACCAAGCCAAACATTCTGCACAAATGTACGAGGGCCGTCAACTATCTGGAAGTTTTTAAGAAACCAAGTGATTGGTTGGCCACCTGTCTCACATATAGGATGCCACCCCTGCCATAACTGGGGAATGCTTTTGCATAAGGCAAAGCCAGGCGAGACTGCACCAAATTGATGCAATGGAGCTTTCAGGGTGGGATTTGGGAAGGTTTTTTTACTTGCCGTTGCTTTGAGAGAATGGCAAACTCAGCACTGGGCATCAGCACCATGAAGATGACACTGCAGTGGGTCCCAATGTAAGTCCTACCACGTGTTTTTTGGGATTGCCTTGCCTAAAGCCACCTAGAAAGTCCATGGCAAAAGTGAGGTTCTACCAAGACTTTCCTAGTTCACAGCTTAGTCTCTGACATGACACCAGCTCCATTCCAGAATAGGCATGATGGCGATTCAAATAACATACCGTATTTACTCAAATGTAATGCACCATTGAATCTAATGCACACCCTTTACTTATAATTAAATCACCACATTTACTCAAATCTAATTAACCATTGAATCTAATGCACACCCTGATTTTGGAGACTAAATTTGGCTGAAAAAGGTGTTATATTCAAGTAAATACAGTACTTGTGTGTCTTTGTTGGCAATCCTAAGCTCCAGTTTGGACAGCCTGAGTCCTGGCATAAGTCCTATGCTGCCCTGGGGGTGGCACAGAAATGCCATAAGTCATTTCTGCTTCACCCCTGGGAGATTAGGCCAGTGCACAGGCATATGTCGACCACACATACCATCATGGGAAGATGTGCCAAGTGAGTTAGGCTGGCCTAAATTGGTTAGGATTGCTCCATGTGTTGCATAATCACTACTCTTGACACGCAGCGTGCAGAGCTTGATAGAGTAATGGTCTGGGCCAGCATGGTGTTTTTCAAGTTCTTACATTATGGGCTATAAATAAAGTAATTGGACACAAAGGGTGAGATGCCTCTGAAGGGGCAAAGACCCAGAGTCCATTCACACTGGGGTGAGCAGTGTTAATAGCACTCTGAATTGCAATCTTGTAAAAAGATTTCGAATGCAGTAATGTAAAGCATATTAAGAGAGTATTCATTTGTGGGGGTTGTAATGAAAACCCTTGTAGACGATGCTGCAGTCAGTACCTGTCCTAGGTTGCGACCACAGATTCCTATCTCACTCACGTAGGAGTTCTCGGTCAACTGACCTTTTCAGAGTGTTCCTATAAAACAATTAGCAAGAAGCAATGATATGCAATATTGTACTTGTACAGGAATGCTGTACATTGTTTTCAGATCATGACCTCTTCACAGGAAAGTCTTCCCACATCAACATATCAACATATCAACATATGTTGAGGAGGAACTGCTGCTGATCTTTCACAAGAGGATTCTGGAGCAAGTCCTAAAGCTGTGGTTCTCAAGCATTTCTGCCCAGAACCCCCTTCCGAAAATGGCAATCTGAACAGGACCCCTATGAAGTTACATCATCAACCTGGAAGGGGGGTCATGGCCAGACATGACATCAAACAAGAAGTGACATCACTGTGATGCCAGAGCTCCTCCATGTCTGCTTGGAAGTCTCATTGTGTGCAACGAGAGTTAGGCTGCAATCCAGAAGTGCACTTAGGTTGCCCTATCTATATTTGGGGTGGCCCAATTCCAAGACGGGGCAGCCCAGTTATGCCCGAAAAGGCTTTGGGCAGCCTAAGTCAACATAGGCTGCCCCAAGACAGATGGACCTGGGCTGCCCTAGTTGTGCCAGCCCAGGCAGTTCAGGAGAGGCATGTTGAAGGCATGTTCATCATTGCTAAGAACAGAGCAATTATTCTGTATCCAGAGCTTGTTTCCAGGGCAGAAATGCCCTCTTCCAGCTCCTCAGAGTTATACCACCTCAGGAGCAGGTATAATAATGAGAAGATCCATAGGGGTCCATGATAAGGCAGAGTAAGAATGGCAGTGTTGACCAAAAATCTGAGTTCTTGGCCAGCTTCCTGCCTTTCAACCTCAGGATATGGCACAACTACAGCAGTCCCTTAACCTGTGAATATAGTAGGCCACTCCAAGAAACCCCTGTAGACTGTACTGGCATCTCATTGGGGACTCCTTATAAGGCAGCCATCACAGCTGTTCTTTGTTCAGTGTGATCTGAGGGGGGTCTCCTCTGGAGCAAGCGCACCCCAGGTGCCACTTACTTGGTGCCTACTGAGCATGCTCTGGAGCTGTTGGAGCAGCCCAGGATCCCTGCCTTTCTGAATTCAGAATAACTTTCTGGTCTGGATGCACCCTACTTTCTGGGGCCCTCCCAGAAAAGTACGGATTGCAGCAGATGTGTTCAAACTTTTAACTTTAGGGCTCTTGTACATTTAACAACTCTATAGAGGAGTGAATTTCAGCAGATTCGGCTTCTTATTTCACAGATCACAAGCTACACCTGCTGAAATTCCCTCTTCTGTACAATTGTTAAAGATCCAGGAAAGTTGAAGTTGAAAGTTTGGACACTTCTGGACTGCAGCATGAATGTTCCCTTTTAAGATTCATTCCATTCCATCACCCAATGGGGTCTTGACCCTCACTTTGAGAATCATAGAATCATCGCGTTGGACGGGACCTAGTAGGTCATCTAGTCCAAACCCCTGCCTGCAGCAGGAAATCCCCCGAGAGCATCCCCGACAGGTGCTCATCGAGCCTCTGCTTGAAGATCCCTAGTGAGGGAGAGTCCACCACCTCCCTTGGCAATCTGTTCCACTGCCGAACCGCCCGAACTGCCTGAATCACTTTCTTCTAATGCACTCTGTTATTCCATGGGTTGGAGTGACCAGGCACATTACTCTTCCTTTTCACCCCACATGTATTTGAGAGTACACTATAGAAATCACCTAACCTGGGATGAAATAAGTAACCAGTTGAGGCTCACCCAAGCTCTAAATTCTGACAAAAGGAAATATTACTTTATAATCTGTGCCTAATTAATCTGTGGAACTCATGCCATGGGACATGATGATAGCACCTGACCAGGATACCTTTAAAAGAGGTTTAGACAGATTTCTGGAAGAAAAGTGCATCACAGGTTATAAACTGTGGTGATGACTATACACAGTTTGCAGGTTTTAGAAAAAGGCTCTATCTGAATGCCAGGTGAAAGGGAGTGGCAAGAGGATGCAGGTAACTTGTTGTCTTCAGAGATCATTTTGCAACTGCAAAATGCACAAAGCTGGACAATTTGGACCCTTGTCCTGAGCCTGGAGGCTTCTTAGGTACTTAGCTGGGAGGTACATTTGCTCCAAGAAAGCTAGATAAAGAGGGCAAAGGTAAAATCAGTTACAGAGCTTTAAACAAGTTATAAGAGAGAGAGAGAGAGAGAGAGAGAGAACACTTGATTTTCTTTAATAATTAAGATCCTGTAGTAAGGATCTTAAAGGGAGAGATTACCAATCTATTCTGCTGTTTAGGTTTTTAGGTACAAAATCCTTTTATGCTGCAAAACAAGAAATTATCACATTCCAGGTTCCAGAGGAGAAAAAAATAAAGCAAAGGGTTGGTTCTTGGTTGGATTGCAAAAATCTTCCACAAAATCGGAACAAGACCTTCTGTCCCTTTTGCCAGTATGTGAACACAATCCCCCCCAAATCAGGATTGTCCCCATTTTTTGGGACATATGGCATCCCTTGTCCTTGGCAACATGGGGGGGGGGAACATTCAGAAAAAGCCACCTCTAGTGCAGACAATGATGATTCAGACTCCCAAGCAGGGTTGTCATATATCCTGGAAAACTGGGACTGCCCGGTTTGGGGGGATTACATTCACATACTGGCAAGTTTGATGGGGTCCTGTCCCAGTTTTATGGAAGATAATTATGGCAATGCTACTCCCACAACTGCATGGGTATCTCTGCTAGAGAGATTCCCCTGCAAAATGGAGAAGGGTTTTGCTGAAGAAGAAGCCTCATAGTTGGGGTACTTCCAGATGGTTTAGCAGTGACTTCTTCTGTAAATCTGCTACAAAAGCAGGAATATTATAGGTCTTTTGACAAAGGAATTCTTGCTTTCCTTTAGCTATGCAGCACAAGCTTTTGCATAAAACAACAAGTTTGATGGTTTCTTAATCAGAGAAGTTGTGAGGAACAAAAGGCATGGCCAGGTGAGTGTTGCTCCAGGCTCAGGTTTGATGAGTGAGGCTTCTTGGCCCAAGAATATGAAAAAGGCAATTGAAAGGTGCAGGCAGGATGATACAGTTCCAGCACAGCCAGAACCTTCCTCCTAAAAACCCTTGAATTAATATATCTCCAGTCTAAGCATGCTGTCCATGGGGAGATTTTGCTACAACTACACATTCTGGCATCCCTGATGTGAAGGATGCAGGCTGCACCATTGTCAGCTGAAGAGATGGCTCTACAGGGTTTTCCCTTGATAGTATAATTTAAATTTCCAAAGAAGGCTATCTTATTGCAGGGGTTCAGACTCTTCCTTGATGATCAATCAGGAAAGGGATTATGACCTAAAGGAGCACAGTGTGAATGGGAATCAAAATTATAGGACAGACTGAATGAACTGATCAGATTTGATCCAGAGAGAACCTCAAAGCGCCAGATGCAGGGGAGCGCACCTTGATGCAGGTGTCTTTTTTTGTCTCGTGTGCTCCCCAAGGCATCTTGTGGGCCACTGTGAGATACACGAAGCTGGACTATGTGGGGCTTTGGCCTGATCCAGTGGATATTCTTCTTTTGTTCTTGTGAAAGTGGAGACACTCAGCACAAAAAGAATTAAGGCTACAATCCGAAAGACACTGGGAGTAAGACCCACTGAACACAATGGGGCTTACTTTTGAGTAGACATGGTTTGGATTGTGCTGTATGTTCTTGAAAGCAGAAGCAACCAACTCTCATAAATCATTAGCACAACGCAATAAAAGGAGCGCAAAAAAAAAAGGTTCCCTCTGGAAAAGGACAGCCCTGAAACCAGGCGTTTGTTCCTCAGTGCAGAGTATCACAGCCCACCACATATAATAGCTGTGCAAGGTTGTCATCATGCTGTGTTTAAACAAACTTGACATTTTTATTCGCCACACAGCTGGGCTTTTTTTGCTCAGTCTCTGGGCAGACAATGGGCCATTTAAAATGTGCATACATTTAAATGGATTAAGATGAGCACATGAGTCCTGAATGCTCATCCCCCACTGCTCGTGGGTGATGAAACAAGTGCCATTAGTCCCATAACTAGTATGACATTCTATTATTCACAGGTCTGTTGGCAACCCCGTCTTTACAGCATGAGGTTTTTAACCAACCCTAATCCTTCCGTATGCCAAGATGGTGTTTGCTGTGAGCAAGTAGAAAATACTTGGAATGGGGCACTCAGGCTGCAATCCATACTTTTCCTGTAGTAGGGCTGCAATCCTAACCATGTTTACTCAGAAGTAAGCACCAATGTGCTCAATGGGTCTTACACCCAGGAAAGTATCTTTAGGATTGCAGGCTAGCCCTACAATCCAGAGTAAATACTGGAGCATGTAAGACAAATTTACGTCGATGTAGTTGTGGCACCACCTAGTGAAAACCTAGTGAAAACCTATGGGAAATTCAGATTGCAATCCAGAGTAAATTGTTCTTACATCGGAGCAAGGACTCCCCATAGTTACCCTGGATTGTGCCCTAGGTCTCATTGAACACAATGGGATTTACTTCCGAGTAGACATGGAAGAGTTCTGGCACTGCAGTGATGTCACTTCCAGCTTTAACATCACTTGTAGGTCAATTTTTATCACTTCTGGGGCATGTCTTGGACAGATTGTCGTTCTCAGAATGGCATCTCAGGCTGAAATATACAAGAACCTCTGGTGTAAGGGTCTTCTCCTAAAGAGGTAGCACTTGGTCGTTATCCAAGCTGATAGTGAGGAAAAACAAAATTAAATACAGGTATCCCCCACTTTCTGACAGCATGTCTTCTGATGGTTCTTCTCTTTCAATACCTTTTAATTATACCAAGGATTCATTCCTTCAATACATGCTCCTCTCCTGCAACCTCTCTCTTCTGGTCTAAAGGCTAAAGTGGTCTCCCCTACTGTTGATTTGCATGTGACAAGGAGATCATATTATTTTTGGCATTTCCTTATGACTTTCTTCAGTAAATAATCATCATTCAAATAAATAAGACCTGCATTGCCACACATGCTTTGTTCATTTCATTATTATGTTATGTTCATTGTTCGTTTCATAACAAATTTTAAGTATTTTGCTATGTATTAATACATATTATTTAGGCTTTTGCAAGTGATATTTATGTCCTTTTTGGTGATCATTTTGCATTTGCAAGTGAAAAGACCGGGTTCCACTTTTCATCGGTTTTCACTTTTGGTCGGTGCTCCAGTTTCTAACCTGAGTGGCAGCACTTCTCCCTTATTTCTGTTTCACAGCACTGGATACTCACGAGTAGTGGGCTTCAGGGGGTTCTCACAGGTTCTGTAGAACCCTTTGCTAATGAGCACCCATTTCTGAGAACAGTTACTAATGGGACATAGAACCTGTTGTTAATTTAGGTTATTAGGACATAGAAACTTTTGTTAATTTATCTAAATATTGTGTGTCAAATCTAGGAAGAAACTGGTCTGCTGCAATAGCTGTTTAGCTTGTGGATCCACTTACTACAAAGGAATACATACTGTAGTACACAATCCAGAGTAACTACAGGAGCTCTTACGTCAATGTAAGAAAAATTTACTCTGGATTGCTCTATGAATTTACCATAGGTTCCCACTAGGTGGCACCGTAACTATGTTGATGTAAATGTCTCTTGCATTGACATAAGACCTCCTGTAGTTACTCTGGATTGTGCAGATAGTTGCTCAGGGACATAGCTGCAGAAGTATGTTTTGACATCCAAAATCCTACAGAAGTTTCTCAATTACTAACCCCCAAATCCAGAGTAACTATGGGAGCATGTAAGAGACTTTACGTGCACCTGTAGTTACTGCACCACCTAGTGAAAACCTATGGGAAATTCATATTGGAATCCAGAGTAAGTTGTTCTTACACCAGAGCAAGGACTCCCTGTAGTTACTTTGGATTTTGCCCTAAGGCTACAATCCTATTTACACTTTCTTGGGAGTAAGCTCCAGTGATTTGAATGGGACTTACTTCTGAATAGACAGGCATAGGAGTGGCCCCAAAGGCTGCAGCCCTATGCATTTCTACACAGAAGTAGGATCCATTCAGTGATGGGATTCAAAGAAATTAAAGTTATTCTGCATTTGGGGTAAAGCGTCTTTAGATTTGCTAAATCTAAAGTGTGTGTGTGTATATATAATAATTGTGTGTGTGTGTGTGTAATAATTATATTTATTATTTATTATATTTTTAATTATATTAATTATATTTATATTAATTATATTTTATTATTATTACATATTTATAATAATAAATATTTTAAAAACATTTATTAATAAATAAAATTATTATTTTTAAAATTATTAATTTTTATTAATATGAAATAAAAATACTATAAAAATATTATTAAATAAATAATATTATTTATTTTAAAATAAATTATTTCTATTATTAATTTTTATTATTTTTTCTTATTAAAATTAATTTTAATATTAATTTAAATTATTAATATTGATTTAAATTATTAATAATAATTTTATTATTAAAATTATTAATTTTTATTAATAGGAAATAAAAATATTATTAAATTATATATTTATTACTATACAAATATTATTAAATAAATAATATTATTTATTTTAAAATAAACTATTTTTATTATTTCTTATTTCTTATTTATTATTATTTTATAATAATATTATTTATTTTTAAAAAATAAAAAATGTCCTTTGCCAGCCATTCCAGGGGAAGCCCTGCCTACCTGATGCATCCTGTGATGATTCTGCCTCTGCCACCTTCTGTCCCCTATTTAACTGGTGGAGACTGGAGAGGTGGACCAGATCAGGTTGAGCTGGGCTGAGGCTGATTCCCTGCTCGCCTGCGCCCTCTACCGTTAGGAGAGGCTATTGCAGGGACCACACAAAAGAGGCGTCCCCTTTCCCCCCTCTCTTTCTCTGCCTCTTGCATTGCAAAGGTTGCATTGCATTGTCCTTGTGCATCATGAACCATCTCACTGCTGAGCACCACCGACTGCCTCTGAATGATGGCAACAGCATCCCAGTGATTGGCCTTGGCACCTATGCTGACCCTAGGAAAGTAAGTTCCTCACCTCCTTCTCTCTTTCATCATCATCTGCTCATTTTTTTTTTTAAATTACATGCATTAAAAAATTCTTTAAAAATTCTCTCTTTCATCATCATCAGCTCAGTTTTTAAAAATTACATGCATTAAAAATTATTTAAATGTTCTCTTTCATGATCACCAGCTCAATTTAAAAAATTGCACTGCATAAAAAGATTCTTTAAAAATTGTCTCTTTCTCTCTATGGTCATCCTCTCAATCCTGTTGCACTAAAACAAATTGCACTGCTTAAAAAATTCTTTAAAAATTGTCTCTTTCATGATCATCCTCTCAATCCTTAAAAAACTGCTCTGCATTAAAAAAATTATTTTTAAATTGTCTCTTTCTCTCACTCATGATCATCCTCTCAATCCTGTTGCACTAAAAAACTGAACTGCTTAAAAAAAATTCTTTAAAAATTTGTATATCCCCCCATTGTCTCCAGACTTGCACGTGCAATTCAGTCCCATGAGGTTTGCATTCCTGGAGAGGGGGGTGGGTTAAGCATTTAGGATTGGAGCCTTTGGAAGTGGCACCTTCTTTCTGCAACCTTGGTGGCCTGACCTGTTCACACGTGCACGTGTCTCTGCGATCGGACTTTTAAAGTGCATTTCTGCACCAGCCTGTGTGCACGCTGATTCTGGTGTGCAGTCCCATTGAGTGCCATGGATCATATTGCCTAGCAAGGTTGCAATCCCATCAGTGGGATTTACTTCCGAGTCGACCTGTACAGGATCAGGCAGATAAAGAGTGCATTTTGACCTGCTTTTTAAAG
The DNA here is from genome assembly GCA_030015325.1 of Cryptoblepharus egeriae. NCBI lineage: Eukaryota > Metazoa > Chordata > Lepidosauria > Squamata > Scincidae > Cryptoblepharus > Cryptoblepharus egeriae. The sequence goes on along the minus strand of JAREYC010000008.1, from coordinate 11,498,840 downwards.
TGTCAAGCAGTTTTAAGTATCTATGACTTAAAGAAATTCTTGTTCCTATAAATCCATAGACTATATGTCCTCTTTTTCTATATGTCCTCTTTTTAAAGCCTTGCCAGTGGTGGGCTCCAGCAGGTTCGCACCTACTCTGTAGAACCGGTTGTTAACAAGAGATAGGACATATAAAGTTTAAAAATAGCCATTTAAAAGTGGCTGCCAGATGGGCAGAGAACCGGTTGTTAATTTGTTTGAAACCCATCACTGCTTGTGACCTGGGAGTGGGTGGGTGGAAAATCTTCCTTGCCCTCTTCTTCCTTGTGAGCAGGCATCATGTAGCCTTCTTGTAATTAATAAATTATATACAATAGTTTTAAATTTAATACTTATGGCTGCAATCCTAACCACACTTTCCTGGGACTATTAATCAAACTGGGACTTACTTCTGAGTAGACATTCTTAGGATCGTGTTTAAATCACCACAGCCACACAAAGAGCACAATCCTAATTGTCTCTACTCAAAAGAAAGCTACACTGTGTTGAATGGGTCTTAGGGCAAAATCCACAGCAGTTATAGGTCCTCGCAGTTACGTCACCCTCTAGTGTTATCTTATGGAAAGTCATCTTAACTGCTCTGGAGCAAGGGGCTTACCGGTAATTTCACTTTAGGATATACAGTAGTTAAGATTGCATCCTATAGCAATATAGGATTTTAACTGTTTTTAACTTTTATTTTGTCATGTCCTACACTTTTTATTGGTGTCCTACTTTGGGGGGGGGACTTGTCCTCTTTTGCATTTATCTGCAAATCTATATTTGGTCACCTTATCTGGTTATCTGCTCACCCTACAGAGACCCATTCTTTCTTGTTCCTAGAGATCTGATGCTTTTCTTATCCCACTACTGACGCTGGAGAAGGTTTTGCAGAGTTTGCAGAAGCTTGCAGGATCTTTGACCGACTGTCTTGCTATAGTAGTGAGGTGCCTACACTACGCATCGGTTGCCCATGTGTAGTGTGGTGTGAATGCCCTTTGCTAGTCAATACTGGCTACTTTCCAGGCACATGCCTGCCCCTGCCTCCTCCTCTCTGTTGTCCTTTTCGATGCCCTCTCACTCTGCTTGGTATTAGTTTGACTCAGCACTAGTTTGACTCAGATTGGATTATTTTAAGAACTATATAACTCTTTGAGGCTGCAGTTTTAGCCATATTTCCCTCCAAGCAAAGCCCTGTTGGTCAGAACAAGTCCTGCTTCTCAGAAAGTACAAGTAGGATTTTAAAAAATGGGTCACCAGATACCTATGATCTCAGTAAACTGAACAGACACAACTCCAACAGGTACAGTAAGTAGGAGGATGAAAGTTTAATTTGTTTGTTTCCCCAACTTCTTCATCTAGCATTCATTTTTTGTACTCATCCAGTTTCTGCATGTTCTGAAATAGGGGAACTAGTTCTTGTGTTGTTGTTGTTCAGTGTCTACTGTGCATGTGGCTCCCTTAGAATATAATGTAGCTCTGCCTGGTGAAAACTTCAGGCTGGACACACCTTTGCATATGCCTAGATTTCTCATTCCTGTATTACTCAACATGCATGAGTCTGACAGCCACGTGCTTCTTGGGTCTGCCAAAAGAATTGCATTCGAGATGGTAGGAAAAGTTGGATGTCTTCAGAGCCTTTCCCAACACAAGCAATCTCTTATTTAATATATATTAAATTAAATTCTTATAATGCTCACATTTAACTCTGCATACTGCGTGACCCCCTGGAAATAAAGAGCATCTCAGAAAACTTACACATGCTTTATAGTGTTCAAATTTATTATGCTATTAGCGAAATGTTGCAGGAATAGAATACCCCCATGTGCACCAACTCCCCCATGTGCACCATCCCCCTGCGCATCATCCCCATAAAACCCCTATGCGTACCACCATGCACATCATGCCCCCAATGCACATCATGCCCCATGTGCAACCCTGTGCACATCACCCCCCATACGCATCATCCTGCCTGTGCACATCAACCCATATTCACACCAAACCCCCCAAGTGCAACACCCCATGTGCAAAACCTCCCAATGCATAACATCACCATGTGCACCATCCCTCCCAGTGCATCAGGCACCAGGCACCAAATTGGCTGTCAGTCTTCCATGTTAAGTATAGGACAAAAACACATTGCACCCCTTTTCACCCCCTTAAGTGTTAAATTTCTCAACATCTGTTCTTGGTGGGTGTTGATGTCTCAGAAGGAGTACCTTCCCCAAATTTCATGCTTCAAGTTCCAGGGGTTGGGGCAGGATTTGGATCAGTCAGCAATTCCTCAGTGTAAAGTATGGGGAGGAAAATGTGTTGTGCCCCTTTTCATCCCCTTCCAGTTGGAATTTCCAAAAACTGGTTGTTAGTGGATGCCTCCGTCATGGAAGGAACACCCACCCCAAATTTCACACTTCTATGTCCAGTGGTTTTGGCGGGGTGTTGATAAGTGTGTGTGTGTGTGTGTGTGTGTGTGTGTGTGTCAGTCAGTGACTTTTCAGTTATTTATATGTAGATTTAGATTTCACTGGATCAGGCCCATGTATCCATGTCGCTTCATGTATCACACAGTGGCCCACCTGATGCTTCAGGGAGCACACAAGACACCTGCATCCAGATGCCCTCCCCTTCTTCTGGCATCCGAGATTGCCCACATCTACATCTATTTCTGCATGCACACGAAAGGGGACAGATATTCTGGAATCTCAGGTGCTGTCAGGATACAGCGGTCACTATTTTGGCACTGCGGATCCTCCAAGCACTAGGAAGCAGAAGATTGTCCACCTAGGGAGTTGTAAATAGAGAAACCCTCTTCCAGCTGGATTTAGTTTAATGCTACCTGAGGAATGTTTTTGAAACAAATCCCATTTCCAACACCCAGATTTGTGGGGCGCCTCTAACCAGATGTCAAAACCAATTCTTGAAAGGAAAGCATCTGTGCCAACAGGTCTGTGCCAACAGATCATGCCAAAACATCTGTGTGTGCCCCCTGGTGCTCAGTGCTCCAGGCACTGAAGTTTTTCTTCTTTGTGTTGCTGTACAACCAACCAGTCTCCCTAATGTTTCCAACCTGTTCCTAATCAAAGTCTGTTTGATGCAAAGGCTGGATCTACATACACAGCAGAATAAAATGATGAAATAGACAACATTCACTGCTAATTTTGGGATGCTCTTCTCCTCCCAGTATGGAATCAAAACAACTCTTTTCAGATCGAGAACTTGTAATCCGTGTCTGACCTCAACTCTTGGATATTGATCTGCTGCTTTTTTATTTTTAGGAAAGATTTAATAGTAGGGAAGCATCCTGGAATATTCTCAGAATGCCTGTGTGATGCTCCGACCTTTTTTTCTTCTCTAAATGTATATTTCTCATGAATTCATGCACTTTCTAAATTGACACAAGTGTTCATATCTCTGCCTCTATTGTGTTTCCTTTTCTGTGTCTCTCCTGCATTAAATCTTAGACTAAGGGCACAATCCAGAGTAACTACGGGGAGTCCTTGCTCCGGTGTAAGAACAATTTGCTGTGGATTGCAGTATGAATTTCCCATAGGTTTTCCTTAGGTACAGTAACTATGGGTACACGTAATGTCTCTTACATGCTCCCGTAGTTACTCTGGATTGTAGGGCCAGGCTGCAATCCTGAAGACACTTTCCTGGGAGTAAGTGGGGGACACAATGGGGCTTACTTTTGAGTAGAAGTGGTTAGGATTGTGTTCTAAGCGCCTTGTGACAAGGACTTGCATGCTTCTGTAGAGCACTATACGGACAAGTATATAGGCATTTTTGGCGCTGTGTGTGCATACAGTTTGAACCTCCCCATTTGCGACATTTGGTTCCAAGAACCTGCGTCATTAACTGTTATACAAAGGGTTAATTAAGTAGTTACCATGGTAACAAGGCAGGCAATTAATCAAGATGAATCAAGTTCCCTTTTAAGTGGCTGCTAACTTCCCTGCAAGGAGCTGAGCTTCTGCAATCTGCAAGCAGTTTCAGCTCAGAGCAATTCCCAAGTGATTATCACTTAGGGGAAGGAAAGGGCTGGAACAGAAACAAAACTAAAAGTTCACCTCGCAGTGGGGGAGAATTGCGCAGGCGTGGTCTGGCTGCTGGGATGCACCTGCGCAATTCGTCCCTCAGCTGCACTTGCACAGTCGGCCCTAGCTGTGATGCAACTCAGCCAGGCTGGGACTGAGCATCCCCAGGTTCTGAACCTGCCTCTAGTTCAGGACCCAGTGCTGGTGCAGCCCATTGGCCAAGGCACTGCAGACCCACACTTGGCAGCAGACTAGGGGTTGAGGACCCCTGAGATAGATCAGATAGACCAGTGGTTCTCAATCTTCCTAACGCTGTGACCCCTTTATAAGTTCCTCATGTTGTGGGGACTCCCAACCATAAAATTATTTTCGTTGCTACTTTATAACTGTAATTTTGCTACTATTATGAATCATAATGTAAATATCCGATATGCAGGATGTATTTTCATTGTTACAAATTAAATGTGTGTTCTATATACACACTGAACACAATGGGATTTATTTCAGAGTAGGCATGCATAGGATTGGGCCCTGAGGCCGCAATCCTATCCACATTTACATGGGAATAAAGGCCCCCCTGACTATAAAGGGATTTATTTCACAGTAGGCATGCATAGGGTTGGGCCCTGAGGCTGCAATCCTATTCACATTTACATGGGAATAAAGGCCCCCCTGACTATAATGGGATTTATTTCAGAGTAGGCATGCATAGGATTGGGCCCTGAGGCTGTCACTCAGCCCCATGCGCACACAGCTACAGCCAGAGGTCTGGCAAGCCTGACCTGGCCCCCTGCACCAGGGGTCCTTAGGCGACCCCCAGGAAAGCTCTAGGCGACCCCCAAAGGGGTCCCAACCCCCACTTTGAGAAACGCTGAGATAGACCCTTCAAGCATTACAAGTCTGCTGTAACAACCTACTGAAGTAGGAGTATAGTATATTATCATTTAGTGTAGGAATTTTGAGGAGTGCTTTTTACTCGGTTCTCATCCCTTTATTGGGTCACCTTGTAAGTGGTGCTAGTGTTTCCCAGGCACTGCGTATCTCATCCTGGAAAGCACAGGACATCACTTCAAGGCCAGACATCTGGGAACAGAGGTAGGAGGCAGGAAAACAATACGGTTTGAGAATTAAATATGTATGCCTTTACAGATTATAAATATCAGTGACTATAGTCACAATACTTATCAGAAAGCATGTAAAGTAATTCATATTGTCCATCTTTATCATGTAAAGATCCTTTGGTGTAAGCCCTTGGTGTAAGCCACCTTGAGCATTTGCTCTGGCATGGGAAAGGCAGGGCAAATAAATAAATAAATAAATAAATAAATAAATAAATAAATAAATAAATAAATAAATAAATAAATAAATAAATAGGCCAGCCAGCCAGCCAGCTGGAATGGCCATTTGCACACCCTGTTGGCAGGGGTCAGCAAGCAAGCACAAGGGTGGCAGAAGTAGGTTGGCACTGCTCTTCTTGTTTGTTCAGTGTTGCTCAACTCAGTTGATGGCTTTCTTTCTGATAACATAATTTAGCTTCATAACCAGAGGTGGTGATGCTTTAGACATCCACAAGATTGTTGCTTTAGACCAGTGGTTCTCAATCTTCCTAATGCCGTGACCCCTTTATAAGTTCCTCATGTTGTGGGGACTCCCAACCATAAAATTATTTTCATTGCTATTTTATAACTGTAATTTTGCTACTGTTATGAATCGTAATGTAAATATCCAATATGCAGGATGTATTTTCATTGTTGCAAATGAAATGTGTGTTCTATGCACACGTTGAACACAATGGGATTTATTTCAGTGTAGGCATGCATAGGATTGGGCCCTGAGGCTGTCAGTCAGCCCCATGCACACACAGCTACAGCCAGAGGTCTGGCAAGCCTGACCTGGCCCCCTGCACCAGGGGTTTTTAGGCAACCCTCAGGAAAGCTCTAGGCAACCCCCAAAGGGGTCCCGACCCCCACTTTGAGAAACACTGCTTTAGACAGCTGTATCAAACTTTCTGTCCTTGCCTCGACGATTGAGAATCTGATTGAATTGGCATAACTTTGAAATCCTTGTGGCATCCTCTTGGAAATAGGGTCCGCAGCACTCCTTCCAGGTAAGGTTGATGACTTTTTGCTAGCATGAGCCAAACACAAATCATCATCCGCATTTGAATCCTGATCTTTCTCCAGCAAACTTCAGGTGGCATACAAGATTGTGGGCTACCTTCTTAATCCTCACAACTGTGCTGCAAGGTAGGTTAGGAAAGAGAAAGTATCAACCTACTCAAGGTTGGCCTGGTAGTTGACTAGATAAGTAGAGCTTATCACAAGTTTTTGCTAGTAACTCTCATTGAAAACAATGATATTTATTTCTAAGTACAGTAGACATGCATAGGATTGTGCGTTAAATTAAATAATCTGATTATTAGGAGGCAGATGGTTTTTCTTTAGCATTCTTACTGGGAGGAGAAGATATAGAAATATATATGGAGGTCTCGAAGGATTTTTCTTGCCTTGTTTATTCTGGAAATGGCTTGCAACATGGATAATGGAAAGTTAAGCCTTTTTGCATGTACTAACAGGAATAACACAATAGGGATTTGAACCTGGAAGAATCTGAGCATAGTCTAAACCAGCAACCTGAAATAAGGCATTTATTATAGGTAAATCATTCTTGACAGCTATTTATCTAGTCACTACCTATGATGGTGGTGGCTACAAAACCTATGATGGAAAGTTTTTGTCTACCTTAATCCTACTTGTTTAAATGAGCAGTGAAGTTTACATTTAGGAGCACTTAACCCATACCTACCTTTTTGCAATGCAACTGGTGCCACTGTTTTCTCAAATACAAACTGGGCACCTCCCAGTAGAGGCACGATGAACTATAAATTCAACAGTACATCTTTTTCCATTAATTCTTTGGAGTGGAAGAAGCAGGGAAGTTGAATATGTTGGACTCCTTGAATTTCATTTTTTTTAATGAAGGACACCAAATTCTGCATTGGATGAGAGAGAGATGGAAACCCTGTATAAATTCATTGTCATCAAGAACAGGTTTATTTTGTCTCATTAATGGTAGCTCTTAATAGTACCGCAGTCCATGGTGTCACAAAGAGTCAGACACGACATACACCCAAATCCAGAGTAACTATCGGAGCACATAAGAGACTTTACGTGCACCTGTAGTTACTGCACCACCTAGTGAAAACCTATAGGAAATTCATACTGGAATCCAGAGTAGGACGCCCCATAGTTACTCTGGATTTTGCCCTTAATGACTAATCAACAAGAAAATGGTAGCCATCTCTATTGTGCAGTATTATTATAGTTCAAAGCACTTAATGGCCCAACCCTATAAATCCCTTTGCAATATCATAATATTGCAATGTCTCAAAAGGCCTTGCAATGTTGCTGGCTAGTGTTTTGAACTGATTTTCAAAATGCCAATAGCGGCATTTATTTTAGCATATGGTTTTGTGGGCCAGAACCTAACATGCTCAGTTTTCTGCAAGAAGTTTTAAATTCCTGCTGCCATACAAAGATTTCTGCAAATTGATTGTTGCTAATTCCTTCAGGTAGACCAGGAACTACAACACAGGAAGGGAATTTTTGGCCTTTAGAACAGCAGAGAGAGGTTGAAAGAGTGTTGAATAAAAAGTTCTGGGTGTAATTGAAAGGTTGAAAAAGTGGATCACCAGAAAAAGAAGCGTCAGAAGGCAGGGGATACCTGTAGTAGGATATTGAAATATTTAGATTATTGGATATTGAAATAGTAAGTACAGACTATCAGCTGGATAGAAGGAATATTGTCCTTGAAATTACCAGGTAGTGGCTCATCCCCAAGAGATTTTCCAATTCTCCACCCACATATGCATAACTTAAACATTAGCCTACTGGGAAAATGCACACTATTCGCTCATTTTGACATAACTGGGTTGTGCTGGGAGAAACCAATTCCTTTCTGTGGTAGAAACTATTACGCACAACAGTGTTTGTTTGAAACCAGTGAGGCCACTAATATGCTTATTCTGTCTCCTCCCTCCCCTCCCCAGCAATTTTTCAACACTTTAGGTAATTATGTTTTTCCATACGTGTGGCCTTTTAAAATGAAAGGGCAGGCAGGTTGTCTGGCGCACGGTGTGTAGAAGCGAGATAACTTACTTAATTAGATTTACTGGCTCATGTGACCGATGGGTAGGTTGCCAAGGCGGAGGCACTCGGGAAAATGTACACACAGTTTAAGTTGGTCTAATAATTTAATAGCTGAGGGAAACAATTGAAGAGATATGTGGAACCATCCCAGTATACGTTGGTGGATATCATCAGATCCTTTCGTCGGCAGTGTATCACCATATGCTACAACCAAAAAAAGAGGACAAGGACCCTCAAAATGTAGGACACCCAAGAGAAATGTAGAACACGCAAAAAAACTCGTCTTCACGTTCTGTGGTGGCGTGGGGAGGCAGGTGCATGTCTGTGCACTGGCCTCACACCCCCTCCCCAGGAGTGGCACGTAAGTTCCTTATTGCACATTTGTGATACCGCCAGGCCAGCACGAGACTTGTGTTGAGATTTGTGCAGACCTAACTGGGGTTAGGATTGCGCTGTCAGACTTGCAACCTTCGATGGAGTTTTCCTCCATTAGAACCAGTGGGTTGAAATGACAGGGAAGTAAATTGAGGCAGGACACAAGGAAAAGGATGCCTGTGTAGGGTCTCCCTAATTGCAGGTTTTCAGGAAGATGCTTGGTACCCACCTGTCAGGGATGCTGTACTTACCTGCAGTGTGGAGCATGGACTAGATGAGCTCCAACATCCCTTCCAACTCCACAACTCCATCTTCCTATTTTGCCTATGCAGCTTCTTCATCCGACATTCTGTATGAGTTTCTCAAAGTCAAGTTAGCCTTTTATCTCACTCATGTAATGCTTGAGAGTATTTTACTTCATGATCCATCACACCAGTTCAATTAACAGTGTGGCTTCAAAATTCCCTGGAACATCATCCAATGTGACCAGAACCAGTGGTGGGCTTCAGGGGGTTCTCACCGGTTCTATAGAACCCTTTGCAAATGAGCGCTTGGTTCTGAGAACTGGTTACTAATGGGACATAGAACCTGTTGTTAATTTAGGTTATTAGGACATAGAACATGTTAATTTATTTGAATCCGACCACTGCCAGAAGCATTCAACAAAAAACTGATTAGTTATTGTAGATAACTTAGGTTAATTTGTTAACCATTTCTTTGTTAGCCCGATTCTTGGTTCATGATTCCGAATGAATGGTTATGACAAATGGGAATGAATGGGAATTCATTGTCAAGAGATAGATATCCCATGTATCGGGACACTGTTTGAATGATATACATCACAGTTTAGAGAAGGAAATGCTCCTGTCATCAGCCGGCATGGGAGGGAACAAGAAACAGCTGTTTTTGGAAGTGATGATGAAGGACTGCTGTGAGTTGTGGCTGGAGCACATTGGAGACTTTTTTCAGATGTGCTTTCTGTAAATGTTAAAAAGGCCTTTTAAGCCTCAATTTCATCCAAAGGAAATTAACCCCCCAAATACTATTTGGAAACTGGTATCCAATACCAGTTTGTACCTCTTTGGTGGGAAGGTGACAGCATTCCATGTGTCTATGGCATTTTGTCATGCCAGCCACATGACCAGGAAGATGTTAACACTGGCTCTTCAGCCTTTCAAAAGGGACAAGCACTGAGTGGGTCTCAACTAATAGGGCAACCTGCAGGAGACATCTTTACCTATCCCGTCCTCAATACAGTACTTCATGAATCACTGCTAACTATTAATATAGACTGCCCCCCAAATCCAGAGTAACTGTGGGAGCACATAAGAGGCTTTACATGCACCCGTAGTTATTGCACCACTTAGTGAAAACCTATGGGAAATTCATATTGGAATCCAGAGTAAGTTGGACTGCCTGTAGTTACTCTGGATTTTGCCCTGTATTGCCCCAAAAGCAATTTGTAATTTTGCTACTGTTATGAATTGTAATGTAAATATCTGATATGCAGGATGTATTTTCATTGTTACAAATGAAATGTGTATTCTATGCACACATTGAACACAATGGGATTTATTTCAGAGTAGACAAGCATAGGATTGGGCTCTGAGACTGAAATCCTATCCACATTTACATGGGAGTAAAGGCCCCCTGACTATAATGTGATTTATTTCACAGTAGGCATGCATAGGATTGGGCCCTGAGGCTGCAATCCTATCCAAATTTACATGAGAATAAAGGCCCCCTGACTATAATGGGGGGCCTTTCAGAGAATTTATTTCAGAGTAGGCATGCATAGGATTGGGCCCTGAGGCTGTCTGTCAGCCCCGTGCGCACACAGCTACAGCCAGAGGTCCGGCAAACCTGACCTGGCCCCCTGCACCAGGGGTCTTTAGGCGACCCTCAGGAAAGCTCTAGACGACCCCCCAAAGGGGTCCCGACCCCCACTTTGAGAAACGTTGCTTTACATAGTTTCCTCTTCCTGGATTTGCTTCTGTGATATTATAACAATGAGAATAAGGCTACAATCCAGAGTAACTACAGGAGCACATAAGAGACAATACGTGCACCTGTAGTTACTGCACCACCTAGTGAAAACCTATGGGAAATTCATACTGAAATTCTGAGTAACTTGTTCTTACTCCGGAGCAAGGACTCCCCATAGTTACTCTAGATTGTGCCCTTAGCCTTTCGCATTTTCTTTTGAGTTTAAATTAATATAGCTTGCAATTTTAGATTATCCTAGGTTGCTCATCCTTTGCTCCTTTTTAACGAACTTTTCTAAAAGGTGGAACTAGCAGCAGCAAGACTTCAACTACATAAAGCAGGTTGCGCACACATTTGTTACTAATAATGTTAATCGAGCGGAGAGTCTTGTAGGTAATTTGATAGTTTGTTGAGGAGACATTTCTGAGTAAGGGGGCCCGGCACCAGAATGTAGAACAGAAAGTACAAGAACACTCGTCGATCTGTCAGTGACTATTGCTAACTTTCATCATATGGTGGCTTTGTTTCCCAAAAAATGCATCATGAATAGGGAATTCTTAACTGAACCATAAAACTACATTTTCACTGGACTGGATGGAATCTCATTTTCTTGTTGTTCCCAGCAAGTGGTTTCTCAAAAATCCAGTTTCTGGTCAATGTTCGGTTGTTCCGCATAGATTTTTCTATTTCATTTAAGGCTGCTTTTGGAAGCATACTTACTTAGAAGTACTTAGAATTACTTAGAAGTAAACCTGGGATGTGCTTCCGAGTGCACATGGTTGAATCAGGAAAGCAGAAACTCTCTTGTTCTTAAACATTAAGCTTTACCAGGGCCAGTCCATCTATGAGGCCTATTCAAGTGATTGCTTTGGTTGCTTTGGCCCCACTCCTCTTCTTCCTCTTCTTTACACTTTCTTGATTGAAAAAAGAAGAGGGACACCAAGAGGGAGACAAAATGTGGAGAGGAAGAGAATCCTGAGCAAGAATTTAGGATAATGAGAAGGGCAGAGGCCAGTCCATCATCAGGTAAGAGGGACAGCACTTGGCACATTGTCTCATGAGCTCTGGGACCATCCCCGATCCACACAGAACACTAGTTATCAAAACAAAACACTCTCAGATTCCAAGTTTTAACTCTGGTTAGCCCTAACAGTGGTTACTATTGTTGTCAGTCACAGTTAGCTGCACTAAGCCTAACAGGGCCAATATGTCCCTGAGTGCCCTTTACTGGGTATAAAATATACCACTTAGCAACTCCAACTGCTTTTGTGTATACCACTTTGTGGACATAGCGGGCCATCCAAAATAAGAAACAGATTCCCACATGCTTAGTGGGGAGGGAGAAGCAGAGAAGCATGCAAAAAAGTCATGCACAGTTTTCTGAACTAGTATGACTTTCAAGCATCTTTCAAAACTCTCATAGTATAATAACCCATGAGGAAAAATGCTAATCTTCTGGCCTGATTATAGGAAATTCCCACTATTTCCTCAATTTCTTTCATTGGGTGATTAGGTGGCAATAATATATTTTTCTCAACCAAGTTATGGTCCAATTTTGTTTTATGCCAATGTTTTCTGTGGAAATTTCTCATCCTCCCCCAGGAGGAGGAAAAAAATTGAAAGGTTCCTTGGCCATTTTCTGTCCTGAGACATACTTTCCAAACAAGGTGTAGTATGTCAGAGAAAAGCCATAGGTAGAGGGAGATGAAAACAGTTTTAAATTTTAGCAGATTTCTGTTTTCCAAAGTTAGAAGTATGGAATTGGGATAATGCCAGGAATGAATCAGGCAATGCCAGGAATTGGATCTTGGATCTTCGGCATGCAAAGCATAGATGTCACGGTACCAAGCTAAAACCCCACTTTTAAGATCTGCCTTTTTCTGGAGCAGATTCCTGGACTCCCTTGTCCCCTCCTTCAAAATCTTGAAGGTGCCTGTTTCAAGTTTGGGACTTTCTTTAATTCCCCCATTTCCAATCTAAATCACAATTTTTTCACTTAACCAAATAAACCACCGCTCTGTTCCTTGTTTGGGAAAGAGATCAAAGACTTGAAACTGTTAGAAACAAAGGCGGTGAAAATCTGCCTAGGGTTTCAGGAAGTTTTGGGGGAATCTGGGCCTCATTTTGTGTTAATCAGTTCCAGCTTTGGGGTCTTGCAAATCAAAGGACTGTGTTTCAGGTGAGGAATTAAAGAGTCAAAAGCAAAAGCAGCCTCTTTCATGAAAAGATCTGAGCCATAAGCTATGATGAGGTTAGAAAGACCAGTATGCCAAAGAGGGAAAAAAATGCTCCGAAATACCCTTTTTATGAGTCTCTTATGAGTCACACAAAAAAAATAAATCTATCGGAAGAATGGGAAGCCTTCAGATCTACTGCTCAAATTGGCACTCATTTAAAATTGGCAGCTGGTGGCAAGAATCCTGGAATATATGGAAAGGGCATATATTAGTGTATTTGGAGTGGCAAAGCTCTGTATATCAGAAGGTTTTCATTTTTATTTTTAATTCTCTTTTTCCATGCCACAAAGCAGTGTACAGCATAATAAAAACTTAATTAAAAATACAAAAGCAGCTATATAAAATACAGCGCACAACAATAATAGGTACTTTCCAAACAAAATTATAATATGTATCATACAAGCAGATCAAATAATGCCTGCTTTAATATGAACAGAGAAATAGGGTGCAATCCTAAGCATTTCTACTTAGAAGTCCCATTCTGTTCTATGGGACTTTATTCTCATTGTGTTTAGGATTGCAGTCTTCTAGCACAATTCTAACCATGTCTACTCAAAAGCAAGCACCATTGTGTTCAATAAGACTTACTCCCAGGAAAGTGTCTTTAGGACTGTGATCTTAGAAAGATCACCTAGGAGTTAAGTGAAACAGAAGTGGTTTTTCGTACTGTTACGGATGCTAATAGTATTTAGGCCAGCGCAACTCTCCTGTCTCCCCATTCCTGTGGTGGTGTGGGAATGCTGGTGCATCTCTATGCACTGGCCTAACCCTCCCCCCACCAGGAGTGGCACAGAAGTTCCTTAGGACATTTTTATGACACCCCCAGGCTAGCATGGAACTTGTGCCAGCCTAACTAGGCGTTAAGATCACAGTGTTGTCTCAACTCCTTTGTAGCTGTTTGGAAAGCACTGATCTATTGCGGGTGCACATCTGGATTGACCACTTTGTGTGGGATGTAGCGGAGCCTGCACCAGCACTGATGCATCACCATGTGAGCGTATGGTTTGAATTGGGCTGCCCATTTTATTCATCATTTTGGGGACATATAAGAAATAAACATTAAGTGTGCAGGTGTGGCTTTTTATAATATCAAGGTGTGAATTCTCACCTGCTCAGGTTTGCAGATCAAGCACAGGCCGTAAAGATCAGGGGCTGCTCTTCTGGTAAACATTTGGTCACTGACAAATAATAACCTGTACAGTCCCCACCTTCCCACAACTTTGCTATACTCTGTTGCATGTGTGTGAAGTTGCCTGAAACGTCACAGTTACATACTCTGTGTTCTTCCATGGCAATTTTATTTGAGCACTAGAGAAAAGCTTTACACAACCCCAGGCTGCTGCGTAATATTTTTCTCTCCAGAGGAAAAATCAATCCCTTAGTGCCACATTTTGTGGCCTCACTTAAACACTTGAAAATACTGAATTTATTTGAATTTAATGTGCACCTTTTAAAGCTAAATTTATTCTCCAAAGTCAAGGTGCACATTAAAGTTGATGGTGCATTAGAGTCGAATAAATGCAGTATTTTGATTATAAGTATAATCAAATCTGTAAATCTGTATTTAGTTTAACAGTTTACTATATTGTAATAAAAATGTAACATAAACTATGGGTGCATTATTGTGTAAAGTAGTGCAAACAGCTAAAAATCATAACACAAATGCATTGTCATATCATCATCATCTAATTCGTTGTATGGAGTAAAATTAAGTTTTGCAATTGCTTTTCAGTTGCACATTACAATCAGTTGGACATTACAATTCAGTTGCACATTACAATTGCTTTTCAGTTGCACATTACAAACTTTTTCTTACAGCCAAATCCAGAGTAGCTACGTGAGCACGTGAGACATTACGTGCACCCGTAGTTATTGCACCATCAAATGAAAACCTATGGGAAATTCATATTGTAATCCAGAGCAAATTTTCTTACACTGGAGCAAGGACTCCCTGTAGTTACTCTGAATTTCACCCCTTAATATCAAGTCTTTTAAAATAGGGATGGGCATTAGATTCTATGGTGCCTTCGATTCGAGTAATTCAGTTAGTTGTTGATAATCCTCAAACACATGATGTCGTGGGAATAAGCTTGTGTGTGAAATAATGGGAATGGAGGGAAACCCCTCCAAAACTCACTGTACTGGGGCTGTGGCTTCAGTTCACCTTCTAGGATTTCCTCTGGCGAGATGGTGCACTCAGGCGAGGCATCCACCGAAGAGGCTGGATTTGCAAACAAAGGCATCTTTCATGCTTCTCTCGGGGTGCCCCTTGCAAAGTGAGAATCATCTTGCTACGGGTGGGGGTTGCAGAGAGAAACTTTTTTCCTGTCTTTCCAATGCTTTGTTACTATGATGTAGAGCCAGCCCTATAGATCTGACATGGCTCTGCCAGGTTTCAAAGCACACTGAGCCATCAGAGCATCTCCTTCGCTTCCCCCTGGTAAGGTTGAGCCTCTGTGGTGATCACCAGCTGGCAGAAAGATAGAACTTGGGAGTGATCACAATAGGACCTCTTATTAAATTGGTGTATCTGTTCTGAAAAGTTACAGAGTGTCCTTGGAATTGCAGACTCAGCAATTTTCTGCTAACCCTGATCAAATAACCAGCAAGACGCTGCCAAGAACAATAGCCGGCTTTGTTTCAAGAGCCACCTCCTATAAAGCAATATATAACAGATCTATCTGTGCTTATTTCTGTATTACACAAACAGAATTAATATTACAAGCATAATCAAGATTGACAGTTAAAATGTCCCTTCGGAAAACAGTTCCACCCAAGGGATCAGTTTATTTTCTAAAATAGCAGTGGAAAAGCATGTACCTGCACATGCATGATGGTGTTTTCTAGACAGTAAAATTGTCAACTGGCCATTTTTAAAAAATGGTTATAGATTTATCTTGCTTTGGGGCCAGCTGCCAGAAAAGAAAATTTAGATAGATTTCTGGGATGGTATCCATTGATTAACCCAATCCTCAGGCTTTACCAAGGAAAGAACCTTCTCTGTGGGCCTTCTCTGGGCCTTCTCTGTGATCTTCCTCTTTCCTCCTTCCTCACTACCAAACCAGGATTTTTGGGTTTTGTTTTCAGGATTCAAGAAAGAGGCCATGGCTTGTCCATCACCGAGATTCCATGAGTTATAGGTGCTGGCAAGAGCCTTCACCTGACCCTGGAGAACCCTGGAGAACAGCAGCCAATTGGAGTAAATGGTCCAGGACTAGGGCACAATCCAGAGGAACTATGGGGAGTCCTTGCTCCAGTGTAAGAACAATTTACTCTGGATTGCAATATGAATTTCCTATAGGTTTTCACTAGGTTGTGCTGTAACTATAGGTGCACGTAATGTCTCTTACGTGCTCCCATGGTTAGTCTAGATTGTAGGGCTAATCAACCAATGGTCCAACTCAATATGAAACTTCCCTTGTATGTTGCCTGCCATGCTCAGTGATGTTGGTTTCCACCCACTGCTGGAAGCAGAATATTTATGTCAAATACAGGTATCTCCCACTTTCTGATTATCCACTCTTTCAACACCTTTCAGTTATACCCAGAACTCATTCATTCAACACATGTTCTGCTCTTTCAACCTCTCTCTGCTGTTCTAAAGGCCAAAATTTATCTTCCCATGTTGTAGCTCCTGATTTATTCCAAAGGAGTTAATGAGAATTTTGTAGAAATTGCAGAAATTTGCAGAAATCTTAGTTTGACAGCAGGGATTTGCAAGATAAAAAGGGTGTTTCCAATTTGTTCGCTAAAAAAGCATTGGCAACAACATTTATAAAAGAAAAAAGATTAAAGGTGCAATCCAGAGTAACTACAGGGAGTCCTTGCTCCAGTGTAAGAACAATTTGTTCTGGATTGCAATATGAATTTCCCGTAGGTTTTTACTAGGTGGTGCAGTAACTGCGGGTACACGTAATGTCTCTTCCGTGCTCCCATAGTTACTCTGGATTGTAGGGTAAGTCCCACCTTTCAATGATTTTCACTTTTGGATGGTGCTCCGATCCCTAACCAAAGCCTGTATAGCATGCCCCTATATAGCAAGCCTATAATAAGTGGGAGATGCCAGTATAGCATTTGCCACTCAGCCTGACAGATCATGTACACATAGGGTTTCCATACTGTAATTCTCTTACTCAAAATCAAGACAGGACCCTCTGTCCCATATGCCAGTATGTGAACACAATCCCAAAAAAATCAGGATTGCCCCTGATTTCAGGACATATGGCAACCCTACGTACACATAATGCAGGCTTCCCATTTTTTTCTGTCGCAGTTCTGAGTTCTGTTCACTTCTGAAGGCTCAGCTTTGCTTCTTGGTTTATGGCTACCATTATTTCTTGCCAGCATTATTTTTCCCTTAGAAGTTGGGTGTGTTCTGCTGGTTTGGTATTTTCCAGGAAAATGTGCTGTACAACTTCTCGCTTTTGCCAGAATACTGTTCTAAGAATGCTCCCTTGTGTAATTTGCATCTTCAGGGTTAATAAAAGTGCTGATCCATGCAATCTGGAATATCATATGATGTCAACTAGGGACCTTCTGTGCCCTACTCTTCAACTTTTCAGGCATTAGATCTAAGTGTGAGGGCTCTTACTCGAGTAATGTGCAGAGATGAGATCAGGTTTTGTAAACCTGATCTCATTCAGCCTTGATGAACTTTGGTCAAGAAGTTGTGTTCTTGGATAGCTCGGGATTTCAAAGCAATGTTGCCAGAGACCTTTCATGTACTCTGTGAATAAATGTAGGAGTCCTTTGTTGAATCTGCTAGTATCATAGCATGTTAACATTTTTTTTTGCTAACATTTGATTAGCAAAAAAGGAGACTCTGAAGTACTGCATTTACTCAAATCTAATGTGCCATTGAATCTAATGTGCACCCTATATTTATAATCAAAATACCATATTTACTCAAATGTACTCAACCCATCAAATCTAATGTGCACCCTGATTTTGGAGATTGAATTCGGCTGAAAAGGGTGAGTATTACATTCGAGTAAATACAGTTTTTGTGGACATTTCGGGATCCGCTATAACTTTGCAACTGTGTATATGCAGAAAGTTTCATTCCTTTTAGTGGCATCTCCAGGTAAGACTCTAATATCCCATATTTGAAACCTTGATGAATGCTACATTGTCAAAACAGACAATGTTTTGGAGCCAACTGACCAAGTAGTCTGATTTAAGTCTTCTTATAGTCTAGTCCTATGCATGTTTTCTCACAAGGAAGTCACATTGTAGTCAGTGGGGTTTGCATCCAGGAAAGTGTGTATAGGATTGCGGCCACAGTGATGATAGGAATGGCAGGGAGAAAAGACTTTTCTGGTACAATCTTATCAGAGACGGAGACAGAGGCAAGCAGTATGGGATGGGAAGAACCATGCCAGTGTTGTTGTTTTGGGGTTGCACTATTGGCCAAAATATTTTTAATCTTGGTATTTTCAAATAATACCTTCATGTTATATCACAATCAATGCGTAATTGTATGGAGAATGCATTGAAACAAACCATATTGAAATATTTCAATATGTATCTATTGTTTCATTGTTTCATGTTTCTATTTCAATATATTTCTATTGTTATCAAATGTTAGGGCCAAAAAACCAATAGAAGCAGGTCATTAATATACACACTGTTTGAGGCATTGCCCTACCACTGCATAGAAGGTCCATCAATGGAGTGATGTGCTGGCTTCCCATACTAGGTGGCACAAGCCCTAGTGATGCCTCTGTGCAGTGCATAAAACAAATGAATATTTCTCTTATGGAATTTTTAAACTTGGAACTGAGACTGTAGGGGAAAAAACAGAACAAGCATATGAATGGTAAACATTATTTTGCACAAACACTTATTGTCAGAAATAGAAATACAATACAGTAATAAGAAATACTCTTGGTTGAGCAACATTATTGTGCTTTTACAACTCAAGGTTACACCTGTTCACTCAGAGTGAGTTGCCTGCATTACAATGACACTCATTCCAGGTTAGCCGGCAGACTGCAATCTTACAAACCACATGTAGTCAAAAAATGTAATCAGAAACATTTGAAGACAGGGAAGGGTATCTATAATTGGAATTCAGCATATTTCTCTCCATTGGAAAAAAGAAGGTGATACTACTCAAGCTCCAATCCTATATCTCCTTTCCTTGGAGTAAGTCCGATGGACCACAGTGGGATTTACTTTTGAGCAGATGTCAGCATTGTGTTAATCTGTGTGATTGTGTTTGATTGTGGGCAAAATCCAGAGTAACTACAGGGAGTCCTTGCTCTGGTGTAAGAACGACTTACTCTGGATTCCAATATGAATTTCCCATAGGTTTTCACTAGGTGGAGCAGTAACTATGGGTGCATGTAAAGTCCCTTACGTGCTCTTGTAGTTACTCTGGATTCGGGGGGAAATCCAAACCTTTAACACAATGTGGCATCACCATCACTCACTTTCAGGTTTGGTAACCAGAAGCAAGCATGCAAACAGCAGTAATTGGGTGTCGACTGAGCTACTACTACAACACTCTACTTTTTCCATGTGATCCTTTCTAGTTGAGTTACAGCAGGTTCTGCTGCTGAAATCTTTTAATGAAGTCTGGCCAAGTCCAAAGGCCGCTTCTCTTTCGTATCTGTCCCTCAAACACAGCAGAAAGAAGCACGTGCTTTTCTCCTTTACTAAACTGTTTATTTAGATTCTGCACACCTCCAGATTTAAACTCCTAATTTGGCTTGTATCCCAATCGTATTCCCCACCAGCCAAGAGCTTGCAGCACTGCCAGAAACATGGTTGCTCATATGTGTTGCAACTGTAGATAGAAATTGCTGCTTGACAGCACGTGTCCTGCAGCAATTTTTATACCTACCTGCTTTTTTGAACTTTCTTCTGCGAAATCATTAACTTATAAGCCCATTCATTACAAAGTAAGAGTTAACAACAATTGGTTTTAACAACGTTGGCTCAACATGGAATATTTTTCGAACTATAATGCAATGAGGCCGTTGCTCTCCGTCAAAGGCCTTTTCTGCATTACGGGTAAGACCAAAACAAGTGAAAGTGATTCTTGTGCCTCTTATTTCTCTTTTCATTACAGACCCCCAAAGGCACTTGTGCAGAAGCTGTGAGGATCGCCATTGATGCAGGTTACCGTCATATTGATGGAGCTTTTGTGTATTACAATGAACATGAAGTTGGACAGGCCATCCGGGAAAAAATTGCTGAAGGAAAAATCAAACGCGAAGATATATTTTATTGTGGCAAGGTGAGAAGTCCTACTTGATTGCTTTCTCTTGGCATCCTTTCCTGGGAATAAGTCCCATTGATTTATGAGAATATAATCTCATTCAGGTTAGACATACCTTTGTTGCCAGAAGTGAAAACAGATAAGCAATACCAGGAATATATCTGCAGGTGATTCAGAGACGATCATTTAACCTCTGCATTGAAATAAAACCCCTTTAACTGTTCTGCTTCCTTATCACAGCTTCCCAACTGTCTCACTTACAAATGCCAGTTCTCCATAATTATCCCAAACATTAACAGGAAATCTATTGAGATTGGGAAAGAGTATGCCTCTCATTAATCATTTGCAAAGGTGATGGCCATGGGGTCATAGCAGGTAGCTCACTGATCAGGGGTCAGTTATACAAACTCTTACTATTATGTGCACTTCAAAAACATTTCTGGAATAGTGAAGAGTTTACGACTGTCAAGAGTTTGCCTTCTAATATTTATGATAGTCAAGAGTTTGCTTTCTCACAAACATTCCACATGAACTGATCTTCATGGATATATCCACTGAACTGCAGATGCATATCTTGAACCTGCAGTAGCACAGCTAGGGAGCAACCCATTGCTCTGGGGCTGCAATCAGAGGTGACACTTTTGATCCTCGAAGCCATGGCTTAGGAATAGTGCACCTGCTAGAATGCACATTCCTTCTCTTTTACACTTGTCTGTAAGGCAGTGGTGTTGGTATAGGGTGCAGCTCGGTATGTAATGTGGAAGCCATAATGTGCTGTGTCATCAGGTGCAGATTCAGGGGGGTGCAGATTCAGGTGCAGATTCAGGGGGGCCATGGATGCATGGCCCCTAAACTATAACACCAGTGGGGAAGGGTGCCTACCAGGATGGAGAGTAGATCAAGCATGGCCAAGAGACTATGGGCGCAATTCAGAGTAACTACGAAGAGTCCTTGCTCCAGTGTAAGAACAATTTGCACTGGATTGCAGTATGAATTTCCCATAGGTTTTCACTAGGTGGTGCAGTAACTATGTGTACACGTAATGTCTCTTACGTGCACCTGTAGTTACTCAGGATTGTGGGATAAGAGCACAATCCTAATCATGTCTACGCAAAAGTAAGCCCTATTGTGTTCAATGGGTCTTACTCTCAGGAAAGTGCTTAAAAATAAAGTGCCTAGGATTGCACCCTAGGTCTATTGGCCGGGAAAAGGCAGCTCCAAAGGGTGATCAGAAGGTCTTTCTTGCAGGTAGATTTGGATTCAAAGTCTGGGCAGCAGCCCAGATCTACAACCCAAGCTCAGGTTGTAAATTAGCTGTTTTGATTTAATCAGGAAGTTGTCCAGGGCTGTGGGTGGTGCAAGTGGCTAAGACACTGTGCCTGTTAACCAGCAGGCCAGGGTTCGAGACCCAGGCCAGCCCCACAAGACAGGGTGAGCTCCTGTCCTTAGCCCAGCTCTGTGACGCAGCTGGATCCAATCGTATCGGCTCTGCCTCTCCATTGGACTAATCCAGTGGTGTGGAGAGGGAGGTTTGCTGCTTGGGTAACAGCCTATCCTCCATAACAATCTAACCCAGGCTTTCGTGCTTCGCATGCAGCATATGCAGCGCTGAGCACAATACCGTAGTCTTTCAAGACTGACGGAGGCCTGCTTTTTTTGGTCCATTTATGAATCACTTGTTTTATGGCTGTTCCCTCCAATATTTTTTTCAACGTTGTATTCAGTTTATCAAGTCTAGCAGGAGAGTCTGTGTCAACTAGCAAGGCCTCCTAGACAAATTTAGTCAGGGGGTATAAAGTTTCTTTTGGACCCTTTACCAAAAGGGAAGAGGGCAGAATAAATATAGATAAATAAAAGAGGATAAGAAAGCACAATTAATTTGAACATTTTTGTTTATGCTACAATACAGAAAAAGGAGAAAGAATTTACAATGAAACATCATTTTAGAGTAATTTGCAGATCCAATCACTGAATACATAACAGTAAGAAATTATAATGTAATTCTGTTCATGTCTACTCAGAAGTAAGCCTCTTTGTGTTCAAGAAGGCTTACTCCCAGGAATGAGTAGCTATACTCCAGCTCCATTATGGAGGCGTCTTCTTTATGTGTTTGAAACATTAAATTCATGAATACTTATGCTGGGGAAACTAACCATGCAATCTGAAAGACGCTTTCTTGGGACTAAGATCCATTAAACACAACAGTGCTTACTTTTGAGTAGACATAGGATTGTGCTCTAAGTGGCTGAGGAAACCTCTCGAAGGATTGGGGAAACTTTTTGATTAACTATAAGAGTTTTTGAAAGAAAGGCATGGTAAGTATAAATATGGTTCTAACTAACCTTGAAGCTTCCACTTTAAACAACTGGATTTCAGCAAGAAAAGTTCTGGAAATAGAAGCCAGATTTTGTTTTAAGCTTTGCCTCTGAAGCTGTTCATGGATTTATGCCAGATATGCCTGTAGTGGTAAATCTCAGAAAATAACTAATTTTTTATGTTGGCAATATTAAAGACTTGGGGGCAGGAGGTCATTGGGAGGATTTTTGCGTTTCCATAGGGTGCTTTTGGAATCCAGATTGAAGTTTTATTTAAATCTAACAATGATCTGGTTGGTATGATCATGAAGTCGGTGTCAAAATACTGGATTAAGAGCCCAATCCTGTGCATGTCTACTTAGACCCATTATAGTCAATGACACTTAATTCCTAGGCAAATGTATACATGATTGCATTCTGCAGTCCTATCCAAACATACATTCCAGGAAGCTCCATTGACTATAATGGGACTTACTTCTGTCTATGTAGACATGCATAGGACAGGGCTAGTATGTTGTTGCCACAAATTCATTTTAGATTATGCAGGAGGGGGTGAGAGAAAGAGGTAGTTTCCCATTTCCTGACATGATGACAAATCTGTCCAGAGCCCGACTTCCCAATATGGATGAGGTTTGCATTATAAAAGAGTGGATCTTGAATGGTGATTATGAAGTTATCTCTGGGCTGTATCTCACTGGGAAGATCTCTGCAGACTGAAGCTGATTAGCCTGATCATGTGCTGGACACAGAATTGGCAGCATTACATGTTCACATACAGTAGCTTGTAGCTGAGGCATCCGAAGCCACATCCCGCTTCATCTGTTGGATCAGATCACCCTGAAGGCACTGCACTGATGTCTCAATTGTTCTTGGGATCCTCAATTATTCTTGGGAGAAGAGACAGCCTGATTCTGCTGCTGCACTTCTAAGTCATAGAAGTGAAGCTTGCAGGGTGAACATATGACCAGAAATTTCCAGATTTGTACTCTTTCTTTAGTCTCCTGTCCTCCAAAAGGGCTTCATTGTCCTCCAGTTTGGCTTCACTTTGGAACTTTGCAATGCTGTGCAGTACCCCAACATGTCATATGTTCTTGGATTTGTATTCAAGAGCAGAATCCATTGCAAAAATTGGTTTTGAAATATCTCCTTCCTATCAAACGTTATGGCCAAAAATCTAAAAATAAAAAAATAAAAAAATATGCATTGAGCTCTATGGAAAAGTGAAACACAATTGGTCCCTGTTGTGTATATGAAGGCTTGGGCAGAAATGGCTTAAGATGGAATGGAGAAAGATTTATGCAGACTTAAGTTGATTAAGACTTAAGTTGATTAAGGCTATGGTGGTGCAAGTGGTTAAGACACTCTACCTGTTAACCAGCAGGCCAGGGTTCGAGACCCGGGTCCTACAAGACGGAGTGAACTCCCGTCCTTAGTCCAGCTCCTGCCAACCTAGCAGTTCGAAAACATGCAAATGTAAGTAGATAAATAGGTACCACTTTGGTGGGAAGGTAACAGTGTTCTGTGTGCATGCAAGCCATGTATGCTGGCTGACTATATGCCTCTAGAAATGGGGGATGAACACTGCACCCTACAGTCAGGCACAACTAGCAGTATAACTTGCAGGGGACACCTTTACCTTTAAGTTGATTAACCTCATCAGATTGTAGGCACAGAGTTGGGGGCACATCCAGACTACCAGGATAAACACTGTTGGCTGTTCTCACCCACCCCTGCCCATTTTGCAGAATACAGTGGCAAGTTTAAGAATCTCGACAGATCTGCTACAAGCAGAGACACCTAAAGCAATACCCAGGTTTTTTGCCCCCCTTGGTGAGGGCATGCAAATCAGCATCCCATGTTCTTGCTACTGTCAATGCTTCCTCTTTTAACACTTCCTCTTTCATCTCTTTCTCTTCCTTTCCTCACCTTCTTCAAAACAGGGTTAGTAAAATGACCCTTTCTGCATTGCCCAGTTCAAATGGGGAAGGGAGAAGGAGGAGAATGACACAAAAGAGGTGGCATTAAGAGGAGTGCCTGACCATCTTCTGAATTGTTCTTGCAGAATGAGAGCAACCCCCAAATCCAGAATAACTACGGGAGCACGTAAGAGACTTTACGTGCACCCGTAGTTGCTGCACCACCTACTGAAACCCTATGGGAAATTCATACTGGAATCCAGAGTAACTAGTTCTTACACCAACATGGTGACCAGATGCCAAACCCAAAATTCCTGAACCCCAAGGCCAAAATTCCTAATCCCAGGCCAAAATTCCTACCCACTAAAAAAAATGCCAAAACTTTTTTATTTACATTTTGCAAAATGTATTTTTTGGTTTTTGGTTTTTTCACCATAACTTTTGATAGGAAGGAGATATCTCAAAACTCCTCCGGCAGTACCACCGCAATGGTTTTCACCAGCAATACTTGAGAAGGAATGTTGCCACATCAAGGCAGTCATTAGTACAATTGGGCAGAAAACACACTGTGGGAGGTGGCACATGGGTGTGATGTGCAGGGCACCCATGCACACACCCCAGCCTGTTGCTCCAAACAGCCATTTCATCCAATTTTGTAGTTGGATCAGCCCAAGTTTGAAGAAAACCCAGTGGGAACTATTTGGTTCTTATTGCTGAATTACAGGCCATAAGATCAGGTAGTCCAAGATAAATGAAAATAGCTTCAAACTGCCAGTTAGCAATTCCAATAGATCATCAAAACAGGGAAAAGGTTTCTACTTTTTCTCAAGCTACCTTTCATGTTCTAAGATTGGGATTCCTGTTGTATTATGAAAAAAAATCTTGCAATCCAATTTCTCCTTTTCTTGAAAGCAAAATATCTGAAATCTGTTCATTATCTGAAGTTGGGCAGCCAACATATTACTTGCAATAAATACGCTCATTAAGTGCCAAAGTCCCTGGAATACTGACTTTGCGCAGTCATAAAACATTTTCTGGCTGAAATCATCAGCATCTGTACTTTGGCAAACTGCTCAAACACTTTTCCTGCATCTGAGGGCTTTTCCATTGCCAATGGATTGTGTGGTTTTTGTGTGAGCGAGTGTTTGCTGCTGCTGCTTTGGGGACTCCTCTTTTACTCCAGTAGATCTTTTGTTTCATGATACCAAATGAATGATTCCAGATAATGTGATGTTCTGGGACAGTGGAATCATTAATAACTTTTTGACGGTGGGTGGCTTGTGATTATTACCTGCACAAAGTGGAACCTCACTCGCTGCAGTTTGGGTTGCCACATGACCCGAAAAACAGGAACAATCCCAATTTTGGGGGACTGTGTTTACGTACTGGCAAATGGGGCAGAGGGTCCTGTCCTGATTTTGTGGAAGAGAATTATGGCAACCCAGCTACAGTGGGCACAAAAAGGAAAAATCACATTATCCATCATCAGCAAAAGAAAACTGACACTGTTGCTACTCTCTGCTAGACTAGATTTCTTTTAAAACTGGTTCCCCCCCCCCAAAAAAAAAACCTGAAGAACATCCTGTGAAGCCAAGACCCTTATGGATCTAGGGATCTTGATCTATCTCTTCAGAAAAGTCACTCTGCACCAAGATTTTGAGATGGTAGCCATTCAGAAAACTTTGGCAGTTTTGGCAGTCTACACCTTATTGCAAGATGAGGTTGCTTATGCTTTCTGACCTAGAAGACAACTAAGGCTGCAATCCTAAGCTCCAGTTAGGCTGGCCTAAGCCCCGACGTAAGTCCTGTGCTGACCTGGTGATGTCATAAAAGTGCCATAAGACACATGTGCACCACTCCTGGTGGAGGGCTAGACCAGTACACAGAATCTGCTTGCCTCCCTGCATCACAACAGGAATGGGAAGACCAATGAGTTGTGCCAGCCTAGGTTAGGATTGCTCTCAGAGGTGCATAACACCTAGGGCGCAATCCAGAGTAACTATGTGGAGTCTTTGCTCCGGTGTAAGAACAATTTGCTCTGGATTGCAATATGAATTTCCCATAGGTTTTCATTAGGTAGTGCAGTAACTACGGGTACACATAATGTCTCTTACGTGCTCCCGTAGTTACTCTGGATTGTAAGGCTACTATCACCTGTTTTCTTATTCTCCCCATGCTAGATCTTTCTCATGCCAGTTGTGATCCTGTGCCAGTCCTCCTCATGTCTTACCTTCCTCAATCCTTTCTGTTTGTTCCCTTGCTCAGACATCCAACATGGGCTTGTATCCCCTTTCACTTCACTTCTGTCACCCTGAGTTTCACTTATAGCTTGAGGCTCGCTTTTGAAGGCTGTCACTCTACAGTTTGTTCCAGCAAATGCAATGAAGTAGTATCTTAAAAGGTAATGCAACAACCTCCATGAATTGAGAATCTTTTTATCCCAGCGATAAAGATCTTGGACAACTACTCAGTGATACTTGGACTTATCTCAGTGATAAAGATTTATCTCAGTGATAAAAATCTTGGACTAACCTATGTGCTTCTACTTAAGCCATTAAAGTCGAAACCTATCAGATGTGTGACAGGTAGGCAAGTATAACTTGCTGTATAGGCCTTTGAGGAGGCGAGATCCCCATGACACAGGCTTGCAAGGGTGTCACGCTATGAAAAATCAAAATATACAGTACAGTAATTTTTGTAGAAAAATTTGGGTCTAGGAGTCCAATGCCAGCTTTCAGTGGCCTTGCATGTCAACCTTTTCATAATGTAATATTGTTCTTTTAATTTCTGTTCGCAATTTTCGAAAGATGTTTCTAACTATCTTTTTCTTCATCATTTTCTCCTAGTTGTGGAATACATGCCACCCACCGGAGCTGGTGCGCCCCACTTTGGAGAAGACCTTGAAGGTTTTGCAGCTAGACTACGTTGACCTCTACATTATTGAGCTGCCAATGGCTTTTAAGGTAAAAAAAAAAAAAAGAGCGGTGTTGGAGCTCCTCCTAGTGTGTGCCTTTGTGAACTATGAATACTTGTGGTAAGCATCAAGCTTACAGGCAATTGCGTCTTTCTCTTACAGCGGAGTTCTTCCACACCAACAGGTGGATAAGTTTTAAAATACTGCTACAAGGTGGAGTAACAAGAATTGACACATGAGGCTTTGGCATTCCAAAATAATGTTACTCAAGAGGAAGGACCTATTTTCATGAAGGACAGACATCTCTCACTTATTGGACGGGTTAGGGACTGGAGCACCATTCAAAAGTGAAAACCATTCAAAAGTGGCAACCCAATCTTTTTATAGTTTATAGCAGTAGTATTTTATTTACGATCCAAGATCAAACAGTTTATAGTTTATAAATGTTGTTGCCAATGCTTTTTGCTAGCAAATTGCAAATGCCCCTTTTAACTTGCAAATACTTTCCTCCACACAAAGATTTCTGCAGATGGACTCCTTTGGGAATGGGTTGAGACCAGGAGCTACAAAATGGGGGGGGGGGGGTGCAATTTTGGCCTGTAGAACAGCAGAGAGCGGTTGAAAGAGTGGAACAGGCATTGAATGAATGAGTTTAAGGTATAATTGACAGGTGTCAGAATGTGGGGATTACCTGTACTTTCTGTTTGCTTGACATATAAGGGTGCTTCTAAGTACTGCTTCATTTAGGACATTTTCGTTTCAATACTTTGCCAGCAATGGATGGGGGCATCCATTGCTGGCAAAGTATTGAAACTAAAATGTCCTAAATGCATATATAGTAACAAACCTGACCCAACAGAGGGGGGGGGGGGTCTGAAAGACACCTTAGGGGGCAAGGGTACCTATCTTTCAGAATTAAAGGTGAAGTAGTTGATTTGATGCTTGGCAAGAGAACATGTTGTTTGCCTCCATGATACATTTTCACAACCCTCTCTTAAAAGTACCAAAGAAAAGCTTCATGTGAAAAGTGAAAATGCTTATAAAAAAACCTCCATATTTCAGAATTGGTCAAACTTCTTCATATCATGGAAACCTGTGAGGCACAGAATTAGAACATAAATTAAGGGTATGGAAATAAAAAGCAAGAAAATATTTATTTATTCAATTTTTATCCTGTTCTTCTTTGTATATTCAAATAAATACTACCCTCCGAAATTCAATGCTGCTATGCCAACACGGAACATACCATATCCCATGACAGCTACAAAGACTTCAAGGTCAGGGAACATTTGTTCTCTTGCACTGATGTTAGCCTTCATTGCCCACTAGGTCTACTCAGACCTGTGTTAGCTTTTGATGGTATAAGTCCAAGCGAACTCCAGAAGGTGACCCAGAATATTGGCCATGGTGACCATATGAATGGAAATTTCCAGATTTGTCCTCTATTTTAGTCTCCTGTCCGGGTGTCCTCCAAAAGAGCTTCATTGTCCTCCGTTTTGACTTCATTTTGGAACTTTGCAATGATGTGCAGTGCCCCATCATGTCATATGTCATTGGATTTGTATACAAGAGCAGAATCCACTGCAAAAATCGGTTTTGAAATATCTCCTTCCTATCAAAGGTTATAGCCAAGAAACTAAAAATAAAAAATATGTATTGAGCTCTATGGGAAAGTGAAAGTGCCCAATATTGTGGCTTTACTCATGAGTAGGCACATGTGCAATTGTCCAATGGAAAGGCCGGGCTGAGAGGAATCCAAGACCTTGTCCTCCTTTTGAGGTTTGGGAATCTGGTCACCCTGATATTGGCAGAACCTCTGCTGCCAATATCATCCCCTTCCTGGCTTCTGTTTGCTTTTCTCCCCAACCCACTTTCCACATGTGAAAGTAAAATGAATTATCTAAAGCAGGCCTCCGTCAGACTTGAAAGACTATGGTATCGTGCTCTGTGCTGCATACGCTGCATGCGAAGCACAAAAGCCTGGGTTAGATTGTTATGGAGGAGAGGCTGTTACCCAAGCAGCAAATCCCTCCTCTCCACGCCACTGAATTAGTCCAATGGAAAGGCAGAGCCAATATGACTGGATCCAGCTGGTGTCGCAGAGCTGGGCTAAGGACAGGAGCTCACTCTCTCTTGTGGGACCGACCCGGGTCTCGAACCCTGGCCTGCTGTTAACAGGTACAGTGCCTTAGCCACTTGCGCCACCAAATGAATTATCTATGCCTTAGAAATATGGAATTGTTGATCCTGTTTTGTCATCAAACTTAGAAATGCAGCTAATTTTCACTGTTTCTGAAAGCAAATTTCTACCATCTCAAGTTTTCCCCCAAGAAGAGAAAAAAAGATACTTACTCACACTATGCATTTCTCCTTCCCCCTTTTCCCTAGCCTGGAGATGTCCTCTACCCCAGGGATGAAAATGGAAAATGGATTTACCATGAGACAGATTTATGTGCCACTTGGGAGGTTAGTGATTGAAAGTTTCAATATAACTATAATAGTTTAACCTGTTAAGGTGTCGTCTCCCCAACCAGCCTGAAAGACGTTTGGTTGACTGACAGTCAATAAAGATGGTTCTCACTCTGCATCTCAATGCAATGACTAGGTGGTTTAAAGGGGGCTTATGTCTTTGTAATAACTTGTTTATGATCTACATAAAAATAATATCAAAGAAAGGGGAAGAAACACATTTTTTGCACATTTCCTTTCTCACCACAAGAAACCACAAGAAAGTTGGCAGGCTCCAGCTATGGTCTTTTATGAGGCAGTGTGGACTAGGACATAAACATTACAGGTTTCCCTTGTTATCCACTAGGGTTCATTCCGGAACCTCTTGTGGATAATCAGTGTATAAAGAAAACAGTGGAAAAATAGGTTTAAAAACCCACTTCCAGGTTTCTTGCTCCTGCCTATTGGATTAAGGTAGTGCCTCAATTTCTGCAGGGGTTTGATTCTGAGACTGAAAAATGGAATGACTGCTTGCATGACTACCTCCCTACAACAGGAGAAAAGCAGTTTTTTAAACTGAGATTTTCCGTGGTCATTTGTGTTGAGTCAAATCCATGTATTAAAAATCAGTGTATAACAAGGTTGGACCTGTACCTTGCTGACTAAAAAGGACCTGTACCTTTGCATCTTGTCAGTACTTGGACTTCCACTGGGACACGGCCAAAAAATCATATAAAGCAGGATACAGCAGATATAGATATGTCTTGTTATAGCTCCCCCACTGCCATTTTGTCATTGGAAACACAAAAGTTTCCATATCTAGATGCCTTAAATGATCTCTGTTAAGAGATTTGTGCTCTGTGGATAATAGTGGCAGGAAAAAGAAATATGGAATCTTCATGGGTTCTGATGTTTACAACCCATATCCCTTTTTTCATCTCCCAGACAGTTCTGCCTAGGAAGGGCAGTCCAGTTCATCTAGACTCTTTGCTAGTCTTTCATAGTCTCTGCTGTGTCCTTCTTCCCCACCCCTACCACGTTACGCCTCAATCTTCTCTTTCCCTTCCTAGGAAATTGCTGGATGTTTATTCCATGGCTGCCTTCTCACTATTTATCTGTTTCATCTTGGCAGGCTTTGGAGGCATGTAAAGATGCAGGCCTGACCAAATCCATTGGTGTGTCCAACTTCAACCACAGGCAGCTGGAGATGATCCTGAACAAACCAGGTCTCAAGTACAAACCTGTCAGTAACCAGGTAATAGCCATGAGCTAATGAAGCACTGATCATAACGTGGCATCGCATTGGACATGCGACACATATTCTTGGTTTTGTACTCTTGTCCTGAGGTACCAAAGCATCTCATGTGAGAAAACCCTAGAACTTGACAGCAAACCAAATTACAACCAACTTACCAACTTACCAGGATAGTGTACTGGTTAGGGAGTTGGACTGAGACAGGACTGGGAAGATCCAGGTTCAAATCCCCTCTCAGCCACGAAGTTCCCTTGGTGTCCTTGGTCTAGTCAGTCACTCTCAGCCTCGCCTACCTCATAGGGTTGTTGTGAAAACAAAAGGATAAAAGCTTTGTAAAACAACTTGGGTATGTAAAAGGTAGTACTGTATATAAAACTCATCAATCAATGATTTCAGTGAAGTTCACTTTTTTAATGTTATCAGGGCTGAGTGCAGAATGGGAGATACCTGGATAACACACTTATGCCTCTGAGTTCCAGAAGGCAGAATATAAAATATACCCTACAATCTGGAGTAATTACGGGAGCACATAAGAGACATTACTTGCACCCGAAGTTACTGCACCATGTAGTGAAAACCTATGGGAAATTCATATTGCAATCCAGAGCAAATTATTCTTACACCAGAGCAAGGACTCCCCGTAGTTACTCTGGATTGCACCCTTAATTTTTTTAAAAATACAGTAGGGCACAGAAATCAGGAAGGCATGCTTGTCCCCAAAGGCAGGGGGATAACACATTACTCTTGTTTAAAGCTCCAGTGGTCACCTGGACATTGGTGTCAGTACCTGTAAGGTTGTCAACCCTATACATATCTGAGTAGGCTTGAGTGAATACATGTCCTTTACTTGTAGGCATATGGTGTTCCTTCTTCATTGTTAGCAGTGTAATAAGATTTTGAGCACAATGCTATCCATGTCTATTCAAAAGTAAGCCCCACTGTGCTGAAAGGGTCTTACTCCCAAGAAAGTGTCTTTAGGATTGCAGCCTTTCTGATGATAGAAAATCCATGTTCTCAAACATCTGTTAGTCTCATAAAAGATTTATCAAGGAGACAATGAATTTTGAAACACTCCGCACTTTTTAGGCAGAACCCACTGGGGCTGGAATAGAGTTTTCTTGGCAACAACAGAGGGTCAGTGTGTTCCACCAGCTTACACTGAGCATGTAGTTCAAGCACATGGACTAGCCTAATTGGAGCTCTTCTCTTCCCTCCCCTTCCTGAGGCTCCAGTTTGAGAAAAGGGGAAGGTAGAATAAGCTGGAAGCATTGCAATAAATATTCAGTTATCAGTTCTGGGTGGGGGGAAAGGTTTCCTAACTCATGTTCTCTGCAACGAAACAATTTCCCCCTTCTACACATATGAAATACAAGTAACCTAGATTTGTAAATTACTTCTCTATATCTATTGTTAGTTCATTTTGTGTTTAACATGAGCTTTTCCATTTTTGCTTGTATAGATTGAGTGCCACCCATATTTCACTCAACCCAAACTTTTAGAATTCTGCAGAGAACATGGCATTGTCATTGTTGGGTACAGCCCCCTAGGAACATCAAGAGATGCAACCTGGTAAGATTTTTGTGTTTACCAATCTCTTCAATGGAGAGATTATTTTATTTTAAACCTTTTAAGATCCTTTCCATCATAATAACAGTGCCCAAAGCAGTTCATAACAATACGTTCCTCCTACTGTCATGAGTACCTGAAACACTATTATTCTTTGGTTTGGATAGTAGCGAACTCTACTCAAATTCTTCTCCCCATCATTCCCATGGCTCATCAATCTTCATTTGCAAACAGATACTTTATGGAAAAGAAAATAGCCAGATGGGCTTGTAGGAAGAATGCTAGAAGAGTCAACAGTGAGAAAATAACAGGGAGCAGATAGTCAAGAAAGCAGACAGATAGCAAGAACATTAGAATGTGCTTCCTGTTAGCATTCCCACTGTTGCCTCTTCTAATGTTCCTCTAGCATCAATGATTGTAGTGTTTAACTGTCTGCTTCCTTTTCCAAAAGCTTCTATCTGCAAAGCATTTGCAAATGAAGAGAGGCAAGTCATGAGCACAAGGGGAGTATCCAACAGCTGCCTTGGGTATCCATCCTTTACAAAGCCAGATAAGATATAAATTAAATTCATTCATTCATTCATTCATTCATTCATTCATTCATTCATTCAAGAACTGAGGATAAGTGCAACCATGAATATGGCCATCAGATATAGGGGTCTGTCTGTATAACAAACAACAAAAACAACAAAAAAATTAGCAACAAGACAAAAAAGACTACAGCTGCCTGCTGCCTTTTATCTCCTTCAAGGGAATGTGGTAGGATGTAGCTGAAGTATCAGGGACTACAATGTTCTGAGCATTGTAGCCCACTGTGCTTAATGGGGCTTGTAGCTGTGGATGGCTCAAGGGATTAAGATACTGTGCCTGTTAACCAGCAGGCCGGATCAACACTGGATCAACAATTCCATATTTCTAAGGCATAGATAATTCATTTGGTAGCACAAGTGGCTAAGGCACTGTGCCTGTTAACAGCAGGCCAGGGTTCGAGACCCGGGTCGTCCCCACAAGACAGGGTGAGCTCCTGTCCTTAGCCCAGCTCTGCGACGCCAGCTGGATCCAGTCATATTGGCTCTGCCTTTCCATTGGACTAATTCAGTGGCTTGATTTGGATTGGGTGGAGTGGATTTGCTGCTTGGGTAGAGCCTATCCTCCATAACAATCTAACCCAGGCTTTCGTGCTTCGCATGCAGCATATGCAGCACCAAGCACGATACCATAATCTTTCAAGAATGTCGGAGGCCTGCTTTAGTCCAACTACATCTTCTCCAGCAGTAAAAAGGCATGGGCAGCGCAATTCTTATTTGCGCTTTAACTAGGGTTGCCATAATTCACTTCCACAAAACTGGGACAGGATTCCCTGTCAAACTTGCCAGTGTGTAAATGCAATCCCCAAAACTGGGATGGTCCCAGTTTTCCAGGACGTATGGTAACCCTGGTTATAACAGGCAGGCTGACATGCCTGTGCTGTATCCAGCACAAGTTAGAAAGGCTTCTGCTCTGTTACCCTGGAAAGGGGAGACTTGTCCCCTTCTTGAAGGTAAGGCTGCAGGGGGTGTTAAATTTGATTTTGTCATATGGATGGTGTTAAACTTGTTTGTGTCCACAGGTGCCAAATGTCTTGGCTAAGCTTGGCACTTTCCTCACTTGTCACTGAATAATTTCCCTCCTGTGATCTGGCTCCCACAAGTTAAGAAAATTTGGTTTTTCTTAACATTAGGGTAAATGTGTCTTCCCCTCCACTGCTGGAGGACCCCGTGCTGAATGCCATTGGAGAAAAATACAAGAAGACAGCAGCTCAGGTTGCCCTTCGCTTCAGCGTCCAGCGAGGGGTGGTGGTCATTCCCAAAAGCTTCAACCCAGAGCGTATTAGAGAAAACTTCCAGGTAACATTTTCTGTCTGTGGCAGACTTCAAACAGATTTAACCTTTATGGCCAAAGTACTGTATGCGTTCTACCTATTCTTTCTTCCTACCCTGAACACATTCCATAGAAGAAGATACTGTAGCTAGTAGATGTGATAAGGCTTGGATAAGGCTTTATGGGAAGAAGAGATAATTAACTAAAGATAATTCTTCCCTCATCCAGAGAAAGCCTGTCATAGTACTCCACTCCCAACAAACTTATATATATGTATATATACCACAGAGTGATGTCGAGAAATAATAAATGCTGGGCTTGGGATATTGTCATTCCTTCATTGGATGAACTTGCACAACCTCATGATCTCTAACCTCACAGGCAATGAACACAAAAATAGGACAGCTTTCAAGCTTGTATCCATGACCTCATTTGTTGAAGAACAAAACTTATGACTTGGAACACTGAAGTTTAGTGTGCTTAGTGAACCGTTTCAGATAATAACTTTTTATTTCTTTTCCTCCTTTTGCACCAGATCTTTGACTTTTCACTCACTGACAAAGAAATGAAGGAAATTGAAGCTCTGAATAAAAATATCCGCTATGTGGAGATGTTGATGTAAGTAACAGCAATATGTAGATAAATGATAGATAAATTATATTACATAGATGGCAAGGGTAGATCAGGGGGTCAGGGTACATGGCCCCAAAATTGTCACCAGTGGGGAAGAGCACCTACTGGAATAGGAAGCAGCTCAAGCAAAGCAAACCGTGCAAGTCTGGAAGTGGCAGAATGGGAACCAAGGTCTATCTAGCAGATGGATCTAGGTTGCAAGTCCAGATGAGAGACAATCCAGAGCAACTAATCTGTCCATATAAGAGACCTTAGGTTGCCCTATCTAACACTAGGTTGGAGCAACTGCAAGATGCTCCAGCCCAGTTACTCTGAAGGAGGCTTAGGGCAGAGCAAGGCAAGATAGGGTGCCCTAAGAGAGGTGGACCTGCTCTGCCCTAACTGGGGCAGCCTAAGCAACTCAGGAGAGGCAAGTTGAGGGCATGTTTAGCATTGCCTAGGGCAGAGCAGTTACTCTGTATCCAAAGCCTCTTTCCAAGGCAGAAATGCCCTCTTCCAGCCCTCAGAGTTATACCACCTCAGGAGCAGGTATAGTAATGAGTAGACCCATAGGGGTCCATGATAAGGCCCGAGTAAGAATGGCAGTGCTGACCAAAAATCTGAGTTCTTGGCCATCCTAGCTGCAACCCCTGCCTCTCAACCTCAGGATATGGAACAAACTACAGCTGCCCACAAACCTCAGGATACAGCAGGCCACTCCAAGAAGCCCCTTGTATTCACTGTAGAATGTACTGGCATCTCATCAGGGACTCCTTATAAGGCAGGCACCCAGTGGCGTCACCAGACTGGTGCGGCTGGCGTGGGCTGCATTGGGGATGCGCTCCGTATGGGGTGATGTGCCGGAGGAGTTTGACTGTCCTTTGGCAGGCCCCAGGCGTCAGCACCCCCATTCAGGCCTGCTCCAAGGCGGATCAGCAGCCAGAAGCTGACACTTGTCTGAGGAGCTGGCCTGAACGGCCATCTGAGGTGCACTGCGCAGAAACACACTGAGCATGCCGAACAGCTTCAGAGGAGACTTCCTTAGAGCAGAGAAAGTCCGCGCCTCTGCGCAGCCATTCAGCCTCACTCAGGAGGCGGAGCGGCAGCCGAATGGCTTCAGAAAGAGTACTGCACAGGCACCAACTCTGACGCCTGCACAGTCTCCCCTGAAGCCAAAAGGCTTCCGAAAAGTACTGCGCAGGTGTCAGAGATGGTGCCTGCGCAGTACTCTTTCTGAAGCCAGTTGGCTTCAGAAACAACTGTGCAGGCGCCAACTTTGGTGACTGCGCAGTCCAGGTAGAGGGGGCGCGCATCCCAGGGATGACGCACAGACTTCGGCACCAGGTGATGTGCAGAGTCATGTCACCACTGTAGGCACCACAGCTGTTCCTTGTTCAGTGTGATCTGAGGGGTGTCTCCTCAGGAGCAAGTCTTCCCCTTGTGTCAGTTACTTAGCATGCTCTGGAGCAGTTAGGGCAGCCCAGGCTTCCTGACTCTCTGGATTCAGCATAACTTTCTGCTCTGGATACACAATAGTTAGGAGAGTGCAGTTAGGTCAGAGCAGGCTGAATTTGCTCTGGATTGTGTCCTAGGTCTACCCACCCAGCAAACTCCAGCACCAGAGGCTGGTTGGTCTGAGTTCCAAGCCCATTTGAGAGCTCAGGTCAACCCACCCAGCAAACCTTGGCTGTGGAGGCCAGTTCAGCTAGATGCCCATCCAATCAGTAAGGCTGATTCCCAGGAAGGTGTATATAGGATTGCATGCTACTTTCTCGATCTTAACCAATTTTCTAGCATCAATGCAGGGAATGCAATTTTCTAGCACTAATGTATAGTCGTTAGGTAGTCATGGACACCTACTCAAAGTAAGGAACAAATGTCCCCTTACCTTGGAGTTGCATGAGTGTTACGTAGTTGGTTAGGACTGGGATGTTTGAACAAGCTCTGATCAGATCCCCTTAATAGAGGGAATGAGGATGACCAGTGCTCTGAGATCCAAAGCATCCTCCTGCAGAATATGATGTACATGAGTGCCCTAAGTAAACTAAGGTCTACTGGTGTGGTGCAGTTTGCTGGGAAGTCGGCTTAGTGGTGAGTCTGTTTATCCTGCAACCTGAGACATCCTTCCTGATTTCTGGGAAATGTGGAAAAATTTATGGTTGATTTCCATAAAGCTGTATGTGTACACCATATTTTTATAGTGTTGCTAGATCTTGCCTAAAGGCTCACACCAGTGAACTTTTTTCATTAAATCTGTGGGAGGAGGGAATTAACTTTAAAATAATTGCACCAATAAATGCCAATTTCCCTGTTAAATGGGCTTGCATGCTAGAGTCTTGGAAGCTACTTGGGACACTAATATTCTTGCATGACCAAACAAGGCATCCAGAATCTAGGTTGAGTCCCAGCAGTTTAATTAGTGGGAGAAGCCAGGACTAATTTGGATTCATCGCAAGCCATTGAGGATGAAGGGGGAAGGGGAAGAGGCAAAATGAAAGCCAAACCAAAAAGCCAGATTAGCTTACCCTTTGCCAGCCCAAGGAGTTGAAGCAAAATAAATGTAATGTAGCTTGGCTGCGGTTCTTTCCCCATGTAGTCAGAACATGATTATTGTAGCCACATTGTTTGTCTTGATAACCTCAGTTGAGATTTGCCGGCCAAATTCAGTCAGGCTGTGCTCATCAAAAAGCAACTTGGGATTTGCAGGAAGGAAGGAGAATCTTAGAGTTCCTTATTCCATTTATAATTTTTTATGGACTTTTTCAAGAATTCTTTCTAGAATAAGTGTTTTTTATGTGGTAGGTATGGATTTTTATTCATATGTGTTGGAAAGGCAAAAGCATCATGTCCAAACAAACTTTCACTGCCTTCGCTTCCTCTTCAAAATTATATTGGTTTGGAAAGAGAGAGGAAAAGAGGCAGAATTTTTTTTTTTAGGCTGCAATCCTAAGCATGTCTACTCAGAAGTAAGTCCCATTGTCTTCTAACTCTCAGGACAGAGTGTATAGGCTTGCAGCCTTATTCTTCTTGTTCTATCCCACCCTTTGTTTCTCTTAAAGTTTTCAAGGTGACATGCACTGTTTCAATAAATTGAAGTATAAACATGTATAAAATGTTAAAGATGATTTCTAAAATCTATTTTGCAACAAGAATGCAGCAGTATTTGATTACTTTGCATCACTGAATGCTCCTGGGTTTAAAAAAATAGCTGCACTTAGGTGGAGCACCGTTGATGCTATTTGAATTTTGGTCACTTCTCAATTTTTATCATCTTCAAATGTGGTGGTCAAATAGTGGTGGGATTCAAATAAATTAATAACAGATTCTATGTCCTAATGATCATTTTAAGCAGTGGTGGGCTTCAGTGGGTTCTCACAGTGGTGGGCTTCAGTGGGTTCTATAGAACCCTTTGCTAATGAGTGCCTGATTCTGAGAACCTGTTACTAATGGGACATACAACCTGTTGTTAATTTAGGTTATTAGGACATAGAACCTGTTGTTAATTTATTTGAATCCCACCACTGATTTTAAGTATACCAAAAGATATACCAAAAGGTAGTTTAATAATTCATGCATTAAGTACTCAAATAAGAACAATAAAAGAGGTACACAAAACCAGATTATGTTTTAAGAAAGAGTTTTAAATATTAATGAAAAATATTAACTACCTGACAAACTGTTATTGAACATATTTCCATATTGCTATAAAATACTCATAGGTTTAACTCATTAACTAAAAATACTCATAAGAGCTAAAAATACTCATAAGGTTAATTTAAAGATTGTTAAATTTGGAAGTGGGCTGTGGGTGGCACAAGCGGTTAACACGCTGTGCCAGTTAACCAGCAGGCCAGGGTTTGAGACCCAGGTCGGCCCCACAAGACAGGGTGAGCTCCTGTCCTTAGCCCAGCTCTGTGACACCAGCTGGATCCAATCGTACTGGCACCGAGCACAATACCATAGTCTTTCAAGAATGAATGGAGGCCTGCTTTTTTTAAAATTTGAAAGTGTTGCGTCTAGTTTTTTTAATTACAAGAAGGCTACTTGCTGCTTGCTCACAAGGAAAAGGAGGACAAGGAAGATTTTTTTTCCAGAACACAAGAATAAAAAAGGACGTCCTGGAAACAGCAGACACAAGGCTGAAAGTGGGGGAATAAATCTTGGAAAAGAAAAGAGGGCAAGTTCTAGAAAAAAGGACACAGAGCATAATCCTAACCATGTCTACTCATAAGTAAGCCCCATGTTGTTCAATAGGTCTTGCTCCCAGGAAAATGTCTTTAGGATTGCAGCTACAAACTTTTAAAAAGTGGGGAAATGCTGGAAAAAGAGTATAGCCAGGGGTGGAAGAGTAACCCCATTAAGAGCAAGGGCTCTATTTCCTCAGGCTGCCCTGAGAGTATCAGGCCCGATCCTGCTATGCTTCACCTGCTGGCCCTGCAGAGGCAGCTGCGGATTCAGCCTAGTGGAGATGCTGAGAAGCTGCTGAGTCTGGAAAGAAGGAAGGACTGACTGACAGCCTCCCTCCTGCAGCCCTGACTACTCCGCTTAAGTCCTGAGCGCAACTCCTGGCCATTGGACACCCTTCCCTCAACGCCTCACAACCCCAGCCCACACCCAGCCTCCAGGTCTACTCACAAGTAGACTCACCAGCAGACTCCCTGGACACCTATGGCCCATTAGAATCAATGGGGCTTATTCACAGGAAAGTGTGGATGAGGTTGCAGCCTTACAGCCCCATCCTCTGCATGTCTACCCCATCCTCTGCATGCAGAAGTAAGGCCCATTAGAGTCAATAGGGCTTACTCACAGGCAAGTGCGGGTAGGAAGGTAGCCTCCTCAGACTCCTTCAGCATATGTGGGGAGCCTGGAAGCGGGAGGAAGGGATCGTGGCCTGCCTCCCTCTGTTTGAGAGTGAAGCCTCCTCCTAGCTGGCGCTGAACCGGTGTGAACCCAGGCGCTCATTAGCGGTTCTGCAGAACCGGTGCAAAACCGGCTGAATCCCACCACTGGGTGGGATCCATTTCAGTCCAGCCACAGCAGCAGCATGTTTTTTCTTATCAGTAAAGCTAAGGAATGTAGTGTGAGTATTTAGGGTGGTCTAACCTAGGCCAATTCTTATGTCGTAGCCTAGCACCAAGCATGTGGTAGGACCCTTTAGGAGAAAGCATTCAAAGTCAAGGAACTCCTTCAGCAAAAGTCCTCCCACTAACCTTTGATGGCAGATCACCTCCAGAAGGACCTCTGATGATAACCTCAGCATGCCAACATGTTATATTTAAAGCACGGAAGAAAAATAAGTCATAAAATCCTATTTTCCACGGAGGAATGCTAGGTTAAAGGAATCATAGGCCTTGACACTTAAGCTGCAATCCTAAACATACTTTCCTAGGAGTAAACCCCATTGAATATAATGGGACTTTCTTGTGAGGCATAGGATTGTGCTCCTAATCAGAGTACTCAAGGCAATTTTCCTGTGCAAGCCCTGTTGAAATAACTCATTTTCATTTTGATGCCAAACCAATTCCATCTGGGGGTCGGGTAAGGAGCAGGGTTTTCCAAGCCCCTGGCTGGGGGATAGGATCCGGGATTAGGGCACTCACACTTTCACCTCTATTCTCCCCATGTATTCTCAGAAGATCTGGATCTTTGGATGTTCTAGGCAATTGCATCTGATCTGCTTAAATGTCGTGACATACATCCTTCTGGGATGCTAGACAACAGGTGCAAAAGCCTGAGCAGCCCAGTTCCCAGATCTAAACTCCAGTTGGGATAAGCATTGCTTTTTTCATGGACAGTAGTTGCAAGTTTGGTGCATAGAAATATAATTGTTCATGAAAGTCACTCAAAAAAAGCAGGCCTCCGTCAGTCTTGAGAGACTATGGTATCATGCTCAGCGCTGCATACACTGCATGTGAAGCACGAAAGCCTGGGTTGGATTGTTATCGAGGATAGGCTGTTACCCAAGCAGCAAATCCCCCCTCTCCACGCCACTGAATTAGTCCACTGGATAGGTAGAGCCAATACGATTGGATCCAGCTGGCGTCGCAGAGTTGGGCTAAGGACAGGAGCTCACCCTGTCTTGTGGGGCCGACCCGGGTCTCGAACCCTGGCCTGCTGGTTAACAGGCACAGAGTCTTAGCCACTTGCGCCACCCACAGCCCACTATAGTCACTATAGTACTGCTAATCATCACTTTTAATTCTCCACAGGTGGAAGGATCACCCAGAATACCCCTTCCATGAGGAATATTGAAAAGGTACTTGTCAGGATATAGTCCCAATTTAGTGGTATTTTGTTTTCTTCCATATTAATGACACTACTTCTCTTTTTCTCTAGGTCAGATGACCACCCTGACGGGTATATTTCATGATGAAATTGAAAAGTATTCCTCTTTTAGTTGTGTTAATGCTGATTCTATACTTTGATAGCAAACTGTTTTAAAAATAAGAATTTTAAAACCATTTCATTTTGCCAGTTTTCTCCAAGTGGTCACAAGTAACATTATATAATGCTAGTTAAACTTCTGATGAACCCAAACTATTGGATGCCGAGTCAGGAACTATTGTATGAGAATGGCATTCAGTCAAAGCAAATCTGGATGTGAATTTTGGAAAGGGTTTTTTTTCTTTTAATGTGATCATCTTCTTGATCATAATGTTCCCAAATCCTATGTTTCCTTGCACTTGTGCCTATCGTATGTTTGTATAAGTGTAATTATGGACGAATGCCATTTCCTTTGTAGTCGGTTGTTCAGTATGAAAATTGCTATGATTAGCAGTGGAATAAGGGCATAGTACGGCCTTAGTGTATTGCTAATTGTAGCACTCAGCAACTCTTCCTGCTGGCATCTGCATCAAGAGATGTTTCGTGCCTGTTCTGTACAATCCAGATGTGATCGAGATGCAGACCCATATACCACCCGCATAGACACACACTCCTCACTTTTTGGATATAGGTTGGAATACAAGTGCCATTTGAAATCTACTGGAAGCCATTCCACTGACTCCCATGGGAATGGCGCAGCAGCTGTGCTGCTATTTTACGACACACAACCAAGATCCCAAGAGGGAGGAAACAATGTTTAAACTCAAGGCCATGACTTAGAATTTCTTTCAAGCTGTGGAACAAGTTATTTTTTAAAAGGTTACTATCATGCTAAAACCCCAGCTGGAAAGTGAAGACAAGCTTGCCAAGAACTCTTAGGGTTGCCAAGATTGACTTCAAACCTTGAACATATACAGCAGTCTTATACTGAGCCAAACCATGGATCCCGCTAGCTCAGTTTGCCTGGAAGCAGCTCTCTTGGGTTTCGTGCATTTGTTTTTCTATGCTTCTGGAGATGTCATGGGTCTCCTTAAAATCATCTGAATTCAAAGCAAGTATTTTACCACTTAGCCCTAAAAGGAGCGAGCCTAGTTGTCATCTAGTGTCTTCTCAAAGTCAAAGGTCAAATACCCCTTGAGGTGCAAATCTATTGCTCTCCTAATTTTCCAGGTTTTAGTTCCAATATGCTAAAGTTGGTTCAGACTTTTATAGGTCAAGCCTGGAGAGATCATCTAAAGTGGTTGTGCTATCAAATTCATACCAGCGCTTTCAGCTCTGCCTGTCTATCCTATTGTTTTCATTGATAACGGGTTACTCTATGCCAACATTGTATAGGTGCTGCTACAGATTTAAAGCAGCAATTTTCAGCCTCTTAGCACACTAACAAGCACACTCAAATGACCAAGGAACACTCTCAGTTTTTTGTTTCGTTTTTCTCAGTACAAATTCTACCAGCAAAGCAAGTTCTTCATAGGAATGGGAGATTTTAGTTGTGAGCCAATGCTGAAGCAATTTCAATTTTACATCATAGGTTTATGCTCAAGGTTTAAAACATCATAGGTTTATGAGCATAGGTTTATGCTCAAGATTTTAAAGTAAAATATCTAAACACATGCAGATAAGCTACAGTTTAGAAATGTGCATATAGGAATGCGTATCATATATAAGCACTGGGATCCAAGCAGGCCCATCTAGGATTACCCAACTTTTAATCCATATATTTTATGTATTGTTGCATCCTTATTATACACAAATTTTTCATCTGTGGATTTATCTGATTGCTGTGGGTGGAATTCAAGTCACATATACTACAAGTCACATACACATGCAAGTCAAGTTGCATATGATTAAGTAATAACTAGAAAGAGTCCCTCAAATATTTCTCTCCATATTTACACATGCTTGCAAACTCCAGGAGCTGATCTCTTTTGCAGGGTAATTTGCGGCTACAGTATCTCAATAGAATTTTGAATAGATAATTGAGGCAATTAGTTATCTGGTCTTTCCATACCTCTTTTGGCAACCCATCAAAAATCAGGCAGCAACCCATCAGTGGGTCCCAATGCTCAGTTTTCGAGCTATTGTGAGGTGTCAAGCAGGTGTCAAGTCTTATTGCTTAAAACCGGCACAACAACTTAAACCACTTTTGATGACCATTTACTTGGAAAATGTGAAAAGTTGTTTAATTCTTCAGTCACCGCATTGCAAGCACCAATCTGGAAGTAAAAGTAATTCATCCAGTTTAAATTTGACAAACTAAACATGGAAACCCACAGCAGGAACATATTGCTACCATCACGGTTTATAGAGGAGGAAATGTTATTATTGAACAACAAATCTTGTTGGGTAGGCACACTATTGCGCAGAATGAGGCCTTCTTACTGCTGTGCTAACACATCACTAGAAGCCACACAGTAGCACAGTTCAAGTCTGAGCACTCCTTGCCCAAGGGGAAGTTAGTTACACTCAATTCCCAAAGATTAGGGCTTACAGTAAAACCACTCTGTAAGGGAAAAAAATGGATTAAACATGACATTTGTTATTCTGGCTACAATCCTAACCACACTTGCCTAGGAGTGAGTACTACTGAACCAAATGGGATTGACTTTTGAGTAGACATGCTTAAGATTACACTGTCTTTTAAAAATAACTGAGGCCCAGCTGACCCAGACTAGGAACTATGGTGTGGTGTGGTGAACACACCCAAGCTGTTATTTGGCACAGAACTCGCTTAAGCATATGCTAGGATAATTGTGCCATTGCTGCAGGATTTCTTGTGCTATATAGAAGATCATGACAAGGACAGGAGCATTGATTTCTTAAATGATTTCTTACCCCCAAATCCAGAGAAACTACAGGAGCACGTAAGAGACTTTATGTGCACCCATAGTTACTGCACCACCTACTGAAAACCTATGGGAAATTCATATTGGAATCTAGAGTAAGCTGTTCTTACACCGGAGCAAGGACTCCCTGTATTTACTCTGGATTTTGCCCTTAGTGTGATAACTTTGACAAAATTTATGAAAATACAGGTTTATTCAAAAAAATGTAATTTGTAGCATTTAACATTTGTAAGATCTGGAAGTAAAAAAGTCTTTGACCAC
The DNA here is from genome assembly GCA_030015325.1 of Cryptoblepharus egeriae. NCBI lineage: Eukaryota > Metazoa > Chordata > Lepidosauria > Squamata > Scincidae > Cryptoblepharus > Cryptoblepharus egeriae. The sequence continues at coordinate 11,454,500 of JAREYC010000008.1, read as the reverse complement.
ACTTTTTTTTAAATAAAACACATTTTTCAATTTATAAAAAGAGAGATTTAGAGTCTATTGTGAACCCAAAACAATTGTTTGCCTTCACATGACCACACAACGGGACGTTTGCTCATATTCAATTATATATGCTGGGTAAATCTGATACTTCTCAAAGATAACGAAAATGGAAGGATCCTGGAGGTTGTCCACACAACTGTCATAAAAGCGATTCTCCTGGTCTGTCCGTGGTGGAGGAAGGAGATAAGATGTATTTCCTTCAACGTAATCTCCAATGAGAACTCTTGCTACAAACATGGACTTCATGCGGGTATTTGACAGGCAGTACTGATGGGAATAGTGAGCATCCCTGGCAAAGTAGCTTCCTAAAAATAAAAGGCAATACTTAGAATAGTGAAGTCTGCCAAACTACTTATACAAAGCTGATCCACCTTTACTCCCCCAGCTGCTCCTATACAATTCTGTTGCCAGTATTTGCCAGCTATACTATCTGATCACATTTGAGCACCAGTAAATATTTAACAATATTCAGTTTGCAACATATTGCGTATCAATATGTCAATAGTTTTTTTAGCCTGATTATCCAAAGTTAGTCCAATTAACTGTGAATTGATTTGCAGCAAACTCCCTTTTATCAGTGCTGAATGGGTGGCCATCACTTGAGGAAGGAAGAATGATGCTCACAGCATGGACAGGTTCAAAGTGAAGCTGTTTGAAGTTGTTCTATCTCCAACTATAGGCCTTACCAGTGATGTATATAATAATAAATAGGATATTTACAGCTTCATAGCACATGATGAAGAATCCTAGTATGTTTAGGATTCACATCCCTACTTACCTTTTCCATAGAGTGTCCCATGAGTTCCACAGATTCTCCAGTCAAAGTTCTGTCCACAAATGTTGTGCAGATGGGATGCGCTGGTGCCATGGAACAGGAGCCTCTCATTTGCCTCAATCCCTTCATTCAGCTTTTTCATCTGCTCTTTCTGCCTAGAAATATAAAAGGTGGCTCACTAGCATCTTAGTTTTTAAGTGATCTATGTAAAGTTGGTGGGCCATGCAAGTGGTCCATGCAAACCTTTCCATAGTCTAGAGTAGACCAGTTTTTTAAACCTTTTTTTTATGCTACAACCCCAACAAATAAGTCCACGTATGAGTCTGGGGACTCACCAATGATGCCGCCCCTTCCTGGAACCCAACTCATACCCCATATCTCCCTTTCTCTTGTGCCTTCACAAAACTAAATGAGATACCTTGAGGTGGGCCAGGCTTAGGATCTGTAGGGCAAGTCAGTGAAAATAAATTATGCAAAATTATTTTGAGAACTCAGTTTTATAAGGCAGTACTATTATTAGATTGGAAACAACCCCCCTTTCTTGCACAGGCTTTGAAACATGGCTTCACCCAGAAAACTTCATGGCCAAGAAAGGATTTTAACCCGGACCTTTAGGTCTCAGTCCATCTCCGTAACCACTACATCATCTTAGGTTTGAAGGACCCACTAGGTCAGGGTTTCCAAACATTTCAGCCAGAGGGCCACATCAAATACCTGGCATGATGTCAAGGGTAAAAAAACTAAATATAAAATTTCAATAAATACATTAAATTAGATGAATTAATAAATGGGCTGAAATTTCCAGGATTTTTTCTAGCACCTGCACACAAAGAAAGCACATGCTCAAATGGACCCACACCTTCTAAGCCTTAGAATCAGAGGCAGTCAGAGGGCACAAAATGTTATTTCTACTTTTGGGAAACCCAGTTTTAAGTCCACATAACATCCTTCAGACATGACCTGAGCATAGATCCAGTTGTGTTTGATCAACTAGGTCAGAAGTTTACCGGGGACCAGAGACTGGCTGCAACCCAGATTGAGGCTGTCCATGGGCCACAACTTTTCCCCGTGTTGGGTAACAGAGACCCTGATCTCTGTTATAGTGATAGGAAAATGAATGGAAGTAGAAGTTGGTCTCCTTAACAAATACGTTTCCACCCACAAGACCACAGCAAAAGAAAGCTGGATTCTTATACATGATCCCATTTATTTTACCAAAATATCAACCCCAGAAAGAAAATGAAATACAAACCACTGGAAGACTTGCCAAAGAGAGGGATTCTGAATTCTGAGGAGTCTACGGATAATATAACCTTCCATCGTCTCCTCAAATAATCCTCTGATCCTATTATATTCTTCAGTAGACTCGGAGACTTCCACCATCTATGCAAACATAAAAAGCTGTGATGTGAACTGTTTCATAGTTTAAAGAACAAACCAACCAAAGGGCATTAAAAAAACAAACCACATCTTCCCTTGTGGTGTCATTGCTGCACATGTTCTATTCCAAACTGAATAATCAAGGTCCATGCAGTTATTGAAGCATCTACTGTAGACACAACCAACCTACATAGAAGTCAGCAATCTTTTTCAGCCTAAGGGCAAAATCCAGAGCAGTTACGGGTCCTCTGATCCTCAAACTCAGCGCTGGGATGGACATGGGCTCACAAGCTGAGAATTCAGACAGGCAGAGGCATACAATAGGGTACTTTTGTCACAATACCTTATAACCTATGTTAGGCAATGCCGATCGGTCCCAGTTTGAAGGAAACAAGCAGAAGGGCAGAGAAGTTTCAAAGTGGCTACCTCAAACAAGGAACAGAAGAGCAAAAGTGAGTCCACAAAAGAAGTTAAGCCCACATATTGCATGCTTAAATAGCTGGGCTTATAATTCTTTTCTTTTTATTTACACGCACTGTATGAACATACAGTAGTACCTTGGTATACAAGCACAACTCATTCCAGAAGCATGCTTGTAATCCAAAACACTTGTATATCAAAGCAAATTTTCCCCATAAGAAATAATGGAAATCCACAACCCAAAAATACACATATAAAAATGATGACAAGACTATAATATAATAAAAAATAAAGAAAATACAAAATATAAAGAAAAATAAAACAAATTAACCTGCACTTATGTCTCTCTGGTTTCTCAGGCTGCAATCTGTCCTCTTTACACAAGAATCAGCTCCACTGATTATAATACAGCTTATAAACACTGATTATAATACAGTCCCTGATTGAGGGATGCTATGCCCCAACCCCCAGACCTAGAAGCATGAAATTCAGGGAGGGTGTTCCTTCTGTGACATCAGTACCCACCAAGAACCAATGTTGAGAAAACGAATCCTTAAGGGGGTGAAAAGAGGCGCAATGTTGGGGGCAGATGTTGAGCATGGGAGTCAATGTGCATAGGGGGTTGATGAGCATGGAGTGATGGTGAGCATGAGGGATTGATGCAGCACATGGAGGTTGGTACGCATGGGGGGATGGTCACATGGGGGTTTGGTGTGCATGGGGGTGGATGTTGTCCATGAGGGTGGATGGTGCAGTTAGAGGAGGATGTTGCACATGTGGGTTTGGTGCGCATGAATGGCAGATGTTGCACATGGAGGTTGATGTGCATGGGGGGTTGATGCGCATGGGGGGATGTTGCGTATGCAGAAATGTTGTGAATGGGCAGATGATGCAAACAGGCAGATGATGCGCATGGGGATGGTTGATGCATATGGGGGATGATTGGTGCACATGGGGCACGGATGGTGCGCATGAGGCATGGATGGTGCGCATGGGGCACGGATGGTGCGCATGGGGGTGTTGATATGCAATGGGAGGTGTTGGGGGGTATTTTACTCCTGCAACGCGATAAAGATAAAGTCATCATGACCAGCAGTCGCGCAACTCTCCACCACTGTCCTTCAAAATAGCTAAGGGCACAGTGATACAGATAAGGGCTCTAACCCACTGAATTAATTATACAGTAATTATAACTTGATAGTCAATGGTCTTAGCTGCTAGGAGTGCAGTTGCATTGGAAGATTCAGCACATCCCCAAGTATAAAATGATGTAGCCAGCCAGTTCAGTGGGAACTGGGGGTACACTGAGATACTAATGCAGATGCAGATATGGGAGGTTCAAGCAGGTGCATCTGTATTTGTGTTGTGCATAGGTGTACCTTGCTAGAAGGCAGAAGATTTATCCTTTCCATATATCACCTTTTGCAGACACTGCTTTATAATAAGAGCAAAAAATATCCAATACCTCTTTTCACTTTTGGGTTCACCTCCGAAAAACACAAGTCTGGGCCACCTGCAGACTCTTCTCTTGGTCCTATAGTACACGTTTCTCTGGACCATTTCTGGAGGGAAAGAGGAATGCGCAACTTTAAATGATTTGACCACACTGTAACAATTCAATTGACACCTCAACATAATCTACACCTACAATACACCTACACCGACCATAATCTGCAATATCAAGCTCACTTTTTAATAAAATAAGAATCTACGGGCCATTTTCTGTCATAATACTATAACTTCTATCTACAGCTACTGAAACGTGAAGTCCATCAAATTTTGAACTCAGAACACATTTCAAATGTGAATATGGAACTCAACCTTGACATTCAAGGGACCACTTGATGCCTGCCAAAACCAAACATGAAGTTTCAAAAGTGGTCAGTTTTCACATACAACTACATGCCAATTATGGTAGTGTTCCTGAGTTTTTCCTTTTCTCCTAACAGCCCTGTAAGGTAGGCTAGGTTGTAAAACAGTGACCAAGTAAAACCCAATTAGAGAGATCAAATCATTGGGTCAAACTGACCTAATCAGACAACAAATTGTACAGAGAACAAATTGAACGAATCAGAGACAAGAAGTATTCAGAAATCCAAGTCTCTGATACTGTAATATAATGTAAAAGAATATAATGTAAAAGTATGAAACTGATGAGCCAATGTGGTGAAATGGTGCAAGTGCATGACTGCTTCTGGGTAAACCAATCCCACATAGGGTGAAATCCTAACCTAGCCTGACACAACTCATTGGACTTCCCATTCCCATTGTGAAGCAAGCACATGTTTCTGCACTGGCCTAACCCTCCCCCAGGAGTGGCGTAGAAGTGTCTTACAGCATTTGTGACATCCCCAGGTCAGCACAGGACTTAGGCTGGCCTAACTGGAGCTTAGGATTGCAGGCTTACCTTGGAAGTTCAGTTCATACAGCTGGGAAGCTGCATGGAAGAAAACAATGCCTCTCTGGTCACTTAAGAAAGCGGCCTCCAGCTCCGAAGAGGATATTGTGCTTGCAGAGTGTTTTGGATGCTATAGGGAGATGCACAGAAAAGAAGAACAGATGCAATAGGGAGATGCATGAAAAAGAACCTTCCAGGTTTTAATGGAGCAGTAATGGACCCGTGGTGCCCAGAAGTGCAGGTCCATGACATGCTGCCTCCTACATCATGCCACCTCCCAAGGCAATGATTTTCAACCTTTATCATCTCATGGCACACTAATGTGGTGCTAAAACTATCATGGCACACCATCAAACCTTGGACAACTGACATGGCACACCATGCTGCAGGTGAGGGGTTCACATCCTTCAGTGACCCTATTAATAAATGATATTGATTTAATGAATATTTTTTTAAGAGCATTTGATTAATGTTAGGCTGGTAAAATGATTTTAGTTCATTGCAGATCGGGGTAGTTTTAAATTTTTAAATGTTTTATTATATCTTTTACTATTTATTTTGTATTTTATAGTTGTTAGCCACCTTGGGACGCTTAGGGGAGAAAAGCAGGATATGAATTCTATTAATATTAATACTAAATTTGACAAACTCCCATGGCACATCTGTGGACCATTCACAGCACACAGGTTGAAAATAACTTCCTTAAGGGGATATTGAGCTTTGTGCAATGTGCTAGAGGAGCCTTCTGAAGCTTCTGGGGCAATCTTAACATTTCTAGTTTCATTGGTAAATCAGAGGTACTCTTCAGGATCATGCTAGAAGCCTCAGAAGAACTTTAGAACATCTCCAACAGGCAGGCAGATGTGGTGGGTACAGATGGCCATAGCAGGCCCATGACACCCAATGCTTTTGCCCCCTGTCCCACCATGCCTGCTACCAATGGTCAGGCTAACCCATATCCCCATCCCATCACAGCTCAGCCACATGGCCTGACTGGCGAGGATTCACTCTGGTCACAACAGAAGGACTGAATGACATTACCGCAGGTTTAGAAACTGCATACCAAATACACGTTTTGCATTTGTCTGCGTATGCTTTAGTTACCCTTTAAATAAGAAACATGGCACAAAAGTGCTGTAAACTACTTGTCTGTGAGAGTCACCCATAGCTCAGTTGTGCAACAGTGGCTTACCTCCTTGCCATATTCAATCCAGTGGCTGGTTTCATCCAACCAATACCAGACATATTCCAGTCTGATGATGGAGTCTAAGACCATGACAACTGGGGTACAGGAAATTGTCAGATGGGTCTTCTAACTCATAACCTTTTGATGAGTTCCTGGACTCCACGAGGTACAATGAAGATGGGATCAGGGAACAATTAATACATCCTTTAATCTGAAATGCAGAAAGTAAACATTTAACTTCATCAAGCCAGGCAGATTAAATACCAGGGGTGCAGAGGCATATGGTTTATGTGGCACAAGGTGTCTCGTGCCATGGGTGCATACACCCAATTGATATTATTGACTTGTAACATTAGCTAAAAGGAAAGTTTCCGGTGTTTTGACAGGGGCAAAATTTCAGTCCTTGCTACCTAGATACACCTTGGCAGGGGTGTCAAATATAAGCCAATGGGAGCTTTTTTCTGGCCCACACAATAAAATTGAGAAAATTGAAAGACAGAAGGAAGGCTTTTCAATGCCCTCATGTGACCCACCAAAAATCAGATCACAACCTAATCGTGGGTCAAGAACCACAGTTTGGGAACTTCTGCTATAAACAATATTCCTTGTCCTGCCAATATTCCTCAAGTGCTTTGTATGGCAACATCCAACCTACTCACCAATATAAAAGTGCAATGCCAATGCCCATGCAAAGTATAGGGAGGAAAACACGCTGCGCCCTATTTCACCCCCTTCCGGTTGGAATTTCCGAAAACCAGTTTTTGGTGCACCCTTCCGTCACGGAAGGAACAAACCCCAAATTTCACTCTTCTAAGCACAGCAGTTTTGGCTGGGCGTTAATGAGTATATCAGTGAGTCAGTGACTTTTCTCTTTTATATATATATATAAAATTTATTAATTTATTAATTTATTAAAATTTATTAATTTATTTATTAATTTCAAGAAGGCTATATGCTATCTGCTCACAAGGAAAAGGAGGACAGTGAAGATTTTTCTAGGACACAAGGCTTAAAAAGAGAGCATGTCCTAGAAAAAGTGGATGTACAGCCATTTTACCCTTGTTGGATTTCCTGACACAGTTGGGAAGGTCAGGGTATGGAGACAGATCCTGCCATCTTCTTCCTGGGCTCCCTCCTCCCTTCCCAGTTCAGCCCCCTTTCCAACCTCTTCTACCCTAAACTACTTTATTGCCAGCTGGCAGTAGTACTCACCACAAGGTGCTCTTGGTGGCTTGACCCCTATGCTGGAGCCCCACATTCATAGAAGCTAGGCTCAGTACCAGTGGGATGGTGCACCAATACTGCTGGTGCAAAGTGCCTTATGGCACTTTTTGCAACACATGGGTCAGTGGCGCCAGAGAAGTGCAGGCACCACTGCCCATAGGATTGGGACCTTAATCCCTTCCTGCTTCAACTTGTACACAAGCTGCTCTCCTACAGCCACAGAATTGCATGAACAATTCATACGTCTCCAAAACCCCACACTGCAAAGGATTGAGCATCCCTTTCTTTTCCCCGACTCTGAACTAATGTTCCTTCCCAAACCTGACTTTTCTTTGCACAAACATCAACAGCTGCTTATTGCACAACAGTTTGCAGTGAGGATGACTCAGCCTCCAGAGAAGGAGAGGCAAAAAGTCAGATGCAGAGTGGTGGGGCTACCAGGGTGACCAGATGCTGTACCCAAATTCCCCCACCTTCCAGTTCCCCAAAATTCCTGCCAAAATTCCTACATATGTAGGAATACTTAGAACAAATGTAGGACAGATTAAAATAAAGCTAAAAACTCTCGTATTGCATTTCTGTACTTAATTTTTGCACAAATCTCATTGCAATAGAGCAGACACCAACCAAAAAGGCACATGTTTAAGTGATCCAGGCAGGCATGCAGAAGCTTGTCTTTCAGCCTCCTTTCCTTTGCCTCCTTACACAATATAAGAATTGACTATAATGCTTTTGAGCGGACTCAACTGGGCGTGGAGGCTTAAAACTTAAGAAGCCAGGAGTTATCTCCACCATCCCTGCCCTGAGAAGATTGCCAACTTTATACCCAGCCCTGCTCCTCTGCTTTGACAACAGCTGGATGAAAGATACCAAACCTGAACAACTCAAGCACTTTTTGTGAAATACATGCTATTTTTGTAGAACGTATATATTGGTGGATCCATCTACAAAAGCATAGGAGCAGGGGAGGCTGGGGTTTCTCGGGTCAGTTGGCAACCCTGCTTAAAAAAATTAATTCTTCCTCCCTGTCAAGCAGGATGGAGGGGGTGATATGTGTGGACTGGGAAGTCTCGACCTGAGGGGGCATCAGACCCAGTGTGAGGTCTTCAGAGAAGTACTGCCACGGAGAGACTACTGGCATATTGATGGAAACTTCTTTATTAGCATCCATATTAATGGAGGTGGTTTTCTTAACAAGTTGCACTCTAACCAGACCCCTTTAAACTGGGTCAGATAATAACTGATAAGTAACAGTCACAAGCATCAACATTACATAGCCTTTCATCAATAACTTCAACCGGTTGCCTTCTATCTTTCCTCTCTTCCACCTTATTCTTTCCCTCTCCTCCTTCCCCTCACCTCTTTCCGTTGCTCCACTCCAACTGCCACTTCCCCACTCCCTCCTCCCTTTCCTACTCCCCCTTTCCTGCCCCGCCCCATCCCAGGCTTCCACCAATCCGGCTGTGTGTGTGTGTGTGGGGGGGGGAACGGAAGGTTCCACCACCGAGCAGGCCCAGTGAATAGCTCAGGGACTTCTCGGTCTGACCAAGTCCATCGGGGGGTTTGACCCTCTCTTTTGGAGGGGTCACCACCCTTGGGACCAGATAGGGCTGGCACCGGTATAGGGGCTCTTCCTCTTCCTCTCTAGACATTTCAAGCCACATAAGGTCCTCCGCCAATTCTTCTTCTTTCGTCTGGCAGACCCTCTCACACTCCCCCTTTCCCTCCAAAGCCAAACTCACTGCAAAGTTTCAAAGCAGCAGCAGCTCCACTTCCAGGCTCCCTCCTTCCCCTGCTCAGCTCTCCTCTTCAGCAGCCTCAGCTGAGCTCCCTCCTTCCTTCCTTTGCACAGCAAGCAAAGTTTATGTTAGTTATATAATAACCTCCCCAAAGTTATTTTTCTCTGCAGGTACTGGGAGCCACTGCCAGGCACAGCCTTTTGGGAATGGCTACTTAGAGTCCCATTTAGATGCCTACTTGGGCCTCTCTGGGAAGCAGGTTGCAAAATGAGAATCTGGCACGATGCATGCGCGGGTAGATGTAGTTCTGCCACTGATGGCTTGGAAAGGGGCTTTAGCATGGGGAGGAGGGGAAAACTTACAATTCCCTTTCTTCCCTCCCTCCTCATCCTTTAACCAACAGCCTCAGTGGGCCTAAAATATTCTAAAAATAGGCCTAAAATCCCAGGAAATGGCTGGAAAGGCCCCGAAATTCCTGACTTCTGGTTCCAGGGCCTCATTTATGGTTCTGGCAGGGAAATTCCTGTCCTATCTGTCCAACCACAATGGGATTTCACCCTCATGCATGTCAATTAAGAAGAAGGTCCCATTAGAGTCAATAGGTCTCTAAAGGCTATGACTCCCAAGAAAGCATGTCTAGAATTGAACTGTCAGCTCAGTGAAGAGGGCTCCAGAGCATGTCTCTTCTGGCTCAGAAAAGGTCTCCCACCCAGTGATGGGCTGGCCCCATCCCAAGATCCGGTATGCCGGAAGTGGGAGGGGCCAGCCCGGGTCAGGGGGTGTGGGCGGGGCAAGGGGCGGGACTGGGGAGGGGCGAGGGCCGAGGGGCGGGGCGACGTTGGCGCCTGCGCAGTGCCTGCTTAGCGCCGACACTGGCACTCACGCAGAGCCTGCTTGGAAGCCGGCCGGGCAGGCGGGCTTCCAAGCAGGCTCTGCACAAGCGCCGACACCGGCGCTCATGCAGAGCCTGCCTGGAAGCTGGCCGGGCAGGCGGGCTTCCAAGCAGGCTCTGTGCAAGCGCCGACACCGGCGCTTGTGCAGAGCCTGCCTAGAAGCGGCCTGCCCACTCCTAGGCAGGCGGCAGTGGGTGGAAAACATGGCAGACCGTACCGGTCCGCCATGTTTTTCATTTCCCTGTCACTGGCAGTACGCCATCCATCATGAGCCTCTTACTGGTCTCCCACCCACCATGAGCCTCTTACTGGTCTCCCACCCACCATGAACCTCTTACTTTGTTTGTACAATTCCCCCCAACCCAAAAGCAACTGGTGATGTTCATTGCCAGTTACTTCATGTTGTACTTCAAATAGGTGGACCACATGAAGTAGTATGAATGAGGAAAAACACTGAGAAACACTGGTAAATCTACAGTATCCACTGTAAGTATGGTGGTAAATATTATCAAGAAGAAAACAAGGACTAAAAATAACAAACACACATATTTTAAAGTTGCAATTTCTTTCACTCACCTATTGCTGCTTTTGTGCAGAGAAGCGCCGTAGAAGATTCAAAAGGTGTTGTTACATACTTCAACAAAATCCTCCTTTAATTTGCCCTCTTGTAAGGGGAAAAAGTCACGTAGACCACATCCTGACCCAGATCCACTTCAAAACATCCAATATTTTAAAAGAAAGTACAGCATACATACATATGCAAGTATGAAACAGCCTATCAATCTTTGCTAGTAGGTTTTTCTCTAGTCTAAACCACTCACAGTCCCAAAGTCCATGCTTTTGTTTCCTCCAACGTAAAACTTGTTCAAAGTCCAGCCACTGCCTTTAACCCTTTCCTAACAGCTCACCTGACCAGGTGCCAGCCTGATGTGACAATAAGTTTCAAGTAAAAATCATCACCTGGGGGTTTTATATTTTTTAAAGGACAACTGCTTCATTTGGGGTGACTGTCCTCTTTCCCCTGTGGAGTCAGGACTAAACTCTGTGGAAGGAGAACAAGAACATGCCCTCTCACCTGAGAATGCTAATCACCTCCATCAAACTACAATTCCCAGGATGCTTTGAGGGAAGCCAGGACAGGTGAGGTTCTACAAACCAGATTGAAGTTTGTAATGTGGCTGCTGTATCCTTAATAGGTGCCCTCCATCTCCTGGCACAGCAATGTTCTATTAGTGTGCTGTGGCACATTTATCAGGGTGACCGTACATCATAAATGGAGAAGAGAGCAACCAAAATGTAGGACACCCAAGAAAAATATGACATGACAAAGTCAAAGCTAAAGCGCTCAGACACATTGCATTTGTGTGGTTACATTAAACACTATATTACTTATTTTTAAATTATTACATATAACTTATTAATTGCACAAATGCTACGTGCTGACTGCTCGTAAGGAAATGGAGGACAGCATATATATTTTTTCCAAGGCAACCAATTTTGTGCTCATCCATACGTTCTTAAAAATACTGTAAATTAGACAATCAAAAAAAATCTCAGTAAATTCTAAAAATGCTGCTTTATTTTAAATATTTCATTGTACATTGAATTACATGTTTTGTTTATTACAGGCATCCCCCACTTATTGGATGGATTAAGGACCAGAGCACCATCCAAAAGTGAAACCGTTGGAAAGTGGAACCCAGTCTTTTTCAGCTTGCAAATGCAAAATGGTCACCAAAAAAGATATATATATAGCACTTGCAAAAGCCTAAATAGCACATATTTATTAACACATAACCAAGATACATAACAAATTACATTTATTTTAATTACAAATTGTTTTAATTATAAATTACATTTGTATTAAATTTTAAAATAAGTCAGATGAGCAAAGGCATGTGTGGACAATGACTATCGTATGTATTTGAATGGTGGTTATTTACTGAAGTCATAAGGAAATGCTAAGAACAGTTTGGTCACCATATCATATGGAAATCAACATCGGGGAAGATAATTGTAGCCTTTGGACCAGCAGAGAGAGATTGAAAAAGTGAAGCATGTGATTTATATCCTGCCTTTCTTCTTTGGTGGAACCAGTAATGGGATTCAAAGACATTAACAACCGGTTCTATGCCCATCGGGCAGCCACTTTTAAATGGCTATTTTTACATTTTATACGTCCTATCTCTCGTTAACCGGTTCTATAGGCACGAACTTGCTGGAGCCCACCATGGGGTGGAACCCAAGGCAATGTGGATTGGGCAGCTTCTCATCTAGGCACCAATTAAACCCAAACTTCCATTGCTTCAATGAGATTTTTGTGCTGTATAACACATCTCCTGGATTCCTGGTTTTCTTCTTTTTTACTTGTAGCTATTTTCCAAGTGAGCAAATTATCACGCTTGAAAATGCCTTCATATTGCTTGTAATTTGTGGAGTCTGGACATGCTCCTTTATCCAGGGACTACTTGTAGGTTGTGTCCCCTTATATTTGCACCTATGTTGCAGATCTATTACAACTGCTACCATACCACAGACAGGCAGAATCAACAAGGTCTCTGTCAGCATCACCCCAACTTGCAGTGATTTACGTTTAACATCAGCATCCCAGTTATACTTTTTGGAGAAGTACGTCCCTGCAGCTTTCAATTTTCCATGTAGATGGACCGTAATACAGAAAAGACAACGCATATATTATCTATCATGTATGTCTATATTTTGCTGGACCATTGGTGTAATATTACAGTCTTATGTGGAACTTCCTATCTACATAAGAGTTTACTATACATTTTCTATTTCACACATATACATTGTGTAAGAATACATTTTCGATTTTATACAAAGTTTACAAAGTTGTATTTTTGGTTCAAACTTTTGGGGTCCTAGTTTTTTTCTTTTACCTCTGGCAGTAAAACCAAAATGAAGCAGTATTTGTTTCACTTCTAGGAAGGCCTTTTGGCATTTCTAGAGTAAAACCCAGAGCATACTTGTAAAAAGCATCATTAAGCAGATCAAAACAAACTAAAACAAAAAAGTGTGTACCATGATCAGTGAAAAGCTATACAAATCAGATGTTGATGTTGCACTAAGGCTGCAATCCTAATCACACTTTTCTGGAAGTAAGTACTATTGAACACAATGGGACTTACTTTTGAGTAGACATGCTTAGGACTGCACTGTTAGTCAGAGAAGGGATTAGACAAATTCCTAAAGGAGGGGACCATAACAGGTTACAAACCATGAGTGATGTGTGTAGATGTGGACAACCTTAAAATCCCAGACGCAGGAGAGGCGCCTGGATGCAGGTGTCATATGTGCTCCCTGAAGCATCTGGTGGGCTGCTGTGTGATACAAGAAGCTGGACTAGATGGGCCTTTGGCCTGATCCAGTGTAGGCTCTTCTTTTGAAGCAACCTGCATTTAGAGATGGTGTGTAGATTGCCACTATCACTGGCAGATAACAATACTGCCAACATTGGTATAGGACTTAGGTCTGATACAATCAAAAGAATAACTCAACACAAGGTTTCCTATGCCTTTGATTTTGTGGGAACATCTCATGAACTTTCCATGTAGCACTAAAATGTTCAGCTAGAAACAACAGAAGCTTCTGTGACGCCACTTTTTATGCTTGTGAGAGCTCACTGAGGACCTCCACAAAACCGATACTTTGAAAGATTGTACATATGCTTCTGGCTCCTTTTGTTCATGTGCCCTTCAGTAAGTTCTGATTTCCTGTTGCACCACTTTCAAAAGGATCTGAAGCTTCAATGTTACATCATCTGCAACAAGAGGAGAAGGGTAGGTATAGTTTTAAAAAGTATCATTGAACAGCTGCTCCTTTGACAGAGAGCAACAGTGTAATGAATGAAAGATATCAAAGGTGTCTCTTCTTTCTGTGTCCAAATATTCAAAGCAAACATTTCTGCTCACCGCATTGGGCAGTAGAATAGCCAGAGGGGCAAAGCATTAAGTACTGCAAGCATTAAATCAGTAAAAATATTCTAGCAGGTGAAAGGAACTAAAAGAGAGTAGGATTTGTTTGGGGTACTTCATGGGAAGGCCACAAGGCCCTCCTGTCCACGTGGCCAGCTGAGGTAACTGCCACAAATAGTGCCTGCCTTCCTCCACCATGCCTCCTCTTCCTCTTGGACTCCTGAACTCAAAAAAGGAAGAGGGAACCAGTGCAGATGAGGAAATGTAGAGTGAATGAGAATGTCCTCTTAGGGCAAAATACAGAGAAACTACGGGGAGTCCTTGCTCCAGTGTAAGAACAACTTACTTTGGATTGCAATATGAATTTCCTATAGGTTTTCACTAGGTGGTGCAGTAACTATGGGTAAAGTCTTTTACATGCTCCTGTAGTTACTCTGGATTTGGGGGTTACTCTTCCTTTTCAAATCCAAGAAGCAAAAATGCCATCTTTAACATACAGACATCTTAGGTCTGCCTTAAATGGCTTACTTCTTTTCTCAAAGGCCAGTCATCCTTCAGGGAGTTGGATCCAAACGTGATACCTGCTGAAGGCATCTTCTGCTCACAGAAAGGCAACTTTACACTTTTGGGTAGGAGAATTTAAAGATATACATACAGCTAAATCCAAAAATATCATTGGTTTTCACACAAGAGTTTGGCTAACATCTCACACAAGCATTGCTTACAACCTATGTCAACTCAATCTGAACTATGAAACGGTTTTATAACACACAATTTAGAATCCAAAAGGACTCACGGAATGCAGTACGGCAACATTTCGGCAAGGACCTGTTGAGAAGCAGATAGTAAACCGGGAAGCCACTTAAGACCATGGCACAGCCGATGCTGATATTTACTGGATCTGAGTAGAAGGACATTCCAACAGTGAAAAGGCAAATGACCGTAAAGGAAACCGGGATGAAGAGAGGAACCTGAATTCAAGGACAAAATGCAGACTTTAATTGATTACCACTGCATGTGGAGGCCTATCATATATTATATTCATCTCCTTATTTTCTCCATATCTTTTCAAAATAATTAGTGCAACTAATTTTGCTGTTGCAGAATAGCTCCCACTTCCCTTCTTTGCCATTTTTGTACTTCAACCAACACAAAGGCTTTACATGCCTCAGCAAAACACCTGTATACGGGAACTACAGCAATATAGTAAAGAAGGAATATGGGTTTGGAACTATACTGGCTTTTAAATTATTGAGTTCATATCTACACTTGGCCATGAAATTCACTGGATGACCTCAAGCTGGTTACCCCTCTTAGCCTCACCTAAGCCCAGGGTTCTTGTACTGCTATAGCTATTGATGGCCTTATGCTCTACTAATGTGGCTTTCTAATTTTGAAGGATAGCCAAAGGATATTTCTGGCAATCCTCAAATAGGGACCTGACAGATAGGAAAACAGGTTTCCAGGATGAGTCCTGAGACCAAGGATCTGCAGTAGAAAATCTCTTTAAGTGAAATTAAAGCGGCTGACGGTTTCAGTATGCAACTATTCTGCTCTGCCACATGTGTAGAGGATTCCATGTGGAGAGTGTTTCCAGATGAGTTCTGAGACTACATGTGCTAAATCAATGCATAATTTTATACTGTTGGAGCCCTAACAAGAAAAACATCCATGTTTGACCCAAGACGGCCTCCTCAGTTGTACTACACAGAATTGCAGGATTTGGGTCTGCTGGCACTAGGGGGCAGCAGCTCCACACTACATGAGGCAAGTGTTCTAGCTCTAGATTTCAGACCTAACTAGGAGAGTTGTCCGAACTATTGCCTGTTGTAAGTTAGGTTGAGCTCTGTTGTTCAATATGTTGTAAAAATCTCAGCACAACAAACATCTACTCAGCATTTTTACTATGCTTTCACTTGCTATGAAGAGTTCTTTAGGCGATTGTGTACAAAGTTTATTTGCTTATAAAACCAAGGGTTATCACAAAATACAAGCAACAAATGTTGACTATTAAAAACGGGTAAAAGTTTAGCAAATGTAATGCAAGTTACACACATATTTCTATAACATACAAATAGAACATACACACACATTTCTAAAAGAGAGTGGATTTTCATTGCTGCAAGGGCAAATTTAGCAGTCGGTTGAGTAATACACTCGACACATTAGGCAATAGTGGCTGCAGTAAGACAAAAAACCAATCAATCACACACAGACATGCATGTACACAAACACAAACATGCACACAACTCAGGATTCAAGCCCTGATTGATCTCTAATGAGATTATGTCATCAAACCTCCAGAGGTGGCCTAAATCCAAGCAGACTTCTTGTGGCTAGGCATACCTTACCAAGGGGAAGGGAAAAAGCTTCCCCTTCCCTACATTATCATAGCAGCAGCCCTGATCCTTGCACTGGCTACAGTGCATGCAAACCAGCCTGCCTGTTACAGCACAAGTGAGAATTGCACTGTGAGTGATGTGGCTCTGAGAGCTTGGGAACCCCTGATCTAAACAAAGGCCAAATAGTGGTAGTTGCTGGAGCTGGAGCACACTATTACCTTGAATGGGCTGAGTATTTCAGGGTGACGGCAACGATGGACGATAAGCCCAAGGGTGGCCAATCCTATGAAGAGCCACCGAGAGAAGCTGAAGAAGTTCAGGAGGTGGTAGAGATCTCCCACACAAATCATGGCTGTTACCAAAGGGAACTAATGGGTGAAAGAATGAATGGCAATAAGTAATTCGCGGTCTCAGGTTTCACATAGGCAGGAGAATGATTGGTTCCTACATCTTGCGGAAAGGCTTCCAATCTTTTGAACACGTAAACTTCAGAATCATTTCTGCCAGCGCAATGTAAGTGATGCCCAAAATCACAAGTATGGGGTTTGTTTCTTTCTCAAATTTTTCTTGCCCCTTTTTATTCTATTAAAGATTGTAGTTGAGGTGGTTTACACAAGGTTTACAGATCAAAAACAGCCAAAGCAGCTTCACTTAAAACATCAGCAAATGAATTAAAGCAAGAGGTAAGCCATAGAGGCAAGTCATGCTGAAAGATTTGCCAGAGTATCCTTCAATGTCCATCTAAAGGTGGGGAGTGATACATCAGGCACACCTTTTAGAGAGGTCATTTGAGTGCCTTGATAGAAGAGGTACCATCTCTCGTGCACATCTGCCACATGTCTGATGGTGGTGGAACATGAAGAAGGACCTCAATAGGAGTTCTCAGCAGGCATGCAAGGGAGGAGGTATTTTTGAAAACAGTGGTCCGGGAACATGGTAGGAGTCAGAGGTTAAACATTGCTCCTTGAATTTAGTCCTGAACAATCTGATAATTGTGAGGTTGGCTTCAATCTCTCCACCCCAAACCAAATTAGGCCTCAATGACCATAATCAGGTCAAATGAAATTTTCTGGGCTGTATTCAAGGGTAGCACCACATGAAGGATATTACAGTAATCCAACCTGGAAGTGGCTACAACAAAGGTGATTGTACCAAACCCAACATCTCCCGGAAAGGGTGCAGCTGGAATACCAGGTGGAGCTGGTAAAAGGCAACCCCATTCTCCACCTGATCTTCTAGAACAGGGGTCCCCAAACATTCAACTTTAGGGCTCTAGGACCATTAACAATTCTGCAGAGGAGGAAATTTCAACAGGTGCAGCTTTTCATTTCACAGATCACAAGTTGCACCTGCTGAAATTCCCTCCTCTATATAATTGTTAAAAGTCCAGGAGCCCTGAAGTTAAAGGTTTGGAGACCCCTGTGGAGGACTCCCTCGCTTACTACACTGGGGGACATGCAACCCTATCCAAAACAGGCTAAAGTTTTGCTAAAGTTTGAGTAGCGGAACTTAACTTTCAGACCTGGGTTTTCACTTTTAAGCGTGAAATCTTGCATCCAAGGTACACAGAAGGGTACCTTGGGGAAAGTTGGTGACAAAAATCAATATTTTGGATAAATGAGAACATTTTCACAGAAATATCTTCAAGGACTTCAATATAAAACATATGTGTCAAACTTGGGCTGTCAGCCAATGAAAACCCTGTATTTGGTTAATTGTTTTTATTTCAGTTGGTTTACATCACAATCCTAACTTGTGCTGGCCTGCCCATATCCAATGTGAGGTTGGGGCCCATTGCAGCTCAGAGCAGGGCAAGAGGAATTACTTTTCCTTATCCTGGGTAAACCTAATGAGGCTACTGAGATATTTACCATCTCAGTGCAGTGGGTGGTGCAGATCCAAGCAATACAGAAGTACTCCAGGCTCCCTAGGAAAGGGTTGTGATCTGACGCAAATGCTGGATCCTGCACCCCCACCTACCCACTCTCAACCCAGTCCAAGAGTCCTGATACAGTCCCCTTTTTAACAGTGTTTTAAAAGCATATGCTTAAGACATTTTCAGTTGAAGCTAATGTAAGCCATTGGCTTACCAATCATGCGCTTTCTGTGGCCCTGTCAACAATGCCTATCAGCCGACACACAGTTTCCAGGACATTTCATTGGAACAGGATTGTTTCCAAAGTCCTGGGATTTCATAGAATCAGAGCTGGAAGAGACCTAATAGATCATCTAGTACAACCCTGCCTGAAGCAGGAAATTCTCCTACACCATCTTAAACAAGCATCTGCTTGATGATCCCCAGTGAGAGAGAGAGAGAGAATCCACCATCTCCCTTGGCAATCTGTTCTACTTCCGAACCTCCCTTACCATCAGGAATTTTCTCCTGATATCCAATAGAGATCTCTTCGCCTGAATTTAAATGGTGCAAATAATTTCAGGTTTTCTACCTTTTCTACATTTTTGGTTTGCTGCTGCAGGAACAGAATCTTACCATCAACATGACGGCTGGCAGGGGTGTATGCCTTTGGATATGGATCATGGAGAAAAGGGGAGGCCATTGCCCCTCTCTTGAAGCCACAAACAGTGTTCTGGATAGAGAAAACAAGTAGGGAGAGATAAATTCCAGTTCAAAAGAGTATCCTGCCCCTATTCCAGTATTTACCACCAAACTCTCTCCATATCATCTCCCCACTCCAGTAGGGGAGTTTTGGGGAAAGTGATGAGAAGTTAAGGACAAGCACCACTTCTCTGGTTCCTCCATCCCCAGGATATGATGGCCATAATTTTCTTCCACAAAATTGGGACAGGACCCTCTGTCCCATTTGCCAGTATGTGAACACAATTCCCCAAAATCAAGATTGTCCCTGTTTTTTGGGACATATGGCAGCCCTACCCAAGGAGCAGAGGAGTAAGCCCTTGGGGTCTCCTAATCACACATTACATGTTGCTGAGCTCCCAATAAGTCTTTACAATTAGCAGGCAACCTACCTTGAAAATGTAAAGATTCCTCCATTCATGGTTCCAAAACAAGACAGAGAAACCAGTACAGGGACCACTGAGATCAAGCTCTGGCAAGCTCTATGCGCGAAACTCTGGGAGAAAGGCATATTTGTGTTCAGAAACAACAGACAGGTGACGAATGGAGAAAACAGTGGAAGAAAATCTCTGGCTGGCCTTCACTGATAAGATGTGGCATAAACCCCTATTTCATTCTAACTTTTTGATCCTCCTACCTTCATGATCCCTGATGTCTGATTGCCTCATGCCCTTCAAATATATTATTACTAGTTCTGAAATGAAGATGACATTCCCAATATTCCCTGGAACAATATTCCTATTGAGAAACCCTTTTGGTTTATAATGCAGGCCTGGGAACTTTTCCTTATGGAGACCTCTTCCTTGCCTTCATTCTATAACATGGTAACATTATCATTGAAATCTCAAGGGTTGCTTAATGAATGTCTGCCCAAGGAAGTGCCAGATTTAAATGGGAGTTTTAAAAGGAAATAAAAGGAAAAGGAGATACCCATTGCTCCGTTGGGGTAATACATAACCTGGCTCTATGTTAGGGTTGCAATAATTCTCTTCCACAAAATTGGGACATGCCAATGCCCCAATTTGCCAGTATGCCTATGCCCCATTTGCCAGTATGTGAACACAATCCCCCAAAATTGGGATTGTCCCCGTTTTGGGGGACATATGGCAACCCTACTCTATGTGATCATTCATAGAGTATAGAGCATTCCTGACACCTTCTATCATGCTCACTTTTACAGCCCCATTCTAAGGGTGCAATCCAGAGTAACTATGGGGAGTCCTTGCTCTGGTGTAAGAACAATTTGCTCTGGATTGCATTATGAATTTCCCATAGGTTTTTACTAGGTGGTGCAGTAACTACGGGTACACATAACGTCTCTTACGTGCTCCCATAGTTACTGTGGAAGTTACTCTGGATTGTAGGGTATTTTTCACAGTGCGCAGAGGAACAGCAGTGCCAAATGGCAATCTGTATCCTACAGGCAGCAGGAAGCTTCCGGAGGACTCTATGTTTCAGTTTTGACACTATATTCTAGTGTTGTACAATGGGTTCTTGACATAGTTCCTTGTATATAAATCAAAGGATTTAGTGTGCAGATAGTGTGCTGCTGGATTCATTAGTGCAGTGGTGTTCCCAGTCCAGGCCAGATTAAAATATTGTGGGGGTTCTGGGTCCCCAGTCTGTCCCTCTTTTAACTTTAAATGTAACCACAGGAGGTTCAAAACTGTCTGATAGCAGCAAAGCTGCTGGAAGAATATGCCTCATTATTTTGGGGCCCTTTTCTTCATATGGAAATCTTCCTACCAACTGCTCTGAGTTGTTGTAGGTAAAAGGGCATGTAATAATGCCATGCCTATACTTCCTCCCATAGCAAATGGCAAATGAGGAATTGTTATAGATCTGTATTTTTAAAAAACTGGTTACTATGTTTAGGCTTTTAACAATGATAACCAATGGGGCACATACCCAG
Source organism: Cryptoblepharus egeriae (assembly GCA_030015325.1). Taxonomy (NCBI): domain Eukaryota; kingdom Metazoa; phylum Chordata; class Lepidosauria; order Squamata; family Scincidae; genus Cryptoblepharus; species Cryptoblepharus egeriae. The sequence goes on along the minus strand of JAREYC010000008.1, from coordinate 11,433,640 downwards.
GTAAGTTTGGCTAGAGTTAGAGTCTTTGGGACATTTGGAGAATGTTTTTAAACGGATCAGCAGCTGCTTGGTAAGGTTAGGTTGGTTCATCTTTCTTTTAAATAAATGTTTAAACTTATGCTTCTTGTAAACTTTACATTTACATTGGGCGCAATCCTAAGAACTTTAGGTCAGCCTAAATTCACATGGCCTATCTTTCTTTAATGGGGTGGGGAGGTTGTTATATGCCTTTGCATTGGCCTAGCTTCCCCCCTGTTGGGGAAAAAAAAGTCAACACTGAGAATTTACGTGTCAGAAGGGGACAGTAAACCACACCCTTCATGAATGACCACTCTGTACCCTCTCAGTGACCACTGCAGGAAGTGTGGCTTGGACCTATTTCCTCCCCCCCCCCTTCCTTTCTCCAGATGTGAGCCCCTGGCCCTAGACCCCAAACTCACATGCAAGCAGGGGTAGCTTTAGAGCCTCTGGACTGATTATGTCATAGGAACTCAACAAGCATCTGTTGGAGATGTCTAGGAGGATTTCCTGCTACAGACAGGGGGTTGGACTAGATGACCCACTGGGTCCCTTCCAACTCTTAAGTTTCTATGATTCTAACTCTGATCATAATCAGATGCTGTAAATATGAGCCTTCATAATTTGTAAGTAAACCTGTCTTAAAGTTTGATTCTGGTCTCAGTCTTGATTTTTGCATGCGCCTAAGCAAACAGCCAGGGTGGAGGAAAAGGCTTCTGAACCACAGAAGGGGATGCTCTGTGGTCATCACTCTGCTGAATTTATTCACCTTCCAACACCCCAGAGTGGAGCACAAGTGCCTTATGTCATTTTTTGAAACCCCAAAATCAGCATAGGATTTTTGCTGGGACTTAGGCTGGCTTAAACAGAGGTTAGGATTGCAGCCTTAATTTGATTTATTTTGTCATTAAAAAAGGTAAAAGTGTCCCCCACAGGTTGCCTCGCTAGTTATGATTAACTCAAAGGTAGATCATCATCCCCATTACAAGACCAAAAGCCATTTCTGTGGTCAGAAGACATTTCTGTCTTATCAGAAGACATTTCTGTGGTCACGTGGTTGGCACGGATAAATGCCAAAGACACAGAATTCTGATACCGTTCCACTGAAGGGGTACCTATTTATCTACTTGCATTTACATGCTTTCAAACTGCTAGGTTGGCAAGAGCTGGGCAAGCAACATGCACTCACTCCATCATGTAGGACTCAGGTCTCGAACCACTAACCTTCAGAGCTTCAGCACATCTTTAACTAGGCCGCAATCCAGAGTAACTACGGGGAGTCCTTGCTCCGGAGTAAGAACAATTTGCTCTGGATTGCAATATGAATTTCCCATAGGTTTTCACTAAGTGATGCAGTAACTACAGGTGCACGTAATGTCTCTTACGTGCTCCCGTAGTTACTCTGGATTGTAGGGTAAATGTTCCTGCTTGATGATGTCACTTCAAGCCATGACATCATTCCAGGATAATGACAGCACTTCCCGTGGCTTCCAATAAATTGACATTCTAAGAAGTGGGTCCTGGTGCTAAAAGGTTTGAGAGCCACTCTTTTACTGGGAAAGCCGAAGGGAAGCCCCCCAAGGTGATAACAGACCTTGTGAGTGAATGAGACTAGAGCTCATTATAATTGCTGCTCTGGGACTGTGGCATAACATAAACAATTCAGATGGGTTTAGTTTGTGAAACGTGCTTTTCATTGCCATTGACTTGGATGTCCCTTCCATTGACTGCAAACTGAACCCTCTGGGGATGAAAAGAAAAACCATTGGACTGATATTAACAACAATGGCAGCTTTCAACTCACCACAGCCACTGCCTGGGAGGCCAGGACATCTGTTGCTGTTAGTACTGTGTAATAGGAAACATTGGTAAGCATATAGCCCACAATCACTGTGATCACAGACACTATCACCGCCAGGGGGATATTTCTACAAAAAAAGGAGATCCAAAAAGATTGTGAGTCTGACTGCTTCCACTCAAATCATCGTCTGCGCCAAAAGCATGACTTCAAGTCTGACCACCCTGTTTTATTGTAAACTGAAAAAACCAGGAATGGAAACTGGGAATGGATGGAGTATTGGTCCATGTATTTACTCAAATCTAACACACCTTTTCCAGCCAAATTTACTCTCTAAAACTTGGTGTGCATTATATTCAGTGGCACATCAGATTCCAGTAAATATTGTTTTTTGATTATAAGTATAGGTCAGTATGTAGTATAACAGTTTACTATATTGTAATAAAAATGTAACATAACCTACAATCCAGAGTAACTACGGGAAGACGTAAGGCACTTACTCTGGATTGCTCTGTTCATTTCTCATAGGTGGCACTGTAACTACCTAGGTGTAAAGGTCCCATAGTTACTCTGGATTGTAGCCTTATACACATTATTGTATAAAGTAGTGCAATTTGGTAAAATCATAGCATAAACCCATTGTCATATTATTATTATTATCATCATATAACATTGTTGTATGCAGTAAATTTTGCACCTGTTTAGCAGCTGTGCATACAATTGCCTGTAAACACCTCAAGCCTTTTAAAATGCAGGTGCACGTTAGATTTGATGGCGCATTTGAGTCTAGTAAATACGGGTGTTTAGAATTTCTTTTCAAATCCTAGATTTCCATAGTGACTCACTGCAGTTCAGACTTGAATATACACAATGTTGGTAACAGATACACAAATGGAAGAAAGATATTGTCCTATATTCAAAGGAAAAGGAAGGAAGTGGAGAAAAAGGGGAGAGAAGGTCAGTTCAAGAGTCAAACAGTACATGATGGTAATCGCAGATAAGTGAAATCATGAATACATGATCTACAGATATAAAGGTGGGACACACCTGCATTTAAAGCCGCTTTCTGTTGAGTTGGAGCACTAGACTACCTATATATGGAATGCTGTACACCAGTGTTTCTCAACCAGTGGTACAGGTACCACCAGTGGAATTTGAGCTGGAATCTGGTGGCACTTGCACGACCCCTGGATAACTTTTGCCAAGCAGCATGACCAGGAACATGGCACAATAAACAGTGATAGGAAACTTGGCTTAGCACTCTCAAGCACACAAGCTTTTCCATAGTCAAAAGCTCTCCTGTCCACTCCAAACATCTTACTGGTGTTTGTTATGTTGCATCTGACCTCCCAATCCAGAAGTAATTGTGTCGATGACATTGCTATTTACTTCCAGTGAATAGTGGACGATGTGAAGTGTTACAGCAGGGGGTAAAGCTTGAGGAACATTGCTTTAAATACAAAACTGACAACAGCCCTCCAGGTTTCCAGATATATTTTCTCAGTTGTACCTGAAGATGCCAGGGAGTTAACATTATATGTATACAAACAGGTGCTGTACCACTGAGCTAGAGCCACTCTCCAGTTTCTAGCGGCTCTGCATCAATCCCTAATCCCTGGTGTTCTCTTAGTTCTACACCTCACAATATATTTGGCCACAGGCCTGCTCAAGCATCAAGCATTAAGATTATCTCTCAGGTTTACCGTTCTGGCTTCACCAGTTCTTCTCGTACAAAACTAGTCTGAAACCTGCATAGGAAGGGAAAAGACAGAAAAGGTTGTTGAGATATTTCAACAACATGGTCATAAGTGAGTTTGTAAGAACAGGTTTAAACAGTGCGTACCATCCAGAATAGGCAAACATCCCTGCATAGAAAGCTAAAGGTAATTTGTCCAAAACCATTGAATTGTAGTTGAAAGCATCCTGGAAATTTTCTGTATGGCCTAAAAAAGAAACACACCAAAAATATGAAAGATTTGAACATGCTGTAGAAACAGAAACCTGCCTGTAAAAGTTAGATCAGTAGATAAATAAAACCTGTATTTTCAGTATACAAGAATTAAGGGTGTGGATATGGATCTTCTTCCCGTTAACTGAGAAGAATCACCACATGGTTATTCTTTTTCTTGTCATAAATGATCAGATAAACTCGCTTTCCGTTCCTGTCCCTACAGGAAACGTGGAAAAGCATTATTTTTCAAAAAGTCTGTAGGCTGGGAGAAATTCAAGATCATTTATACTGAATACCAGAGGCAATTTGTTCAGCATCATTCTTGCCTCTTCATTTTTTACAGTGCGCTGGAAAGTATAAAATGTTCTGAAATTTATAATAATACAATGAAAAAGGCCTGAGCCTAACACCTGTCAAACCTCAAATCATAGGAGATGTGGAGCAAGACCAATTGTGTGATCAGATTTTATGGGGAGGGGCATTCAGAAAGGGTAGGTCCTAATATGTTTTAGTATTAAACAGACATTGTAACCTTGTATTTTGACAGTTGTGCTGCTTAATAGATGATACTGTTGTTGTTGCTGCAATACCTTTGGCTAAAAGCATTATTCCTGGAGCAATGATGAGGGCAAGAGCGGCAAGCTTGATGATGGACAAGATGGTTTGAAGCCTGGCACTCCAGCTGACGCTCCACGAGTTCAAGATGAGGACTATGTCTGGAAGAGAACGCATTCATTTCTGAACGGAGCATTTCAATGCAAGAACTACCCTTAAGCAGTCAATGCAACTCCCTAAGTAACTAGATTGGGTAGCACTTCTGTGCAGTACTTACAATAGCCAAGGAGAGCCACAAGTTTCACAGCTAGCAGTGGAGCTGCACAGGGTGCAAATAAAGGTTCTAGTATGTAGCGTCCAAAAGCCAATGCAACAACGGCACTGTTGGCCGGCCTAAGAAGGAAAGAAGATTATGTTCTATGACAAGATTCTCTCTCTCTCTCTCTCTCTCTCTCTCTCTCTCAAGAAAAACAGCAGATCATGAGTCCAAACCCAATAAGCACTGTTGACACAAATCAGCCCAAAGGTAATACATCTTTTATTTGCAGACATTTGCCATTCTTGCAGAAATATAATATTATCATTAGATTATACCATGGGTTCCCAAAACCTTAGGGCATTGTGGCACATTCAGAGGGGAGCCACAGAATTCCCTGGAAGCCCCTTATACTGTTCCCCTGTGCACCACCATCTCAGACCTTGTGATAGCCAAGATGGTAGCAGCCTACAGCCAGGAATAAGATGCTGTGGAGGGCATCAAGACCCAGGAAAGTTTTTGAACCATTGGTCTTTACTATAGACCATATTTACTTGAATCTAATGTGCCATCGAATCTAATGTGCACCCTATAATCAAAATGTCACATTTACTCAAATCTAATTAACCATCAAATCTAATATGCACCTTGATTTTGGAGACCAACCCTACAATTCAGAGTAACTACGGGAGCACGTAAGAGACTTTACATGCACCCATTGTTACTGCACCACCTAGTGAAAACCTATGGGAAATTCATATTGCAATCCAGAGCAAATTGTTCTTACACCGGAGCAAGGACTCCCCGTAGTTACTCAGGATTGCACCCTTAGGGCACAATCCAGAGTAACTACGGGAGCACATAAGAGACATTATGTGCACCCGAAGTTACTGCACCATCTAGTGAAAACCTATGGGAAATTCATATTGCAATCCAGAGTAACTTGTTCTTACTCCGGAGCAAGGACTCCCTGTAGTTACTCCGGATTTCACCCTAAATTTGGCTGGAAAAGGTGAGCGTTAGATTCAAGTAAATACAGTATTTGTTAGACTTTGGTTCTAACGTCTGTAGATACTTTACCTGTAGTTATTATTCGCTTCAGGTTACTCATATATTAATGGCAGGTTGTAGATGGAAAAGTTTACCTTATAGCGAAGTATTCAGCCCATAGAAACAGGAACCCTGGCAAAGGGCCCAGTGTCTCCAAGATATAGATGTAATGGCCTCCAGACTTGGTGATTCGCGTGCCAAGTTCTGCATAACTCAAAGCACCTGGAAGAAGCCAGGTAGAAAAACACTTTAGTAAATCATCTTAAGGAGCACAATGAAAGAATGTTGGCATTCTGCAATGCTGTCTTGGAAAGCAAGTCTTAAAAACTGTATCAGCCCTTCCCTGTTTTTAGTTGCATGCACCTGATAGGTAAATTGATATACCATTAGAATAGAATCCACCACCACCACCACCACACACACACACACACACACCCACACACACATACACAAACTGTGTTTAATCAGTCTCTGTAAGTGGGTGGATTATCACTCTCTTAAAAGCCTGCATATTTTGGCTGCTAATAGGAGACTGAAGGTTAGATTCAATGAGCCATTATTTACTATTTAAGTGAAACGCTCTTTAAGTGAAGTAGATTTTCCAATAGGAAATAATGGAAACTCAGACGAATGGTTCCACAACCCCCAAAATATTCATATAAAAGTATTAACTGGATGTAAAAATGATGACAAAACACTGGAATTGAATTCAAAACATGCATTCAATGTGCATGATCCTATGAAGTCTACTGAGCTGCAATCCTAAAGACACTTTCCTGGGAGTAAACCTCATTTAACACAATGGGGCTTACTTCTGGGTAGACATGGTTAAGAGGCTGCAATCAAAGACACTTTCCTGGGAGGCTTACCTGGGCTGCTACTGAAGGTTCAAGGTGCGGGCACTTGGGGGCAGTTAGGGGCAGCTGCCTCTGGCATCTCCAGGCAACTGCCCTCAAGTTGGGGGCAATTAAAGGCAGCAGCGCTGACTGATAGCCCTTTTAAAGAGCCTCCATGCAGAGTGTAAGGGCTGCATAGCACACGTACCCATAGCATGCTTGCTTGTTAAGTGAAGCAGAACTTGTTATGAAAAGCAAGATTTCTTGGGAATTTTTGCTTGTTATGTGAAACGCTTGTTAAGCGAGGTACCACTGTATTTTATTTTCTCTGTAAACTGCTTTGTGAATTTTTTTTGAAAAGCGGTATATGAATTATGTTGATTGATTGATTGATTGATTGACTGATTGATTGATTAATTGATTGATTAATTGGAGTGAATGATGAACATATGAAACCACCATTGACTCATCAAGTTCAATATTTATGGAAACTTTCCAAGATTTCAAACATGGATTTTTTTCCCCACACCTTAATCAAGTGTAGAACCTGAATTATGATCCTTGCCCCTTTCTATATTGAGTGCATTATGGTTATATATCTTTCACCAAATGAAAATAAAGTTTAAACAACATCTACTTAAACATACTTTGTACTTCAAGCATACGAAGTATGCAATGTATGCTCGTAGAAAGTATGCTCGTACAAAGCACATGCTTTGAGCTATGATCTTGATGCCTATGCTATGGTCCCAGACCTGGGCATTTATCTGAAATGTGCAAGAGAATCTATATATGACTTTTTCCTCCATGACACAAAGCTAAATTCTTCCATAGTTACTATCTTGAAATGCTGGACACTTCCACCACAACTGGAAACAAATGCCAAGTTGTCTAGGATTGTGTTGAATATTACTTTCCTGCCTTCATGCAGTATTAGAAAATGTACAAGGATTGATATTTGGAATTTTTGCTTTAGGAACAAAAAAGTCTAAAACATGCCAGAACTGCTGCAACTTGGTTCAGAACAACACAGAGTAGCAGAAGGAGTTGGTGCAACTGCTGCAGCAATCTGTTAAAATCATTACATTACCCCCTACCTTTTAAAATCATTACATGAATGACCAATACTGAACTTAAGACCTGGAAGCTGTGATGAATTCATGATGCTGCCACATGTATATCCATAACATCTGGTTAACAGATATTGTAGAATTTTGCTTGTGTTATTTTTAAGCTGAACTCCAGGTATTTTCACATTCACTTTCATTTCATACAGTTCAAATGAAATCACTGTCCGCTGACTGAGGAACATTTCCATTTAATGTGATGGAAGTGGGATCTCACTTTATTTACTGATTGAGGAACGATCAATTTATTCACTGATTTAGGAACATTTCCATTTAATGTGGAAGTGGGATCACTTTAATTTAAGTAGGAATTTTGGATCTCACATTTTCACATAGCAGTTATGACTCTATAACTCTTGGGTGGAAAAGCTATGACTAAGGGCAAGCAGATACTCTGCTTATGGGGAAACTCACCCAAAAGGGCCTACAGTGATCTGCTGGCTCAAACTATCTGTTGCCTTATGGTCCCCACTAGGTCAAGAGTTGGATGGAGTTGAATGCACTGTTTGGGCAGTAATGTTGCTTACGGGGGGTTTGGCAAACCACTCTAGGTGTCAAGCCCTGGGTGGGGTGGAGGGTGTCAGGTACATGCAGGGTGACCAAATGCCCAAACCTCAAAAGGAGGACAAAGTCTTGGATTCCTTTCAGTCTGGCCTTTCCAGTAGACAATGGCACGTTTGCCTACTCGTGAGTAAAGCTGCTATATTGGGCACTTTCACTTCCCATAGAGCTCAATGCATAGTGAGCTCAATGCCATAAGTTTTGATAGGAAGGAGATATTTCATAACTGATTTTTGCATTGGATTCTGCTCTTCAATACAAATCCAACAACATATGACATGATATGTTGCACACCATTGCACACCATTGCAAAGTTCCAAAGTGAAGCCAAAACTAAGGACACCTAGACAGGAGGCTAAAAAAGAGGACAGATTTGAAATTTCCAGTCATATAATCACCATGGGCACAAGGTCCAAGTCCCCTATAAGAAGAGCTTTATGATGCATTGGCAGTGGATCTTACCCACACACAGCTCCAAAAGGCTGCAAATGGTGACCTCCTGGAAGCAATTCAGTGGTGCACAATAAGACTGGCCCAACATTGCAGTGAAATCATAAGGGGGGATGTTGCTCAGCAGGCATGTCACCATTGCACAAGGGCTCAACCAGCTAGAGAGGACAAGTATATTGGGGGAAAAAACTTTCCAAGCTGGATAATGAGCTTGAAAGATATGACAGATCAACTATGTGCAATTCCAGATTTACCACAATCCATCAGAAAATTACATTTGTTAGATCCATATGGGCATAATTGCTTCTCAGTAATCCACTTTGTGGAAATCCTGTGAGTCAAGGGCCTTGAACCAGCATTCCAAATTTCATGATGCAATGCAGGGTTCCTCTTAAGCTGTATTCCAAGCAGATCTTAAATTAGTTTTAGTTACCCATTAACTCTGGGTGGCTTTGCAAGAGGCTACCCAAGTTCAAGGCAAAAGACTTATAATATGGTGGGATCAGAGGAGGTGAAAAGAGCAGGAGGAATTACATAGTAACATCAGCTATGCAACCACACAACGGAGGATCATTGGCCCTGCTTCTTTCACCATTAGGCAGAAGTTTGTAGCCTCTGTTCTTCACCTTGTGCTTCTGCCGTAAGAGCTGGTGGAACCAGCAAAGCCAGAAATTGAACTTGTCATCTTCTCAAACCATGGCTGACTACTTTATGTGCTATGCAGTGGCATAGCTAGAAGGGGAGCACAGCATACAGTTTTGCAGGGAACTTCACCGCACCATGAAAGAGCCCCCCTCCTCTGAAAGAGAAGGGGACCACATGAAATGAAAGACCACATGCATCCTGCAGGTGAGGCTCTCTGCAATCCTAAACTCCCCGTAGGCCAGCATAGGTCCTGTGCTGACCTGGGGGTGTCACCAAAGTGCCATAAGCCACTTCTGCGACACTCATGGGGAGGAGGGGGTTAGGCCAGTGCAGAAGCACGCACATGCCTCCCTGCGTGACCATGGGTACCCAAAACTTTTCCCTGGGTTGAAAAGTATGCCCTATTGTGGCTGCATCAGTAGAGGGACAGTTAGGTTGGATTGGAGCTGTTAGTTCCAGTGGGAGCAGAGTCTAATCAAATTGGGCTGTATTAATCAATATAGCATTAATGTTTCAACTTTGCATCATTGAAAATGAAAAGGGGGGAAATTCCTTTTCTTGATGAGCCAGAGCTTTGCTTTGGATGAAACAGGTCGCTAGCCCCTTGGCCAAGTGACAGCTGAAGGAGGAAAGAAAAGAAACTCACCACGCACCAAACATAGAGAGGATCCCGCAGGCAAACCAGACCACCAAGGAGAGGCCCACATTGCCAGAGTTTTTCAGAACTCCTTTGGGGGAGATGAAGATGCCACTTCCCACCATGCTGCCAATGAGGAGGGAGAAAGCCCTCAACAGTGTGATTTTCTTCCTCAGGAAGACGGCCTCCTCTTTCTTCTTTGGTTTACTCATGGTGGGACTGATGCTGAGAGAGTGGCAGAGTGTTCAAGTGCACAAGGTTCCTGATGCTGAGATGTCACCCAAGTGACCACAGAGGGTCTTCCTGGTCTCCCGATCAACCTATATTTTAAAAAGTGACAGCAAATTTTTAGGGGGGAATTATACACTTGGAAACAAACATATAGTTAGGAAACAAACATATAGGTTCCAATCTGTGCTTACATCCTAATGTTAATGTGGACGGAGGACAGAGAGTATTTGAAGGAGAAAATCAGGTGGTGGAGACATTTAAAACTTCTCCCACCTACGTATTCTTCCCTACAAACACCAGACCCTACCCCCAAAAAATTTTCACCCATTTTTTTTCTTCTGGCTGCGGTTGAAGCCTGAAAGGTGACAGTCTTGCAATGACCTCTGGCAGTCAATCACTGACACTTGACTTTATGTGCCACCAGTACACTAACTACTGGCAAGCCCAGCAGATTGAGCTATACAGGGTTGGAAATTGTTGAGCAGACTCCTATGCCTCACCTCTCCCTTTTCTCTTGATCTGCCTGCTTTAGAACCTGAATACCAACCAATCTTACACTATTCAATGATGCAATATGTTCATTTGTTGTGGACTTTCCTAAAAGGCAAAACTGTAAGAAGCTACAGTTAGATAGACATATGGACTAGGCAAGGTGGAGGCAGATAACCAAAATAGCCTCATGTTACATCAAACTTCTTGTTATGTCTTGGGTGAACTTTCCTGGAAAGATAACAGATCTGTGGATACCAAATCATTTATCCTACGGGGTCAGTGGGGTAAATCAATGGGGTAGGGGTAGCTAATCTGGTCAGGAATGCCAACAGGTGATAGTTTCAGGATGGCTGCTGCACATGGGACAAGGTAGATCTCACTCTTCCTCTCCACAGGTAAGTGAATCTGCAGGAATGTAGGATTGAATGTAACATTGCCACCCACCAGGGTGACCATATGACTGGATTTTTCTGGATTTGTCCTCTTTTTTAGCCTCCTATCCAGGTGTCCTCCAGACAGGCTTTGTTGTTCTCCATTTTGGAATGTTGCAATGATGTGCATTATCCCATATATTGCTGGATTCATATTGAAGAGCAGAATCCAATGCAAAAGTCATTTTTGAAATATCTCCTTCCTATCAAAAGTTATGGCATTGAGTTAAATATGCATTGAGCTCTATGGGAATGTGAAAGTGCCCAATATTGTGGCTTTACTCATGAGTAGGCAAATGTGCCATTGTCTGCCGGAAAGGCCAGGCTGAGAGGAGTCCAAGACCTTCCTATCAAAAGTTATGGCCAAAAAAACTAAAACTAAAAATATGCATTGAGCTCTATAGGAAAGTGAAAGTGCCCAAGATTGCGGCTTTACTTGTGAGTAGGCAAATGTGCCATTGTCCACCAGAAAGGCCAGGATGAGAGGAATCCAAGATCTTGTCCTCCTTTTGAGGTTTGGGCAACTGGTCACCCTGCCACCTATTCTTCAAATAGCAGCAAGACAAAACTTTTCAAGAAGCTCTTAGAGTAGGGTTGCCATATGTCTCTCAAAACAGGGACAATCCTGATTTTTAGGGATTGGGTTCACATAGTGGCAAATGGGACAGAGGGTCCTGTCTTGATTTTGTGGAAGAGAATTATGGCAACCCTATCTGAGAGAGAGAGAGAGAGAGAGAGAGTCCTTGCAGTATTCTGGTTCTGATCCAATTAGACTTGCCCTACAATCCAGAGTAACTACAGGAGCACGTAAGAGACTTTACGTGCATCCGTAGTTACTGCACTACCTAGTGAAAACCTATGGGAAATTCATATTGCAATCCAGAGCAAAATGTTCTTACACCGGAGCAAAGCCTCCCTGTAGTTACTCAGGATTGCGCCCATAGGGTCCTGTACTTTGGGTCCTGCACAAACATAGGGTCCTGCACTTTGAAACTGGGTCTCAAAGCAAACTGGGGAAGCATTGCAACTAGATCAACAGTAGGATGATATGGACAAGAGTCTGGCTGCTTGATTTGACTTGAAAAGTTCTTAATTATCTCTAGACCACACAGATCCCAACTGTTCTAAGGAATCCCACGATGCAAAATTAGCTCCCTGGAGTCATCGTTGTTCTCACTTGAAAACATATTTCATTTTCCAGGTGTCACTTCTTATTAGTATTACATTTCTTCCCTCTCCTTTTTTCCCCTTTAAAAATGTGTTTTGATACATTTATATGATTTCAAATTGCTATATAAAAAGCACATGTTTAGTTTATTTGGAAAATGGCCAAGCAGCAGGTGGCAGGGAGCGCTGAATAAATACAGCATTTGTGTCTTATCGTTTTATCGATTTTCAGACACTACAACTCATAACTTGTTCCATGTATTTTAACATGTCAGTGCATTATTTATCCGGCGTATTCACAGTCATTCATTCATTCTCATTATACACCACTATGAATAGGGAGATTAAAAGCCAATATATATATATATATTCTTCAAAATCAGAAGGATGACACAGCTAATAAGAAATATTGCTTCCTCTGAGAGTCATTCAATACTGAGAACTCCAGAAAGTTATAAATGGAGCCTATTTATCATTTGAGAAATCGCTGATTTTTCTGTTCCCCTTCATCGACAATGAATTTACTTGTAAGATTAATATGGAAGTTGTGTTCAAAAGGGCTGTGGGTGGCGCAAGTGGTTAAGATGCTGTGCCTGATAACCAGCAGGCCAGGGTCCGAGACCCGGGTTGGCCCCACAAGACAGGGTGAGCTCCTGTCCTTAGCCCAGCTCTGCGACGCAGCTGGATCCAATCGTATTGGCTCTGCCTTTCCATTGGACTAATTCAGTGGCGTGGAGATGGGGGATTCGCTGCTTGGGTAACAGCCTATCCTCCATAACAATCCAACCCAGGCTTTCGTGCTTCGCAAGCAGCGTATGCAGTGCTGAGCAGGATACCATAATCTTTCAAGACTGACGGAGGCCTGCTGTGTTCAATAGACAAAACATCATTCTTGCATCACAATCCAGTATAGGCTGAAGAACAAATGAAGCATTTAGAAGAGCACAATCCTAACCATATCTACTCATGTCTACTCTAACCATGATAGCTCAATCCCTCCACACAGTGGTGGGCATCCCTTGCCCATTGCCACCTGACCACTTGCAGCTTTTGGTGCGTGCCTGGATGCATTCTCCGACAGCTTGTGTTCGCTACAGCGACATACCATGTTATACTGCATTCCAATAACATAACAAGCACTTTGGATTGCCGTGAGAACTTTGGATTTAGGATTACCTAGGAGTAAATCCCATCGACCTCAATGGGTCTTACTTCTAAGTAAATATACATAGGACTGTGCTCTGGATTTATTTCTAGAAATAGAACAGGGAAGGTGAGCTATCTTGGATTTTTGAACTGAATCTCTTTACATAACAGATTAAAATGCAAATACGTTAATCCTTGCAGCTGCGCTTAATAATATTCTGCATGTGTTTGGTATAAAGGAAATATTTACAAAGCTGATTTGGGTTCACACTCTTTGTAGCTTGTTGGCTGACTTTCCTTTCATTCCATTACATTGTATTTTTCCTTAAAGATTCTGGAGAAATTTACTAGCAGGAAAAAAGCGTTGTGTTAATGTACATGTTTTTGCCACATGTTACCCCAGTTTGTGAGCATTTTACAGATCCAGAACATTGTGCATCCATTCTATGCAGCAAGTTGTATGAATGTATAGAACATAAACAGAAACACTCTTAAGGTGGAGGAGTAAAAATCTGAGGGGAATACAATCAAAATTATATTCCATTAATTCCAATTTACCGTACGTCCGAGATATTATGAAGATGCTAACTCTAAAGCTGAAATAATATTTCTCTAAAGAAGAAAACAATATAATATTTTTCATGTTATGGGAGAGTTTAATTATCACACGCCCCATTTTTTTAGCAGTCATTTATGACAAGACGCCACTTAGAAGCTGAGAGGGACTTCACAATGTGATGCATTGGCAGGAGAGCTGCCAAAATGGCGGCTCTCCCAGTACCTCAGAAGTGTCTCCCTCTCTTGCCCTTCTTGGTCTGCCTCATACCATTCTTAACCAACTTTCATCTTCTCTGCCACGTGCTTCCTTTCCCAAATCAAGGAGTGGAAGAAGAAGAAGAAATGGAGGCAATTAGGTTGACAAAGAAGGGTGTCCCATTCCAATCTGCTACTTTTCAGCTGGCCTCATGAAGGGGCCAGCCCAAGAATCCTATCCAAGGAATATTATAACTCCAACCCTCAGTGCTAAACCCTGTTCAACCATCGAAGTCGGCACAAAAAGATTCACAATATAGCTTGGGTGAAATTTATTTTATGGGGAAATCAGATCTTCAGCTTGGCTAAAGGAATGTTGATGGCACATGCATCCCTCATCATGGCACATAACAGGTTCCCTCCATATTTTTGTCACAGACATACACAGGTCCACCTATCCAGGGGTGTCCAAACATTTTGGCAGAAGGGCCACATCATCCGTTTTAACACTGTGACAGGGGCTGGAAAAACGATTTGCATTTCAAATTTGAATAAATTTACATATAAGAGTGCATCTGAAAACAGATTTGGAGAATTATAAGGCTTGCCGGTGGACCATATTGAGGCTCACCGTGGGCCGCATTTGTTTGAAGAGTCCTTCAAATCATCAAACCTCCCAAGTTGATGCCTGATTTGGAGGGCTTTGAAAGAGTCAGGCTTTGGTTCATACCCCAACTCTTAGCCAGCCAAAATAATTACTGAGATTTTGTAAATATGGGTGTCTGTATGCTGGACCATGGAGCACTTTTCAGATGTTTCTCCAGAGCTTCCCCTTTCCCTGAAACATCCCATCATCTTCCTCTTTGATGGTGGAACATTCCAAAAAGAGACCTCTTTTCACTCCCAAGATGAAATACTGTTGTCTCTTTGTGCAACTGTTTTTTTAGCTGTGGAGAAGAAAACAAAATAAGCCTAATAGTTCCCCAGGAGGGGTCTGATATTTTCCAAAACAGAAAGTTTCCCAGAAATTCTTCTTTCTTTAACCATTTCAGTCCCAATGATGGATGTTCTCACATGGGACTTGAAGGTATCTTCCAAGCATCCCTCATTATGGGTGACATTCTGCATTGAGCTCCATTTTGTTACAAAAAAAAAAAACACAACAAAAATTCATTTCCCATTTCCCAGACCTTTAAAAGAAGGTCTGATCAATTTGTGGAGGATGACTATGAACGGCATAGGTACAATCAATGTAGCCTTCAAAGGTGGTATATCTAGTGATTTCTATTGCTGGAAAACAAACATCAGGAAGGATAGTTGCCTTCCTTATCCTGCCTGAGGCAACTGACTCAGTTGGCCTTAGGATAGACCAGTTTGATATTTCCCATAGTAAATCCAGAAAACACTCAGACCATGCAGGCATATCTAGAGTCATTGCTGTCAAACATATCATTTCCTGCACTGATTTTGCAACATATTTGGGGTTTGTGTTCATTCTTGGTGTGAAAGAAAGTGGAGCTTTTAAAAGAAAATTAATAATCTGTTTTTCCCTTTGAATCCTGGTCTTCTCTATGACCACATTGGATCCTCAAATGGAAGGACAAATCCTTTGACTGACATGATCCTGCTTAGTTTTAATCTTTCATTCACTTGGCCAGGTGATGCCCCCTCATATTCTCATGCAGTGATGCACGGCACCTGGATGTTGTTTGGCAGTGACGTCATGATACCATTGCATCATCAAGTGCACTGCGATATTGCTTCCAGGGCAGCCATTTCTGGCCATTTGGAGCTTGGGGTGGGAGATTCCCAAAAGCGGCACAGGACCCTGCACAGTAGGGGCTTCGGTTGTGCACTACCCCATCTGGGCATGTCACCCAGGATTGAACCATGCTCCACACTTGCTTCTGCCAACACCCCGTGATAGGTTTTTCCCTCTTATACCACTTCCATAAGTGACCTTTAAACTGGCTTGCTTTAAAGAAAACATAGGATTTATGTAGACTAAAATAATGACTGGATTTTCAGATGGCACCATTCAACTTTCTGTACTGCACGATAATGATATACAGACAATTGATTCTAAACAAATAAGTATTAGCACAGACTGATCCCATATATATGCAGGTATCCCCCACTTTCTGACACTTCATTTTCTGATGATCCACTCTTTCAGCACCTTTTAATTATACCCAAACTCATTCGTTCAATGCGTGTCCCACTCTTTCAACCTCTCTCTACTGTTATAACGGCCAAAATTACCCTCCTGCATGTTGTAGCTCCAGGTCTAATCCCATTCCTGAAGGAGTTTAATAAGAAACCATTAGCAGAAATCTTTGGGAGGCAGCAGGTATTTGCAAGATAAATGGGGCATTTGCAATTTGCTAACTAACGGTGCAATCCTAAGCATGTCTACTCAGAAGTTAATCCTATTCAGTGGTGGGCTCCAGCAGGTTCGCACTTACTCTGTAGAACCGGTTGTTAAAGAGAGATAGGACATATAAAGTTTAAAAATAGCCATTTAAAAGTGGCTGCCAGATGGGCAGAGAACTGGTTGTTAATTTATTTGAAGCCCATCACTGGTTCTATTGTGTTCTATGGGTCTTACTTTCAGGAAAGTGTGTATAGGATTGCAGCCTTAGAAAGCATTGGAAATAATATTTATAAACTTAAAAAATTTGATTCCACTTAAGTGGTTTTCACTTTCGGATGGTGCTCTGGTCCCTAAGTCATCCAATAAAAGGGCGATGCCTGTATGTGCAAAACATATTCATTTTATTTATTTAAAAGACTTCTATCCCTGTTGAAAGATTTTTGCAAAAAATTAATTGCAAGTAAGAATCAATATTTACAGCATTAGCATCAGTTGTGAATGCACTCTAATGATCTAGCTGCCTGGCTAGGGATTATTTAGGGTGATTTTTATTCCATGTTTCCTTCTAGTCCAGATCATCACAGGGCCTTGAGGTTAAAATGCTCAACCATTGCCAACAAAAATGCTCAACCATTGTGAACTAAAATGGGCTGTGGGTGGCGCAAGTGGTTACGACACTGTGCCTGTTAACCAGCAGGCCAGGGTTTGAGACCCGGG
The DNA here is from genome assembly GCA_030015325.1 of Cryptoblepharus egeriae. Lineage (NCBI taxonomy): Eukaryota > Metazoa > Chordata > Lepidosauria > Squamata > Scincidae > Cryptoblepharus > Cryptoblepharus egeriae. Next base: position 11,416,445 of record JAREYC010000008.1, on the reverse strand, counting down.
TCCCCACAAGACAGGATGAGCTTCTGTCCTTAACCCAGCTCTGTGACACAACTGGAACCAATCAATTCAGCTCTGCCATTCCATTGGACTATTTCAGTGGCGTGGAGAGGGGGGATTTGCTGCTTGGATAACAGCCTGTCCTCCATATCAATCTACCCAGGCCTTCGTGCTTTGCATGCAGCATCAAGCACAATACCATAGTCTTTCAAGACTGATGGATGCCAAGTTTGCCAACTAAAGAAGAAAAAAATTTGTTCTTTTGCTTTTACAGCAGCTTGAGTTGCAAAACAATGGGATTTGCTTTGCTACAGGCAACAGATCAATGGCTAGTAAAAAAAGATTTGGGGGTTCTGACTCCAGGCTTGATCTCTGCCAGCTCCAGCTCAGTATCTGCAAGGGTTGCTTTGCACCTGAAAACGCTTGTCTGAATGCTAAAGTCACTCACCTTTTGCTGCAGGCCCAGCTCCAGGGAAAAACTAAAGGCATTAACTGAGTTACCACAAAGCCCTAATTTTCACTGAAATCCAAACTCCTCCTCTGCATAGATCTCTGCTGGGTGCCTCACTGTTGTAGGCTTCTCAGCTCAGCTGTTCTCCATTTATTATAAAATAAACCAAAAAAACAACTTGGGACTGAGTGAACACGTTTTCATTTTAAACCCTAGAGAATTTACATTTTTTATTTATTAAATGCTTCCCAGGATGTTGTGAACTGAAACCTACACAGTCTGCCACCTATTCTTGTCATCAAAAGCATATTCTCAGAAGCGGTTCTGATACCGTTCACCGGTGCACATAAATATTTTCTATGTTGATACAGCATTATGCATTCATTACGGTGAATGATGTTCTTTTTGTTTTGCTTATAGGAGCTGTTACAAATAGGGTTGACATATGTCCTGGAAAACCGGGACAGCCCCAGTTTGTGTTCACATACTGGCATGTTCCTGTCCCGGTTTTGTGGAAGATAATTGTGGCAACCCTAGTTACACAGAAATTACCATTTCACACAATGCATAGTATATGAAATTTCTTGCCACATGGTGGACTGATAACCACTATTTTGGTTGGCTTGGAAAAAGATTAGATAAATTCACAGAGGTTGGCTCTTTGGACAGCCCTTAGCTATTAAAGCTACCTAGGGCATAATCCTAACCAACTTTCCAACACCAAGCTCTCTCTCTCTCTCTCTCTCTCTCTCTCTCTCTCTCTCATTGAAGGTAGTGGATTCAACCACAGGTAACAGACTGATGGGTAGTAGGGAACATCTTGCTCTACTGATCAGTTTCCCAGAGTCACCCTAGTGGCCACTGTCTCCAACAGTGTGCTAATGTCAGTTGATCCTGGATACTAATCAAACATAGGTTATTTCATTTTTTGGAGTATGTTAATCTGGTGCTAGTGAATTTATATAGCATGGTTGCTAAGAAAATGAAGTACACAAACATCCATGGTTTGAATTTAGGATGTCACAAGCTGGATTTTTCAGCTTACCCTTCCCAACTCCCCAATATTGGGTATAATTTAAAAAAAAAGCAAAAGCAGGCCTCAGTCAGTCTTGAAAGACTATGGTATTGTGCTTGGCGCTGCATACGCTGCATGCGAAGCACGAAAGCCTGGGTTGGATTGTTATGGAGGATAGGCTGTTACCTAAGCAGCAAATCCCCCCTCTCCACACCACTGAATTAGTCCAATGGAAAGAAAGAGCCCATACGATTGGATCCAGCTGGTGTTGCAGAGCTGGGCTAAGGACAGGAGCTCACCTTGTCTTGTGGGGCCAACCCGGGTCTCGAACCCTGGCCTGCTGGTTAACAGGCACAGCATCTTAACCACTTGCGCCATCAATCCTTTGTTATAAAGCTGATAGAAAAACTCCATGTGAAGATACATATAGGAGAAGCATTTTGCACACCCAGAAAGGACTTAAGGATTATTAAATTTTCTCCCAAAGGAGAAATCAGCTAGGTAGCAGCTTTGGATCAGTAGGGCTGCAAGCAAAGTTCCCTCCCCACAGTGTTCATGATACTGGGATTAGAAGGAGACTCCCAAACTGCTATTATGAGAGAGAAAAAAGAGACCTAAAAATCCAAAGCACATGCTAACTAACCCTCAAATCCAGAGTAACTACAGGACCACATAAGAGACTTTACGTGCACTCATAGTTACTGCACCACTTAGTGAAAACCTATGGGAAACTCATATTGGAATCCAGACTAAGTTGTTCTTACACTGGATCAAGGACTCCCCATAGTTACTCTGGATTTTGCCGTTAGGCTCCAATCCTAAAGACATTTTCCTGGGACTAAGACCCTTTGAACACAATGGGGCTTACTTTTAAGTAGACTTGGTTAGGATTGTTCTCTGTCTCATCTAGTTGAGCCCTGAGAGATAATGATCTCCGCAAGGTCAACCAGACTCAAGTTCATCACTATGGAACTGAACCTGCCTCTCCCCGCTATTCCATCTATAATTATATACATGAAAAAGAAACCCCAGACCCCCAAGGACCAAGGGGAAAATATCTTCTGCTTACCTGACACCAACAGGTCACCACCAAAACATCAGATCAAAACAGTATGAGACTTTTCAAATTGTGTCCAATACATTGTTTAAACTCATTAAATTCCTTGCATCCATCGTCTCCAACTTTTCCGTCCCAAACAGAGAAAACTTTGCCTGGAACACTCTATGAACATTAACTAGTAAAGCTTTGTGAAGGATAGATAAATACCATTTTCTTGTTTGATTGATAGATGATGAAATTGAGGCATAGAGCCATGAAATTACATGGCAGAAAGCAACAGGGTGTATTGAACAGTGCCCAGTCATGGGTCTAGAGTACGTCCCCACTAATCCCAGAATTTATATATATTTTTTGCCAATTAATTATAGATCACATTGTTCTAATATCCTGACTTTTTCCCAGCCTCATTCCACCAAGCATAAAACATAAATCAAGATTTTTTTTTTAAAAAGCGTAAGCATTCTTGGAAAAGGAAAAAAAAAATCTCTAAATCATTTTCTAGGAAAAATATCCAGGGAAATTCTAAGCAAATTATTCAGAATTAGGGTTCGTCACCAAGCTGGAAGGGCCATGGAGATCCACCTTGTACAATCTCTTGCATTAGTAATGTGTTTTCAGTTTGCCCAATGAAAAATCCTAATTCTGTTCATTGGCCAATGAAGGAAATTCATGGAATGGAACAGAAAATAATCATGATGACCCTTCAACGTGTTCACCGCAGACAGCCTGCCAGTTTCTTGGGGTAAATGTCCTATGTGCTAGGTTTGGTGTTAGTGGTAATAGGGAAATATAAGAGACAACCACTGGCATTGCCAGGGAAGTGCGGCCCGCACCAGGTGACACACCCGGGGGATGTGCACTGAGGGGCTGTGGGACCCCCAAAAAGGAACTTTGCAATGGTCACTACCCCATCATGTCATATGTTGTTGGATTTGTAATGAAGAACAAAGTCCAGCGCAATAATCCGTTTTGAGCTAGCACCTTCCTAGCCAAGGTTATGGCCAAAAACCAAAAAAAGCCCCCAAATTTGCATATCACAGCTTTACTTGTGAGTAGATGAATGTGCCGGAAAGAGGAGGCCAAGAGGAATCCATGGACACTGGAAGGGTCATGATCCAAATGGATCACAGCCCCTAAAATCAACCCAGAAGGAAGTTCCCTCCTCCTTGCATTGAAGGCCATGGATAAACTGCAGAGTCGTGTTTACTCATGAGTAAGCAGATATGCTGTAGCTGGTGTGGAAGGTGCAAGGGGTTGCAGTCCAGGAGGTGGAAGTCTCCAGAATGGTCCTGAACCCAGGCACCTGCAGCTTGAAAATGTTCCACAAGGCAGCTCCCAACACTGAAACTGGTTCAGCAGGTAATGGGAACTTTAAAGTTCCCATTTAATTTGTAAAGCTTTGTGAGAGCAGGGTTCCCAGACCCCCGGATTTCCCCAGAGGCCTCCTGAAATTGGGCCCCTTGTTTGGGGGGGGGGAAGAAAGGGGCCTACTCCTCCAGAAAATGGAGTGATGGGAGGGCACTCTGGGGGCCATAGGAACTGCCCTGGTCAGCAAGTCTTAGTAATGGGCAACCAGGCAGCCACTTGTTTGAAAAGTAAAGGCAGCGCAGGTGTGCACAGCTCCGATGAGGAAGCAGCGCTTCCTTTAGGTGCAATCCAGGAAGGGATGGAGCATCCCACCTGGGACTGGGCTGCGTGCACCTCCACTTTCACTCTCCCAGAGGTGCGCACAGCCCGATCCCAGGAGGGATGTCCCCGACTGGAGCTCATAGCCTCAACCAGCAACAGCCTCATCCCGCAACAAAAGCATCAACAGAAAAATCTATAAATATGAATCTAATAAATCTTTACAGGTATTGCAAAGAAAATTGTATTTATTTGTGTGCAGGAGCTGGGGCAGTGTGTGGTGCACCATGATTCCAATTTTTGCCTCTATGGTCCATGGGCTCCTAAAGGTTATGAATCACGAATCTAGAGAGACACATATCATTCAAAAAAGAACTTGCCATTTATATAGAAACTACTTCTTCGTTCTACCATCTTCCTAAACCTAATGTGAAACCAACTTAGGGTGAAATCCAGAGTAACTACGGGCAGTCCTTGCTCCGGAGTAAGAGCAAGTTACTGTGGATTGCAATATGAATTTCCCATAGGTTTTCACTAGGTGGTGCAGTAACTACGGGTGCACGTAATGTCTCTTACGTGCGCCTGTAGTTACTCGGGATTGTGTCCTCAGCCTATATGGTGCACAGGATGCCTGCCAGAGAAAAAGTTGACAATCTCAGTCAAACAACAGTATTTTCTCCATTGGGTTTTGTATGGCAAGTCATACCACACTGACATTCTTAAAGCAAATTTTACTTGTGTTTCCTATTCAGTTTTTCTGTTGACCAAGTAGCATATTGCACATATTTCTTACCTCAAATTATTTGTAAAGGGAAAAAAATCCATGGGAAGCTGGTCTCAGGAGTTAGAAAGCTCTGCTTAACCCTTTTGTTTCCTGCCACTATCTGACGAGATTGTTCCTCATCTGCTTTTTTTATTAGGGGAAAAATATAGAGACTCCGTGTCTTTTTTGCTGCATGAGGAAAGCAGCCAAAGCGGATTTGTTTTGAATTAGGGGAAAAGAGGCATGCAATGCTCTGTAATGTACAGTTTGCCATTCAATTACAGTTTTATTTGAAGGAGGAGAAGCTGACCGAGAGCATAATCCTAACCATGTCTACTCAAAAGTAAGCCCCATTTTGTTCAATGGATCTTTCTCCCAGGAAAGTGTCTTTAGGATTGCAGCCATAGGCCTATATCCTAAAGTGAAATTAAGCCCCTTGCTCCGGAGCAGTTAAGATGACTTTCCATAAAATAACACCAGAGGGTGACGTAACTGCGTGGACCCCATAACTGCTATGGATTTTGCCCATAGCCTAACATTTTGCCAACGAGATCTCTGGAAGCACAAATTCTTTACAAAAAGGTAAACAACATTTTAGCCCTTCGGAACATGAACGGAGAACAAATCAACACAGCTACAGTATTTGGGTTTCTGTGTTCAAATGTAAAAGGTCTTTTCAGATGACCTCCTTCAAAAGTACGAAACAGTTGGCTGTCCTGTGCTGAAATAGGCTTACCCAGAAACCCAGGTCAGTGTCCTTTGGTGTGGTGCTCTATTTAGATTTCAATCTTGCCATTCCCCAGATCCCACAAAAAGAGTTTCTTATAAGATCTAAAAAACAGAAGCATCTGATTAAATACTGTAATATAAATTTTTTAAATGCCTATGTTCTGTTTATTTGAAAGGGTTCATTTGTGTAGACACAGCCATATGTTTTCTTGTGACAGGAGAACCTCCAGGCAATATCAGCTACGAACAGAAACCAAAATTTACAGCCCCATCTTAGGGCACAATCCAGAGTAACTATGGGGAGTCCTTGCTCCAGAGTAAGAACAATTTGCTCTGGATTGCAATATGAATTTCCCATAGGTTTTCACTAGGTGGTGCAATAACTACGGGTACACGGAATGTCTCTTACGTGCTCCTGTAGTTACTCTGGATTGTAGTGTATGCCTAGGTTTAGTTGGCCTATATAAGAAGAAGCAGATCTATCTATCTACAATCTATCTACAGTATTTATATACCGCTTTTCAACTGAAAAGTTCACAAAGCGGTTTACAAGAAAATGAAAAAATTAATAGCTAATTAGTAGCTAATGGGTCCCTGTCCCAAAAGGGCTCACAATCCAAAGTGCAAAAAGAACACCAGCAGAAGCCACTTGAACAGACATTGCTGGGGTGTGGAGGGCCAGTTACTCTCCCCCTGCTAAATAAAAGAGGAACACCCACTTGAAAGAGTGTCTCTTGCCCAGTAAGCAGGGGTAAAGATCTGCTGAGGATATCACTCCAATGCCTGCTTGTTTAGACAGACAGACCTGGAATAATTCTTTCTCCTTCTCTCCAAACAATCATATGAGTATATTACAAGAAAATGACACATACGTGTATTTATTTATTAAGTCTGTAAGCTGATTATCTTGTTGCTTTTCAACAAAAATACAATACACAATGCCTATATATACTATACATCTATAACTGCACATGAAATTGTGTTGTAAGATAATTGTATGTCATTGAAGTGTTTCCCTGCCTAAACAGTAGTTACAATACTCACATACTGAGTGAGTTTGACTTATATGTGAGTTAAGTATAATAGTCAAGGGCAGGTTTTGAGTCAAAAATCATAAAGGGTGCACCATCTCCTCTCTCTTTGTACAACATTGCTTATGAACTGGTTTGAAGATCATCCCCCTCTGTGTGTTAGAAAGTATTTATGAACTGATTTGAATTCATTCATAAATTCCACCTCTAATATATTCATTTATGTAAATGTATGTAAATCTATGCAAATTTATTCAAATTTGAAATGTAAATCCATTCTTTTTTCTTCTGACCCCAACACAGTGTCAGAGAGACAGTAGCCTCCTTGCCAAGGTATATTATCTCTACATTGTCCACTTGTGGCCTGAACAACCTGAGTGACCTTGCAGATAAGGTGAGGAAATGCTTTACATTTGATCTATTTCTCGTCTTCCAGATTTATATCTACAGTAGGCTGTAGACGTCCTACTTTTATGCCCGTTGTAAAAATGGGAGGTGGGGAGTGAAGATAGTTACCATTCACTTTTGCTATAAACATCACACACGATAATCCCATGTTCAAGATGCTTCCAGTTCTCTGGGAAAAAAAAATCTAGGATCTGCCACCAGTTTAATAAGAGAGCCCAGTTTAAATCTATCTACAGTTTTAAAGGTCCAGTAGCGTCGCAGAGAGGATAGGGACCCAAACAGCTACTTCAGAAGCAAATAGCATCTATTGTGAAAAAATGTTTTAGCTGATAAGCAGACTTGGGGGAAGGAGTTAAATCCTTGTGTGTTGATCCCAGTTAGGATTAAAACCCTTCCCAAAGCTGCACTTTGTGAAGGAAGATGCATTTCCTATTGTAAACCAAAAATTGTTGGCAACAATACACTTTGGCAAACATGTACTATGACACCAAACTAAGCTTTATCAAAACATTGAACTCTTTAATTATGTTATTATCCCTTCGTTCAATAAGTATCCTAGTAAGCGTGAGTAAAAAAAGAGACATGGCATCCCTATATTGTCATTTAAACAATAAAAGGATAGTCTTGATTAAAAAATACAACCATTTCAAGTGTGTCACTTCCAAGTCTGAATATATGTATATCTTCATGGACTTCAAAGAAGCAACAGTTGACATGGAATTGAAGCTTCTCTACTCTTCTGCATGTTAGCTTATTTCTTGTTTTGGTCTGTTTGTAGACCGGTTCCTCTCAACAAGAGCTGCTAGTATAAATCATGGAACTCTACCTTGGGGCATGTGGTACTAGTTGGCCCTACTTTCATGGTGACTACACAGGTCCACCTGGCCTGGCTCAAATCCTTTGGAAGAGGCTGGGAAGATGGAGCAAGATGAGCAAGATGGGATGAGAAAGATGGGACTTAGAAAAGTAGTACAGTGGCGCCTCACGTAACAAATTTAATTCGTTCCGGAGGCATGTTCTTTACAAGAAACATTCTTTACGTGAAGCGGATTTTCCCATAGGAAATAATGGAAACTCAAACAATTGGTTCCACAACCCAAAATATAAAAATATTAACTATGTAAATTCATATAAATTCATGTAAGTTCATATAAATAAATGTAAGTTCATATAAAAATATTAACTATGTAAAAATGATGACAAAACACAGGAATTTAATTCAAAACACCTTAATATAACACAATTAACTGTAATAAAACACTATTATTTACTGTATGTACAGTGATGCCTCACGTAACAAATTTAATTTGTTCTGGAGATATGTTTATTATGTGAAACGTTCTTTACGTGAAGTGGATTTTCCCATAGGAAATAATGGAAACTCAGACGATTGGTTTCACGTCCCCAAAAATATTCATATAAAAATATTAACTGGATGTAAAAATGATGACAGAACACTGGGATTGAATTCAAAACATGCATTCAATGTGCATGATCCTATGAAGTCTACTTAGGCTGCAGTCCTAAAGACACTTTCCTGGGAGTAAGACCCATTTAACACAATGGGCTTACTTCTGAGTAGACATGGTCAGGAGGCTGCAATCAAAGACACCTTCCAAGTGTTTCCCCACTTTTTTCTCCTCTTCCTTCTGAGCCTCTCCCTCCCCTGCTCCCTTCTGGTCAGCCCTGAGCTGCTTCCCTCTTCTCCACTCTCTTCTCTCCCTCCGGCCACAGGAGGAACAGCAGTTACTTTCACTATGGGCAGGTGCGCTAGGCAGCCCTGACGCTTTTTAAACAGGCTGCCGGCCAGCGCGTCTGCCCCAACTGCCAACGAATGTGTTCTTTACGTGAAGCACAGTTTGTTACGTGAAGCAGAATCCTAGAGAAATTTTTGTTTGTTACATGAAACATACTTTACGTGAGGTGTTCTTTACATGAGGTGCCACTGTACTTGCAAAGGAAAAATGATACCCAAAGGTAACAAAACAAAAAATATTGAAAAGTCTGAACCAAACCTTGACCAGTATCTTTCATATCTTGCAGAAGATGGAGGAACCTTATATAGGTGTTGAATGGAAAGTTGACAGTTATATGAGGCTTCAGTATAGTTATAAGTAGGGGTCATTTGAGGGGATACGCAGTACTCTTTGTGAGTACTGGCACCTTTGTGGCCCCTAAGGAGACATATCTATGATTACAAATAATGTAATCATGGTGAGTAATGATGAGTAAATACTCACTTCACGGTGAGTAAAATATCTTCATGGTGAGTACCCCCACCTTTATTTCTAGAAATAAAACACTAGTTATAAGTTACATTCAAATTATAAGATCACACTGCTTTTAGTTGTTTTTTAAAATTTTATTGTACTTTTTATTATTTTATTATATATTGTTACACAGTGTTTTTAAATCTTGCATTTTATTTAATGCAGTTTTAATGGTTTTTAATGTATCTTATCGATGTTGATATTTTTAATTATGATGTCTTTGACTGATTGTATGGTATTGTTGTGAGCCACCTTAAGTAAGGCAAAATATAAATACAGTTGTTTATTATTATTATTATTATTATTATTATTATTATTATTATTATTATTATTATTATTACAGCAGAAACCACCTTAACTCCAGTATCTTAAGTCAGCAATTAATTGACAAGCTTAATACTGGAAGTAGCCCTTGTCATGTGTCAAAACAGATAGATTGGTGGTAGTAAATGACACAGGAGTAAAGTGTTTATATTTCTCCCTTTGTGACTCAATACCAAGCACTTCCAGTCCACTTGACAGGTTGTTTGGCCTTTTGTGGAAGAATGTTGAGTGTAATCCTGTATTTCATTACTGAAGAAGGGAATTAGATGCTGGACCTTTTGATCATCTTTACTTTTGCGACGGAGCAATATTTTTCAGGGTGAGCTTCAGTTTTCAAGCTCTATCAGGAAACTACTATCTCTGCTGTGATATCATCATGGGTGTGAGGTGTGTGGTGTGTGCTCATGAATAGACTGATCTCCCAACAGACATGGCTATGAGATGGTGGTCATTAATAGTTTGACAGCCCAAGGGCCCTGAGAGAGTCAGGCTGCAATCCTAACCTCCTGTTAGTTCCAGCATAAATCCTGTGCTGACTTGAGGGTATCAAAAAGTACCATAGGACACATGCACCATTCCTGGGGGAGTTCTAGGCCAATGCACAGACATGCGCTTGCCTCCCTACATCTCCACGGGAATGGAAAAACCAATGAGTTGTGCTGGCCTACGTTAGGATTGCACCCATAATCTGCCACTACAACCAGTGGCATTACTGTGGGGTGCAGACTGCACCAGGTGACACTCTTGCGGATGTGTGACAACAGTAATGACCAACATTTTGGAAACAATACTTGTATTTATGAATAATACAATTATTATTAGAAAACTTGTTAGAAAACTTGTATTTATGATAATACCATTGTGTTAAATATCATTAGAAAGATGGTACATACAGGGCACAGAGAAGATTTCTGTGTGCTTGACAGTGAGCTCCGAATTCTCTGCAGCTTCCCAGCCATATTGTCCCTGACTTCCCCTATAGCAATAAATCATTCCCAGGGGCTGTGTTTTTCTTGTGTCCTCAGCAGGTTCCTCTATTTCACCTTTCACGTATTTATTTTTAGACTCCCCCCATCCCCGGACTTTGAGGCTTCGTTCCTGCTTTTGTTTGTGAGCACAATTGTTATCATTCAGAGTTGATACCCTTCGTTAGAGTAAATAAAAGAGGGAGAGATGTCAACAGTACATCACACAGCCTGGTTGTGGAACCGGCATGATATACCAGTGGTGGCATTTGCTTCGTAGAAAACCATTGATGTTAATTGAGCCTGATAAAGGATTACATTGCTTGAGGACCAATAACACCATTAGCAGTTGGGCTCATGAAATTCAAGGTCATCTCTTTGCATGCAACGGGGACTAATATGATCTCCATGGGGGTACCCACGAAACATTTTCCTCCTCTTGCCATCACACGGTACAATAGGGCAGGTCAACCTTGCAAAATCCCATTCGTTCAGGGAGAATAATATTTTCTGACATGCAGATAAAACACCATTTGTGAATTTTCTTTTATTGTCATTGCAACAATCATGGTTGAACAGGTAGGCGAGCTAAGTTGCTACCCTTTGTAATCCTGGTGGAAGGACACAGAATGTCTGGCTATGATTTCAAAAGTGAAGAGGAATTGAAATTTCTGAGGTAGCAAAGAGGAACAGTTGATGTACTTTTTAAGGTATGAGACATTAAAAATACTTGAATAACTATACTAATTGCCAAGTATCCTCATCAGGACTCCAGCCCAGCAATTTGCAACCTGAGTGCCATAGCACGTTGGTGGGCCATGAATGATACACAGGTGTGCCATTCCTTTATTAATTGTGCAACTGGGGGTGTAAGCTTCCCCGGCATGTGGCATGACTTGTCAATTTTCAAAAAAATTATGTTGTGCCATAATAAATTCACAAGGTGTGCCTACATGCTCTAAGATGAAAAAGATTAAAAATCGCTACTTCACGTGAACACAAGGTCATGAGACTCACATAGTATTTAGGAAACTGACATGATACTTGCCAGAATACATCCATTCCTTGCTATTGCTGGGAAATGATGGGTTTTGGTCTCCTCGAAGTAAGGGAATGTTCATGACATCATTCCCCAGGCCGCTGCTGCCTTCAGCAATATGGGTGAAGCATATGGGTAAAGCATCTCTGGGTGCACATATGTCCTGCACCAAATCCCTCAATAGCAAAATTGTGCCAGCAGGAGGAATAAACTTATTTTCTTAGGATGAGGAAATCTCACCTCCCCTCTCGCCTGATATTTTTGGTTTAAATATTTGTTTACTTCATGTGCTTTGTTATTCTAAAGGTCTCCAAGCCAAATTGTACTCTGCCTGCTAAGTAAAGAGAGAGGGAGAAAAAGAGAGCGAGGTTGACTGAGACCAGGACACAACCTCCAAACAACGGGCAGGAAAGAAGCTCAAGTCCTACAAAGGCCTCCTGACCTCCAGTAGGGAGCTCAGAGCAAGATATGGGATCCTGCAGGAAAAAGAAGAATCCCGGAGAGGCAAAAGAAGCTGTTTTCCTGAGGAGGAAGGTCACCCTCACTCGGGTCATTGCTCTGGGCGTTGGCACCATGGTGGGCAGTGGCATTTTTATTTCTCCAAAAGGGGTCTTGAAAAACTCAGGCAACGTTGGGGTCTCCTTGCTAGTGTGGCTATCTTGTGGGATCCTCTCTCTGTTCGGTGAGTGTTTCATTTTGTCATCATGCGTTTCTTAAAGGGAAAAATAATGGGGGAGTGCAACAGGCCTGCAGAATTATTATTCCCTGTTTTCCACATAAATTAAAAACTAAAGAATTCAAAAAAGCAATTTACAAGGCAAAAAGAGGAGAAAGTAGATCCCCCTCTCACAAAAGGGTTCACAACCTGAAAAGAACATGGGATCAGCTCAGACCATACTTTTTCCTTCAGACTATCCTACGCACTTAAAAGCATGTGTAATCACAGGGACAGTGGCTATTCCTCTGCCAAAACAAAGAGAACCACCACTTGAAAAATTATAGGAGTAAAACACGTGTTTGGTCATATCCATACAGGGAAGGATTTGGCTCAGAAAACAGACCAATGAGAATACAGGTATCCCCCACTTTCTGAACGATTTGATTTCAGATTATCTGCACTTTCAACACCTTTGAATTATATCCAGAACTCATTCATTCAACTCATGTTCTGCTCTTTCAACCTCTCTCTGCTGTTCTAAAGGCCAAAATTGCCCTCTCCCATGTTATAGCTCCTGGTCTAATCCCATTTCTGAAGGAGTTATTGAGAATTCATTTGCAGAAATCTTTGTGTGGCAGCAGGAATTTGCAAGATAAAAAGAGCATGTCACAATTTGTTAGCTAAAAAAGCATTGGAAGCAACATTTATAAATTAAAAAAAAGATTGGGTTCCACTTTTCAATGGTTTTCACTTTTGGATATTGCTCTGGTCTCTAACCCATCCAATAAGTGGAGGATGCCTGTGGCAACTTTGGATCTTAAAGTTGATGAAGAACCTGTTGGCTTTGCAAAGAACCACTCTTCCCATGTGGGTTTTCTGTGCAAAGCCAAGGGGCATGTATGAGACTGTAATGAAATGGGCATGTAATGGACTGGGCATGTAATGGGCATATAATGGACTGAATTAAAGAATGTGTTTCTCTGACACTGCATGTATCTGAGTCTCTGGTCCCCTGGCTGAAGACTTTTGCACTGAAGCTGGAAAAATATCTGTGGGTAAATTGGATGGAAAGCAAGGAAAGAATATTCAGAGAAAGTAATGAGCGGCAGTTTAATCTCTCCACCCCACTGAGAACTGGCCATACCCACAATCATCCTATTGTGGGTATGAAAAACTAGGGATACATAGGGTCTTGAAGCAGTGGTGTCAGTAGGGGGTGTGAGGTGTGGGCTACATTGGGTGATGCACACTGGGAGGTGACACCACGACTGGAAAATTTCCATTATTGGGGTGATGTGATGGCCTCAAGTACCAGGAGACACAAACCCTAGTGTTACCACTGTGTTGAAGATATTATTGTGCAGATTGTTCAGCTTAGATAAAAATTTAATTAATAATTCACATGCTCTGTGCTTTGTGTGTATGTGGAGGGGAATTTTGTTTTTCTAAAATCTTTCAAAGATCTATTATATTTGAGTTTTTGGTGACTGGCAATGGGAAAAGCCTCATCAGTGTTAGCTCTCAACTAATGTCACCCATTTGTGCGCTTTGGCTAACATATAGATAATTTGAAACTGCATTGCCAGCCTCACTAATCAGTTAGTTGTGTTGATGAAGTAGGGTGGCTATTTTTCAACTTGATCAATCATGGCACACACATCAGAGTCTTTAAACAAAAGGAGGACACACTGAAAGGCTCTGACAACCAAGTGTGTCCATGATGGATAATCTTCATTGTGTGAGCCACTGCTTGTGGCCCAGATTGGGTAATACACAATTCTTGACATATATGTGATGAGACAATGAGATGGATGCCTTCTAGTGTTGTCCACCTGGTGTACCTATCCCATCTCTAATACTCCTGGATGTCCATATTTGAAACACTTGAACATTTGATTAGGGTGAATGCATGTGAAATCCATCTCTTACCCCAAATCCAGAGTACAGTAACTATGGGAGCATGTAAGAGACTTTATGTGCACCCATAGCTAGTGCACCACCTGGTGAAAACCTAAGGGAAATTCATATTGGAATCCAGAGTAAGTTGTTCTTACACCAGAGCAAGGACTCCCCGTAGTTACTTTGGATTTTGCCCTTAGGCTCAGACTGCATGGTGATGTTAAGGGTTAAAACATATGGACATGAACCTTTAGACAAAACATTTACTTATGGAAGTGCAAGTGTTCTATGCTAATTTCATCACATTTAAATGCACTGATCTATTAACAAAGCAGTGATTAATCCTGGCAGGAGCATGTTGTGCTAACAGGTCAGTGCACAAGATAAATACATTTAAATGAGATGGGGCATGCATGTAATGTTGACACATGACAGTGTTATACCTGTGGGCTCCCATCACATCTGTTCCATTCAGCAATGGAGTATCAAATGTTCTGTTCAGTCTTACACATGTTGGACTTTGATATGCCTGTTCAAATGTTTCATGTACAGGTAGGCGTCTGGTGATCTCGGATGCAGGACAGGTGCGCTTAATGGGTGGCGTGGAAATTTATGATCTTGCTCCCCCATCTCACCTAGGAACATATGGCAAATGTGTAACCTTGCCTGGGGTCTCTAAAACCTTGGATTGCTAAAGCCAAGGCTTTAGTTTAGCTATAAAACACAAAGCTGGATCCTTATTAACTTATGCAGTGAGGAATTGCAGAGCAGAGTTGAGTGAACAGAAATATTTAAAGATGCATCAATATACAGTACTTCAGGGAAACTTGAGACCAGTACCCTTAACTTATGACTCTCACAAGGTGACTTATGAAGTCACTATATCTGTCAGCTTAAACTACCTTGCAGGATTGTTGTGATGATAAAAGGTGGAGAGAACAAGGTCTGGCACTCCAAGACCTTTGGGGGAGAAATGGAATAAACACATAAATCTCTCTCTCTCTCTCTCTCTCTCTCTCTCTCTCTCTCTCTCTCTCTCTCTCTCTCTGACTTCAATCCTAAAGACACTTTCCTGTTAGTAAGATCCTTTGAACACTATGGGGCTTACTTAGCGATGGGATTCAAAGAAATTAACAACCGGTTCTATGCCCATCTGGCAGCCACTTTTAAATGGCTATTTTTAAACTTTATATGTCCTATCTCTCATTTACAACCGGTCCTATAGAGTAGGTGTGAACCTGCTGGAACCCACCACTGGGCTTACTTCTGAGTAAATATGATTAGGATTGTGCTCACAGCCTGAAATTTACACACACACACACACACCCCCCACACTGGTTTTGTTTGATAAATTCAGATTATTTCATGGACTAGATATCCATATGTTATTGTTTTTAGAACTGTAGGCTGTTCAGACAATGACAAAAATTACTGTATGTATTGAAGACTAGATGATCTATTGGGTCCCTTCCAACTCTATGATTCTATGATCTAAGAACTTCTGTTTCCTCCTTTGTTCCTAGGTGCTCTGTCGTATGCAGACCTTGGAACCACCATCACAAAATCAGGAGGACATTATATTTACCTTTTAGAGACTCTTGGGCCATTGCCAGCCTTCCTACGGTTATGGGCTGAATTTGTTATGATCCGGTAAGGGCAGCTGTACTTTTCATTGTTGTGTAAAGGGGAGGAATTCCAGGCGCTGGAGAGCTTTATGAGTTTTGTCTCTTTAAGTCTCTCAATGGGGGGGGGGGGTGCATGTTCCAGCTGTGTTTTTAAAAGTGACCAGCTGGTGAGCCTCACAACACCACTGCAAACTAACAAATGGCTGCAGAAAGTTGGGAAGGAGGGAGAGAAAAAGAAATCTAAGAAGGACAAGAGGTGAGGTGGGGAAGAATGAAACAGAGAAACACTTGGGAAGAATAAAAATCAAACACACATACACACTGATCAAATGAAGCGAAGTTGTTACTGATTCCATTAAAATCCTCAGTTTGACACACGGGCTGCTGACCCCTCCGCAGTCCAGATGGCCACTAGATCAACAGACCCTTCTGCCACCTAACTTCTGGGAGCTGCAGGTTTCCCGTTCAATGGGATCACAGCTTGTTCAAACGAATCCCCCCAGCATCAAGACAGGGTTGCTACCCCTCATTTCAATGCAAACACACCATGCACCACATTGTCTCTCTCGCAAAGGTCAGGATAATCAGTTCAAAGCCTGTGCCCTTCCTGTTTGCTTTGCCTGTTGTCACCAAAGCCACATAATTGAGGCCTCCGCTGGAGGATACATTCATGATGCAATGGGCCGATCCTGTGCTTGATCCTTAGTTGATTTTACTTTCAAAAACAGCCTTTAAAAAGGGAGTCTGCATTGGGATTCTGGAGATGCTATTAATGTTGTGGTCCGACGAACAGGCCTGAATCTAAAAAGGAGGACAAGGTCTTGGATTCCTCTCAGCCTGGCCTTTCAAGCGGACAATGATGCATTTGCCTACTCACGTGTAAAGCCGCAATATTGGGCACTTTCACTTTCCCATAGAGCTCAATGCATACTTATTTTTAGTTTTTCGGCCATAACTTTTGATAGGAAGGAGATATTTCAAAACTGATTTTTGCACTGGATACCATTGCAAAGTTCCACTGCAAAGTTGCAAAATGAAGCCAAAATGGAGGACAGTGAAGCCCATATGGAGGATATATGGATAGAAGGCTAAAATAGAGGACAAATCCAGAAAAATCTAGTCATATGGTCACCCTGGGTCCGAATTGGTAGTCGCTCCCTTAATGTTGTGTTCAGGCTGAGAGGAATCCAAGAGCTTGTCCTCTTTTTAAGATTTGGGCATCTGGTCACCCTGAGACAATGGCATCTCCACTCATCTAATATTCATTCAAGCATTTTGATGAACTCTTGATGATGGCAAAAATACCGAGTAGTATGACTTATTCAGAGGAACAAATAACAGGCATTGGTTGAAAATTTAGAGGAGCCAGGAGATAAGGTAGCCAAAAACAAAACATATTTTTGTTTCCAATTACAAACTGTGATTTCTGGGTTTCCTATTTCAGCCCTGCAAATATGGCAGTGGTATCCTTGGCATTTGGTCAATATCTGATTGAGCCGTTCTTCGCTCCATGCCATGCGCCTGCCGTAGCTGTGAAGCTGATCACTGCAATTGGAATCAGTTAGTATTTAGAGGAATAAGCATCTAGGCCTGCATGCTGGCTCAAGATTAATTTCCACTGGAGTCCATGGAATGTACTATTAACTTGCTCCAGAATAACCTATTCAGATCTGGGAACATTGACTAGCATGGTTGTAGAAGAAAGCTATACTCCATAGAAGACCTGCACCATCTTGGTATACATTTTGTAAAACTCAGCCCTTTCTCAGACACCCTCATAGGCTGCAATCCTAAGCTCCAATTAGGCCAGCCTAAACCCTGGCGTGAGTCTTGTGCTGACCCGGGGGTGTTATAAAAGTGCAGTAAGTCACTTCTGTCCTATTCCTAGGAGGATTAGGCCAGTGCATAGCCATCTGCCGACCAGTCAACACAATCGTGGAAAGATAGGACAGGTGAGTTAGGCTGGCCTAAATTTCTTAGGATTGTGTCCCATATGTTTCTCACAATAGCTGAACTGTGCAGAATAACTGGTGCAATCAGTTGTTCTCATTTTGAAATTTACTCCACTTGTAATTAATAATAAGACACATTTAAACCGCTGTCCAAATTTTGCATCTGCTCAGTTGGCATTGGTTAGACCTGGTGTCGCTAAACATTTCAGACAGAGGGCCACATCAAATACATTGCGTAGTGTCAAAAGCCATAAAAAAATTAAAATAAAATTATTAGAGATGGAACCTAGATGAATGAATTAAAGAGAATGAATGGGCTCAAATTTCCAGGATTTCTCCAACCACCAGCACCCATCACAGAAATTAACCACATACTTAATGGAGCTCCATTTCCCCACCTCCCAATCACCTTGTAAAGCCTTCAAACATTATCAAAGTACAGCTCCAGTTGTGTTTGGTCAAGTGGACCAGAAGCTTGCAGGGGACCAGAGGTTGGCGTGGGCCAGATAGAAGCTGGCCATGGGGTTTTGAAGACCCCCAAGTTAGACCAAGTTGTTTACATCCCCACTGCTTACGCTGGCTGGATTTATGGCATCTCAACCCTTTTATCCCTTCTTATCAGCAACCTGCACACTTGAGGGGCACAGCTAGAATGTTAGCAAGAAGCTTCTTACTTCTTGTTGAAGTTCAGTTGGTCCCCACTCTGACCATATAGGCTGATTCTATGGTTAAGCAAGAATGTTCCTATGTTAAGGTGGAAACACCCATACTCAACCATTACTAAAGAAAATTAAGGTAATAGGCAAATGGGAACACATTGCTATTTATATGGGGTTTCCCCATATCCACAGTTTCCGATCCACATGGGAAGAACAACAAAACCTCTATGAATAAGGGTCAGGGGATCCTCAAAGCAAAGGTTCGAGAAGCACTGGTCTAGGCAATGCACTGCTGCCAACCTACTCTGCCCCACATTTCAGTTCTCAAGTGTCATACTCAGAGACATCACTGGTTGTTGGAGAGAGGGTAAGTTTCAAAGAGCAATAATATGAATTATTACTCATTTGGCTGTCATTAGCCAGCTGTAAGGCGTGAAAAAGTGCACTGGACATATTTGAGACCTATAAATGAATAAAAAGCATTTTTGACTTTTCATTTTTAATGCATGCCTGTCAGCTAGTTGGCAAATGAAGTCTTTCAAACAGATTGTAAAATGCTAGCCAGGTTTTCAGACCTTTACTAGCCAGTGCCAATATTCTGAAAAAACAATGTTTGAAGTACAGGGTCTGTTCGTGCAGGCAGAGGATTGTGAGTTTTTCTCCCTACAGGCCTCCTCTAACAGCTGCATCAGCAGCAGAATGTAGGCGTAGAGACACTGTAAAGGGGATGCTTCACCTATTGAATTTCTGCCTGTCATGAAGGAACACTGCTGGAGAGAACACTGCTAGAGATGCACAAGAGATATGTCAACAGGCTGCATTTTCAGAAACTATGCTTGCTGGGGAGCAAGGGATTTTACAGTGATTTAGGCTGCAATCTTATGCTCCAGTTAGGCACGCCTAAGCCTGGGCATAAGTCTTGTGCTGATTTGAGGATGTCACAAAATGCTGTTAAGACACTTATGCACCACTCCTAGGAAAGGGTTAGGCTAGTGCACAGACATGTACTTGCCTCCCCACATGACCAAGGGTATACGGGAAGACCAATCTAGGTTAGGTTAGGATTGCACCCTAGGATACTTTCATCCTCTCCCAACTAGTTAAAACATCACAGAGTGTTTTTCTTTTTAATTGCCAATATTTTCTGGGTGGTGATCAAAGAACCCTGCAACTGGCTCCCTCTTTCAGAAACATAATTGAAACAGTGATTGATCTAAGAGTGCAATTTTTGAAATGGCTACAGCCTTTCCATGTACGGTTCTCAGTGTTCTTTTCCTTTCTTTTCCAGCCCTAATAATAGCTCTGAATTGCTGGAGTGTTAGCTGGTCGGCTAACATACAGACTGTGCTCACAGCACTGAAGATGGTCACCCTGGGTCTTGTTATTGTTCCAGGGATAATGGCTCTCAGCAATGGTAAGACAAGTCTAAACTCTCATGTGAAGCGTAGGGTTGCCATAATTCTCTTCTATAAAATTGGGACAGGACCCTCTATTCCTTTTGCCAGGATGTGAACAAAATCCCTAAAAATCAGGATTGTCCCTGTTTTTTTGGGACATACGGCAACCCTACATGAGAGGGGAGAGATAAGGAATGTGGATTTCACCAGGACCCTCCACTTCCATAATTTGAATTTGGATTACTGTTTAAATTTAGTTTGCAGTTTCAATTAAATTTTATGACTCGTTAGATGACTAGGGCTCCCGATTTATTTGGGAGTAAGTCCCATTGTCTATAATTGGACTTACTTCTGAGCAGATATGCATAGGATTGGACTCTGGGTGTACATCTGGAGTAGGATCAGTAATAGACAGTACCAGTTGAACTAATATGAGGGGGACAGAAAATCCTAGATTACTATATTTATTAGAATCTGACCATTTTCAGCCAACTTCAGTGTCCAAAATCAGGGTAACCATTAGATTTGATGACGCATTAGATTTGAGTAAATGCACTACTCATAGGCTTTCTGACCACTGTGTGAATAGGGTAGAGGGAACTTGGGCGTGATCTAAAGGTAAAAAGTCTCTACAGTTTGCTCTGCTAGTCGTGACTGACTCTAAGGGCAGTGCTCATCCCTGTTATAAGGCCGAGGAGCCAGCATTGTACGAAAATGCCTCCTTGTCATGTGAACTGCCTAACTACTTGCATTTGCTTGCTTTTAAACTGCTAAGTTGTCAGGAGCTGGGCAAGTAATAGGAGTTCACTCCATCTTGGAGTACTCAGTCTCGAACAGTCAACCTACCAACCTGAAGGTTGACAAGCAAAATATCTTTAACCACTGAGCCAGTACTATATATTCTTACTATGCAGAAATCTTCTCATCAGTACATTTTAAATGTTGCATTCCTGCCTTTTCTTGACCACAGGCCACTTTGAAAATTTCCAGAATAGTTTTGACACCAGCTCCCTGACATTTGATAAGATACCCCTTGCTTTTTATTCCGGAATGTTTGCATATGGAGGATGGTAAGTTCCACATTATACTTAATTCAATATCGCAGTTGCTTAGTAAAGAAAGGGCATGCATGCACCCTTGCAGTACCTGCAGTACTGGATTGCAGACTGCATAGCTCATCAACTAGCACCACAGCCCTATGTTACTGCTGTGCTGACACATGCATCCTTGCACCAGCCTTGAATGCTGCAATCATGCACTTAACTACGAGGCATGTAAACCATATGTTTGTGCTTACTCAGGAACTGGTAGTATTGGCACAGTCATGCACCAGCCTATCCGTGCCAGCCAGCACAGATATGTTTTTTCCGGACAACCCAGGAGTTGGTGGGAGAGGGTAGCAGGAGGGTGGTCGAGGGCACTTTGAGTTAGGGCAGTGTTTCTCAAAGTGGGGGTCAGGACCCCTTTGGGGTCACCTAGAGCTTTCCTGGGGGTCGCCTAAAGACCCCTGGTGCAGGGGGCCAGGTCAGGCTTGCCAGACCTCTGGCTGTACCTGCGTGCGCACTGGGGCTGACTGACAGCCTCAGGGCCCAATCCTATGCATGCCTACTCTGAAATAAATCCCATTATAGTCAGTGGGCCTTTACTTGCATGTAAATGTGGATAGGATTGCAGCCTCAGGGTCCAATCCTATGCATGCCTACTCTGAAACAAATTCCATTATAGTCAGGGGGGCCTTTACTTCCATCTAAATGTGGATAGGATTGCAGCCTCAGGGCCCAATCCTATGCATGCCTATTCTAAAATAAATCCCATTGTGTTCAATGGGTGCATAGAACACACATTTCACTTGTAACAATGAAAATACATCCTGCATATCGGATATTTACATTACAATTCATAACAGTAGCAAAATTACAGTTATAAAGTAGCAGCGAAAATAATTTTATGGTTGGGGGTCCCCACAACATGAGGAACTTATAAAGGGGTTACGGCGTTAGGAAGATTGAGAACCACTGGGTTAGGGGGTAGGCAGAATAAGGGGAGGATTGGACCTGGAATGAGGTGTGCTTGGTGGCCTCAGCACACTTCTTCTTCTTTAATGCCATGTTCTCCAAAAATCTTGGTGATCATCTACCCAAATGGGGTGGGATCATCTACCCAAATGAAGTGCCCACAACCCCTTGGGCACTAACTCAGGTTCTTTGGACTGGCAACCAACATGGCAGAAAACTAGAAAGGACCACGATACAAAGCTCGCTTTATTACATGTGTACACATGGGTTCCACCTCCACTAGGCAAGGTGAACAGAGAACAAAGACTGTGCAAGCATTTTTATAGGGCATTTTTAGAATGCCCTATAAAGGAGGGTACAAATGTCAAGGAGGAGGGAGGGGTACAAATGGCTGAGGGAAAGGCATGGGCCCTGGTTTGCTATATTTTTGCACAAGGGTGGGATTCAAGGGATATCAAGAAGCATTGGATGGGCAGGCCGGAAGGCAAACTTGCAATGTGTCCTCAACTCTTTTGAAACTGCGGTCATGAAACATGTATTTTTGCTACATTCCACCTTTGATTAAGAAGAAAAATAGTATAACCAAGCAAGAGTTGCCTCTTGCTCCTGGGGAAAGAACCTGGCCTACACCTATTCATTTAACAGCAGCTGGATTTGGAGACCTTAGCACATGGTAAGCAAAAATATTGTTAGCACCTGAGAACAAGCTGCTGTTAAAGCCACAATTAAAAAAGGTAATCTTGCTTTTAAACCATTAAAAAAAATTTCATAATTATCATCCTTATTATTGTTGTTTTTGTTATTGCTGCAATATATTGCTGCATATTGCTCTTTTCAGGAAGAGTAGCTCACAAACTTTTCAGGAATTTATTGCTCACAAAATAAATCAATAAATGGTTCTCTGTCCACCCAATATTTAAAGAAAGTACAGAAGTAACACCAGCAATAGCCATTGGAAAAGATACCATGTTGGGGTGAAGAGAGTTGCTCCCCCCCTGCTAAAGATAAGAGGGCACCTATTTAAAAGGTGCTTCTATTATATGTTCTGCTTACTAAAAGGAACATTTTTTAATTTCATGTGACAGAAAACATCCATGGTTTATTCTTTCTAGTTGTGAGACAACAGCTGCAATCCTAACCACACTTTCCTGAGAGTAGGTACTACTGAACACATTGGGACTTACTTCTGAGCAGACATGCTTAGGATTGCACTGAACAAAAAGTGTGGGAACCTTCTATAGCAGTGGTTCTCAATCTTCCTAACGCTGAGACCCCTTTATAAGTTCCTCATGTTGTGGGGACCCTCAACCATAAAATTATTTTCGTTGCTACTTTATAACTGTAATTTTGCTACTGTTATGAATTGTAATGTAAATATCCAATATGCAGGTTGTATTTTCAGTGTTCTATGCACACATTGAATACAATGGGATTTATTTCAGAGTAGGCATGCATAGGATTGGGCCCTGAGGCTATCAGTCAGCCCCCGTGCGCACGCAGCTACAGCCAGAGGTCTGGCAAGCCTGACCTGGCCCCCTGCACCAGAGGTCTTTAGGCGACCCCCAGGAAAGCTCTAGGCGACCCCCAAAGGGGTCCCAACCCCCACTTTGAGAAACGCTGTTCTTTAGAATGCTATTCTGGAATAACTTGTCCAGCCTCAGTGTCACAAGCATCTTTTGACTTTTACCTCTCATTTCAGGTTCTATATAAACTTTGTAACAGAGGAAATTGTCAACCCTAAACGGTAAGCAAACCCCCCCACTCCCCCCCAAAAAATTATCTGTTGACACTAAAAAGGAAATTGACTAAAGGCAAAATCCAGAGCAGCTACGAGTCCACGCAGTTACGTCACCCGCTAGTGTTATGGAAAGTCATCTTAACTGCTCCATCGCAAAGGGCTTAATTTGACTTTACGATATGGGCCTAAGAAAATCATATGTTGTGACTGTTTTAAATCTTGTTGCTCTGAGAACACATGCAGTAGAGGTCTTGGGATTTCAGATCTCTCTCCTTAGTCTCCAGAAGTTGAACAATGGAAGGCCAGTGCATTGGCCTAACCCCAGAGGTGTAACGAGGATGTAGCATGGGATGCGATCTGCCATGGGCAACAGGACACCAGGGGCGCCAGGGAGCACCACTGACACCCCTCTGGTGGCCCCCCAGTCACCCTCTCTCATGCTCCTCCTCAGGTGCACTCCAGGGCAGCCATTTTTGAGTTGGGCATTGCTCGGGGTGTTCTCAGAGCTGTTAAAAGTGATGTGGGCCCAGAGTAAGCTCCTCCCCCACCTCCTGGCCAGTTGCTACTATGCTGTCACCTACCCAGATCCCCACCTACGCCCTTTCCCACCCAGATCCCCACCCATGCCCTCCCCCACCCAGATCCCCACCTATGCCTTCTACCTCTGGCATGTGGCTTGTGTTGCTTTGAGGGCATATTACATGTCTGGGTCAGAATCATGAGTGTAGAACTCACTGGCCTTATATATATAAGTTCATAATGCAATGAAACAAACCTTGTCGAAATATCTCTTCTCTATCAAGTTAACAGTTACAAACCAGTGAGGTTGGGACAGTGGTGGCATGCGCCTGTGGCATGGTCCTGTCCTCTGTAGATGAGGAGGTGCATCATGGGGTGATGTGTTGACCTCCTACACAGCATGACACAAACCATAGTGATGCCACTGTTCTCAGTTCTTTGGTTCTGATTTCAGCCCAGGTCTGATTGAAAAATGGGGAAAACATTAAGCAGAATACAAAATTAGGGGTGGGGAGGAATTTAAGTCGAAACAGGTTATGGGAATAAATGACATTCCTGAGGATTTGTATACCATGTCTAACGATCTATCTATTGGGTAAAGGAAAATGAACGCTATGCCGCCGTACAGGCAAGAACACTGTTTTTATTTCCCTGCAGGAATATCCCACTGGCTGTTATTGTGTCCTTGGTGGTTGTCACTGTGTGTTACGTCCTCATGAATGTCTCTTACTACGCGGTTCTATCTCCACAAGAAATTCTCAACTCTGATGCAGTAGCTGTGGTGAGCAATGCTGTTCTCTTGGAAGAATCATATTTTTCTGATCAGAATATCCAAGGTGAGGGCAAGGGGGGGGGGGAGAAGAAAAGGGATAGAGAGACTACCTAAAAGGCCTGTTGGAAAAAATCTCTCCAGCTTAATTAAAGAAAATAACAGATTGCAAATCCAAGTGCCTAGGGCAGACATCTGTTTCCATGTTGTGGTGACAAGATAGACACGCACTCCTCTCTGAACAACATGGATTTCAATGAAGAAACTTTAATGTGGGTATCAACTAATGAGCAAGCCCAAACTCACCATCTCTTTCAAGATATTTTTGCAGAACAAAGCCGTTTTCCTCCAAAACAAAGATATAGAAATAAAAGTAGTGATCAGCAGCACACATAAGGAGGATTGAGGTATATCCCCTTGAGTTTATTTATTTAGCGTATGGCAAATACATGGACTTATGGTGAATCAGATATTAATGTTCCATTGCCATGTATCTTGAGAACCAGAAATTCCACATTGATGTCTGGCTGCCAACCGCCGCCAACTGCAAATTCTTCAGTGTAGTCTGGCTGCCAATTGTTACTAGTCGTTTAGTTCACACTTTCATGCTATCCGGGGTGCACCATGAGGAGGCAAACTAGCATCACACCCTATCACCTTGGGTAACACACCTTGAGGAGATTTCTTTGAGGCCTCTGAAAGACATTTCTAGTTTTTGCAAAAACATGAAGATACTCCATCAAGAAACCAGTGGTTGGTATACAGTGTATAAAAATAAGTGTGGGGGGTGTTTAAATTTTTGTGTCTCTGGGTGTAACCCAGTGGTGGGCTACAGGGGGTTCTCACAGGTTCTATAGAACCCTTTGCTAATGAGCGCCTGGTTCTGAGAACCGGTTACTAATGGGACATGGACCCTGTTTTTCTATGGACATGGAACCTGTTGTTAATTTATTTGAAACCCACCACTGGTGTAACCTATATCACTGGTAAAGATGGGGAAAGGATCTGACCCACCAGATTCTCTTAATCGTTTTCTAGAGCTTTACTGACAAAGCCTTCCCGAGCCTTTCCTCTGTGATTCCAATCCTTGTTGCGCTATCATGTTTTGGTGCCTTGAATGGAGGAATCTTTGCTGCATCAAGGTAAAACATCTTGTCTGAGTTTTGACAAACAAAGCCCTATTTGGTTGGAGGTCAGAATATGTGTTTTATTGTGATTTTTCAGGTTGTTTTAATAGGTTATTTTAATATTTATGTGTAAATTATTTATTTTAATGTGGTTTCAATGCTTTGTAAGCTATTTTGATTGTGTTTGGGGGAAACATTTGGGGAGGGGGGAATAGCCCCATACTTAGACATGTTTAGGATGGGCTCCTACAGTTTTAGGAAACATGAATGGCGGCTAGGCTGGGCACTAACTGAAGGCTAAACTGCCAGCCCATCCTCTGATTCCTCAGTACCAGTAACACCCATGCATTAAGACCCGAAGGAGGCACAGTGAATTTCTTTGCCTATAGACTGCCAGGATGCTGGTCACTGGATGTTATCATGTTAAAAAGCTATGCTTTGAGTTAAAAAGGGATTTTTCCAGCAAAAAAAATCCTAAAAAGCCCAGTAAGCCATAATCAATGTCTGACAACTTCTTGTTAATAAACCAGTTTGTATCACCATTTAAGCTGGGGGGGCATTTTACAGGATGCTGTTTGCAGCCGCACGGGAAGGACAATGGCCAACTCTCTTTTCAATGATACACCTTCAAAGACACACTCCTCTCCCAGCCTTGATATTAATGGTAAGAGAGAATGAATTTGCCTGCATCCCAACCAAATGAAAAATATAGGTTGTCCCTTGTTATCCACTAGGATTCGGTCTGGAAATCTTTGTGGATTAAATAAAAATCCAAAGATGAAAAAACAGTGGAAAACAGATTTAAAGACCCAGTTCCAGATTTCTTCTCCACTGCTCCTAATGGAATAAGATCGTGCCTCAGTATAAACAGGGATTAGATTCTGCAACTCCCTGAATGCCTTGAAACATCAGTTTTAAAAACTACTGTTCTTACTGTTGTAGATGTTTTCAAGGCATTCAAGGATCAGCATGTTTCTTCTCATTTGGCCATTCGTGTTGTGTCAAATCCATGTATTCAGAATCTGTGTATAACAAGGTTGGACTTTACATTGGAAGACAATGTGCTCAGTGCATTTCTTTTACGAGGTCCTATATAATCTCAAGAGGACCAAGTGGCACTCGTCTGTTCACTGTCTTTAAGAAAAAAATGTTCTTTTAATTTTCAAGATTTTTTTTTTGTCCATGTGGGTAGCATCCATTCCTGACTCTTGCAGCACCTGTTGTTGTTAACTCATTCACAATCCCTGCTTTTCATTCACTTCACATAACTGGCATTCCCATCATGCCGTGAACATGAACTGCAGTTTCTTCTTGCACCGCTTCCATCTCCAGCCATAAATGATCAGAATTGCTCACCCTTTATCTGCACTACAGCGAAAATTAATCACACAAACTTGGAGTTCACATTGGCTGCAATCCTAACCACATTTTCCTGGATGTTAGTACTATTGAACACAATGGGACTTACTTTTGAGTAGACATGCTTAGGATTGTACTGATCGTGTGTTAAAATAGGAAAGTAACACCCCTACTCTATGAATAGGAAGGAATAATCTTGTACCCCCCTTGACATTTTCTCACTACAATTCTCTTTCTATACTCCAGTTGCCCTTGATTTACTTGATGGTGGCTATTGGTGACCTCTATGGCCTGTTGAACTTCTACAGTTTTTCCCGCTGGTTCTTCATAGGACTTGCCACCCTGGGACTCATGATACATCGCTACCGGCATCCGGAATTACCCCGACCTTTTAAGGTAACAAAAAAAGTGGCATAAGACTTATGGTGTTGAAGAATTAAAACTGTACAAGGAAGAATAGTTATGCTTCTGTTTTGATCTATCTTAAAATAATATCGAAAGTGTACAGTAAGTCTTGCCCAGAATGGGCACACTTATTCTCAATGAAAATTGCTTTTCTTATTGCAAGCATATGAGGTATTACGATAGCTAATTACGCAAGTAATATGTAGTTAAGGCAAGCCACAATGGATATATGCAGATGTCATGCTTAACCATGGCTGGGAGAACAAATCATGGTTAGATTTTGCTGCAACAATATGTCCTTTGCATCCAGATAGATGTTGCTTGTTATAATTTGATCACCTTCCTACATAGTCGCAAATTGAACAGGGAAAGTAAAGGATTTTTGTTTTGGTCCACTTCTGGATTGTGCCCAAAGTCACCATGACCTGCTATAGCCTGAGAGAGGCTACAAAGAAACTGTTCTGCCAGCATAACAGTTCAAATCCTTGTTAATGCAAGTAGATATATAGATTCCACTTTGATGGGAAGTTGCGCCTTTGGCAGTCATACTGGCCACATGATCATGTAAACAAATTTGGACAGTGCTGGTTCTTTGTAATGGAGACGAGCACCACCCTTAAAGTTGGTCACAACTAGCAATCTACAAGGGCTACTTTTATGAAGAAACCTAAGATATATTTTTTCTGTTCCATTAGAACAAAGGTGAATTGAAGACACTACATAGTGTAGGGGTGGTTCAGAAGACCCCAATAGGTTGTCCCATCTCTGTTTGAGTCCTCACTGACTATTCCTTGCCTTGTTGGAAACAAATATAATGTACTCTGTAAAACATAATGTACTCTATGAAACAAACGTACAAATATAATGTACTCTTGTACACTATGTGCAAAACAAACCACTCAATGTCCCTTTTTGACTCTTCTTTTAGGTGCCTCTCTTTGTTCCACTGGTGTTCATGATAGCATGTTTCTTCATTGTGGGGATGTCACTGTATTCTGATCCTGTAAACACCGGCATTGGCTGCGCCATAACACTATCTGGCTTGCCTGTTTACTACCTGGTGGTTCAGAAAACTAGAATACCAGGATGCTGCACAGCTTGGTTCAGTAAGTCTGACAGTTTGTATCCCTTGAACAGGAAGCTTCAGAACTTGGATTTCACATTTGACATACAAACACCAACATTTGTGTCTCACTATAAAGAACCAGCAAAAGAGAGACTTATGGCGCAATCCAAAGTAACTATGGGAAGTCCTTGCTCTGACGTAAGGACAATTTACTCTGGATTGCAATATGAATTTCTCATAGGTTTTCACTAGGTGGTGATGTAACTACGATGACGTAAATGTCTCTTACGTGCTCCCATAGTTGCTCTGGATTGTAGGGTTGCATCACCAAACATAGGCAAAAACAACCAAGGACCTGGAACAGCTTCTGTCTAAGCAAAACCTAAAGTATTTATGCTCTTTGGGAAAAAGGTCACACACACATACACACACCAAAATGAAAGTGTTATCAGTTTCTTCCTATTTTTTCCTTCTTGTTTTTGTTCAGATGCCTTGACAGTGAAACTGCAGATCTTGATGAAAGTGGCTCTACAGGAAGTCCAAACTTTCTGAAGACATAGTGCCTTTGAGCGATGAAAACAACGATGGTGCTGCGACTCAAAAGGTTCCTTCATATTTTTCCATCATCCACCAAAAATGGGACTAAAAGGAAAAATCCCTGCGCTTGCCCACAATGGAGAACAAAACTTCAGGCTATTTTCAAGCAGAGAAAAAACTGAAATAATCCAGTTTTTCTTTACCAATTGGCCGTAAGATTTTGGTCTCTTAAAAAAATGAAGAATACTTGGGTGGCTATCTTATGTAAAACCGCTTTAATAAGCACAGCCTATAATGTTGCTATTATGCTAGTATTTTTAATGCAAGTATTAGACTATAGGCTAGTGGTGTAGACAAGGTGTACCAAACCAATTGTAAGTCTTGTCTGATAGTCCCTCCTTTTTTCTAGTAATGGTCTAGTCCATGAGTACCAGATTGTGGGAGGGGACGCACAGGTATACCACAAGAAAGGCTGAAACCAGTGGTGTAGCAAAGGGGTGCAAGTTGCACCAGGCTACAACCTTCAGGGGGGCTACAAGCTGAGCTTGACACTAGTGGCTAAAATTGTGAAAAACTGAGTATGTTTGAATGTTATTACCATCATGTTATATATGGAAAGGTAATTTAATACAGAATGTAATTAAACAAACCGCACTGGAATATCTGTATTCTATCAAAAGTTATGGACAATTAACCAGAAAATGAAAACACAAAAGCCGACAGAACAAAGAGTAGATTTTTTACAAAGAGTAGTAGTTCCATGATACTGATTGCTCTGAGAGCCAATGAGATGCAATTCTGATACTGTATGGAGTTAATAAGGTGTTAATATGGATCACCTCTCATTTCCATATACATGCATCATAATACAATTAACCCATGTTAATTGGAAGTGGTGCTCCTCTTATAGTTAGCAAGAAAAGAATATGCGTTCCTCTTTGCCCCAGCACAGTTTCCTTAACCAATAAGGGGCACAATTTTCGTTTTTTTTTACTTAATTAAAATTGATTTATTTGTTGTATGGGAAAAACCCTGAGATGACATCACTTCCAGTTGAGACATAACTTCTGGGGCAACATTTTGAGCTTTGCATTGTGCTACATGATCATTAGCTATGCCGCTGGCTGAAACATGCCTTAAAATCCAGACAACATATCATGGCTATAAGCATGCAAAGGATCTACTATATCCAAACTGCTACCCAATCTGTTCTGATTGGAATGGAACACAAATGGTTGGAAACAAATCATTCCATATAAATTCACTGCCCTCGACAATGTAGATGTTTCCACAATGTGGATTATAGGATTTGTATGACAATCCATGTACGATGTTCACTTTCCAATACTGAGAAGAGATGGACAAATAAACTACTTCCAGATTTCCAGTCAATTTTAAGCCAGAAATATCTAACACAAAGTAATCCATCTTTGGAACATGAGTACACTAAAAGCACAATCCTGACTTGCATCGGATCGGGCAGGCTAGCTCAGCCTGCATCAAATTCAGTGCAAAAGTTGGGGCTTCTGCCACACAAATGCAAAGAAGGGAAAGCAAGGTGTTCCAGGGGCTAGGAAGGAAAAGGGGAACTCTCTGAAGGAATTCTATGCTTTTAAATTTGGTAAGGATATCATCGTTCCCTGGAACAAGCCCAGGCAGGATGAACCACGATCCATTGTCAGCTCAGATGAGACAAAATTCCCACCAAGACTTTGGTGAAGACTCTTGAAATGTGAATGCAAGTTCTCCGTATTCAACATTTTTTCTAAGTAATTTGTCATTGTGTGGTTTAGCGCAGCACTGATAAGGTTAAAATGTATTTTTTAACTTAGCTAAACCATGTTTTTAAAGAGCCAGATTACTTCTGATCGGACAGTAAAAAGAGATTGATGATTGGCCCAAAGTTTATACTTAAACTTAGCATGAAACCAGCTAGTTATGTTCTGTTTCATGGACTTTAAATAGAAGGTTGTGTGTGAAAATCCTGCAGTCTTAGGATGCAATCCTAAAGACACTTTCCATTGAATACAATGGGGCTTACTTTTGAGTAGACATGGTTAGGATTATGCTCACAACCTAGCAACTTGCTGCCCACCTGGAATAAAATTTCAACAACCCTGGTCTAGGTAAAAGCATAATAGGCTTAAACTGTCTGAAATTCATCATGGATCCAAGTTTTCATTCCTAAAATAAAAGGGTCCAAAACACATGTATTGGGTCTGGTCTGGTTCATGCCTCTTATTCGTTTCTAACAAAGTATATGAGATAGTGCTTGTGGGCCCTTCTGATTAGAATATGGATTCAAGTCTCTGAAAAATCTATGGAACAGAAGAAATCTGCTTTCTCCAGATAAGCCAGAACTGATTTGAATTTCTTCATGCAGAATGTATGATAGACTAACCCTACAATCCAGAGTAACTACGGGTGCACGTAAGAGACATTACGTGCACCCGTAGTTACTTGCACCACCTGGTGAAAACCTATGGGAAATTCATATTGCAATCCAGAGCAAATTGTTCTTGCATCAGAGCAAGGACTCCCCATAGTTACCCAGGATTGCACCCTAAAACAGAACCCTTAGGATCCCATTTTTTTTAACACGTAAAACCGGCATGGGTCCATTAAACCCGGTTGGAATGACTGGTTTTTCCACAACAAACAGAAAAAATTTAGAGGTTCTCAGCATGGGTTTTATTGCCCTGAAGATTTCCCACAACAAACAAAAGGACGGTCTCAGCATGGGGTTTACTGCCCTGAAGTTTTCACATGAGAAAGAGAAGAAACCAAAGATACCAGTAAAAGGCAATATGGGTCTAATGGACCCGGCCTGGGATAATGTATGTAAATGGCAATATGGGTCTAATGGACCTGGCCTAGGATGATATTTATAAATTGGAATTTACAGAAAAACTGTAAATTCAAAAACTTATGCTTTTGCATCTGTAACTGTTTCATTAGCAGTAAAAAAGTCAGAAAGTCTTGTCAAGTAAAAATAATAAATTCCAGTAAAAAAAAAACACAACACAGACTTCCAATCGGGTCCAATGGACCTGGTTGGGGCCCTAAGGGGTTACCACTTGAGATCCAGAAAAGCTCTGTGTAGCCTTTTAGTCACCCTCAGAAAGTATCTCCTGAATCCGCACATCAGAATACCCAGAGGGCAACCATCTCATCTATTCTTGGAATACCCAGAGGTTGGAGTATTCATCCAACATCAGAGTAACCATCAATGGTTCTCGGTCCCAGAGGGATCAAGAACTTTGCACGAACTCAAGGAGACAGACCTCACCAACACTGGGTCCTTGGTAGGCATGGCGTCAGAAAGCTCCGCTCTCATCCTGTTTCGAGGATGTGTAGCGATGCAATTTAAATGCGCTCAACTCAGTTCTGAGTTTATATTGTTCTCAGGGGGGAAAATTACCATCTTTGGACTCAAAAGGACTGCCTTTAATGGTTAACATTCCCTTTGTAATTAGTAGATAATGGCGGCAATCCTTGGAGCACTTTCCTGGGAGTAAGCTCCATTGAACTCAATGGATCTTCTGTGCTGATTTGAATAGGATTGTACTGTATATCTTCCTTTTATATTTGTTTTTGACTGAACTAGTATCAAGAACTTTGCCAAAGAGTTCATTGCTCATAAGGGTGGAGCTGTAAGGCTGGAAAGAAATGCTGCATCAACATCTAAGGCTGCAATCCTATATACATTTTCCTGTGAGTAAGCTCTATTTAACACAATGGTACTTACTTCTGAGTAGACATATATAGGATTGCACTACCAATGCCTCAGCCAGATATTAATCACAGAAACAAAGGAAAATGTCAAGAAGCACGCACCAAATTGAAGCATATCAATCTAGAAAGCTGCAGCTTAACGTCTTTGAAGTATCCTCCCAAGGTTGGGGAGAAAGCAGTCAGCACCAGTTACTTCTTCTGTCCCGTAATGAGTAGCCCTGAACATAGAAGACCAAGCCTCCATTTTGCAAGCCTCATTGCAAAATGAGGAGTTTGCAAACACTCCTTAAAATTATCACTTCAGGATTCAAATTAACTTGAAGTTCACATCATGTGCAAAAATAGGAAAGTAACACCCGTAGTCTAGGAACAGAAAGGGATCCCTTAACATTTTCTCCGTACAGTTTTCTTTCTACAGTTGCTCTTGATCTACTCAATGGTGGCCATTGGTGTACAAGGAAGAACTATGCTTCTCTTTTGATCTAGCTGCAAAGACACAGGTACATAAAGAAAAATAAAAACTTCAGAGTACAACAATTTACCTTGCAAAGCATAGGTGTTTTTTGAGCGTTGTTTGCTTCTTTAACCAAAAGCTTGGTTATTTGATAATAACCAAAAGTTATTATCAAAAGCTTACATTAAGCCTTAAGTCAGAAAAGGCACACATACCCTACAATCCAGAGTAACTATAGGAGCAAGTAAGAGACATTACATGCACCCTTAGTTACTGCACCACCTGGTGAAAACCTATGCAAAATTCATATTGCAGTCCAGAGTAAATTGTTATTATACTAGAGCAAGGGCTCCCCATAGTTACTCTGGATTGTGCCCATATTCTCAATGAGAATTGTTTTTCTTGTTGCAAGTAGTTGAGAGGCATTGTGATGGAGATAACTGTGACGTATGCAGCTGTCATGATTAACCAGAGTTGGGAAAAATGAAGCATGGCTTCATTTAGTTGCAATAAGTAAGCCATTTAAATTTTTTTTAAACCCTGGGAAAGTACTTCTGAAAAAAATGGGCACTAGGATAAAAAGCACTGCATCAGGGTGTTGCTGGGGTGGTGCGACTGATGCATTGCACACCAGGTGAGGCACCTCAGGATGGTGATGCATTGAGGGAGTTTGTGTGTCAGTGTGTCACAGTGTGTCACCCCAGTGTGTCACTCCTGCCGAAGCTGTGCTGTACCCCCAGCCGGAGCGCTCCTCTGAGGGAGAGGAGAAGCAGATCGCTCCTCCTTTAGAGGAGTGCTTGGACACCACTGTGCATGAGCAAACCTTGCACCTGCACAGTGGCGTTCCCGGACTGTGCATGCACCAACTGGAAAAAGGGTCCGTGCTTTTAAGGTGTGTTAATCTTCAAAACTGCTTCCTCAGCATTCAGTTGATGGTATTAAGAAGGAAAAGGCCTATGATGGACAGGAGACCAGTTGAGATAATTTTTTTTAAAGGACAATCTAGAGAAGCCCAAACAAGGACTCATATTATCAGTTGTAAAGAACATTATTTTGCAAACAGAAGATCTCAGGTTAACTTCTTGGCATCTGCAAGTATAGCAGGAAGAGTTCCCCGTTCATCTGGGCAAGTTCACATTTTGGAAAAATATATTTCTATATCTCATGCCAATAAATGGATAGGGAAGAGGTTGCCTAGATGTTGGAGCATTAAGAGGAAAGTTGCATGTTTTGAATTGAAATCAAGGTACTCTCTTAAAAATAACAAACCAACAATATCAAATTGTTCTATTTATGTTTTCAATTATGTTTTATGTCAGCTGCCTTGAGTCGGGCTAATTTGCACGGGAAAGGAGATATCAATTTTTAAAATAAATAAATAAATGTGTCCCCAAATATTAAAAAGGCTGACCAAGCAACACTTATTTACAAAATAGGTGCAGATCTAAAATGGGATTATTGCTCACATGTAGTTTACTAGAGAAAGTTACCAATGATTGCCAAATGCTATTCGTAAAGACATGGTTACATTCAGTTGTATTTTGGACTAACATTACATTTAGTTGTATTTTGGACAAGAACGCAGAATGTATGAGTCAAGGCTTCAAAATAAGTCAAGCGCACTTAGTGCTTAGATGTGTTTGGAAAGTGCTGGTTAATATCCAATGAAAATACAGTATATATGAATATCAAGACTTCAGAGTCAGTCATCATTTATGTCAAGGGACACAGAGTTCTCCCAGATGTTTGGTATAAGGTGACCATACACATGAAGTTTAATCCTTTTAATACTAGATTATATTACTACATTTAGACAACTGGCTCTCTCAGTAGGCAGTGGCATTGTGTTTCACAGAGACAGGTGCAGCAACAGCAGGGAAAAAATATCTGCTAAATCAGCCCATTTATTACCCTTGTTAATTGTTTTCTACCTCAAAATATTTTTTGAAATAACTTCCTCATGGTTCAGTTTATGCATTATACCCAAAATGCATAGGCTGCAGTTCCTTCACGTATCAATTTATGGATATTCACTTTGATTATACTTCAGCAACTACTGTTTGTATTTTTTCTTTAAAATGAAGGATGTCACTATCTTTGGTTCTACTGCAGACTGTAAAGTCACAAATCAGAAAAGCAACCAAGCTGAAGTCAGCACCACATGAACAAAAACAAAAATGCCACTCGCAAGCTATTATGGACTTGCGATAATATTATGGACGTGCTTGGCGGTAGGTCAGATTTCAAAGTGCCTGCAGAAACATTGTTCAGCCAAACTTAGACAACTTGGCAATCCATAAAATGGAAAAATCCATTTTTTTTCTTTTTTTGTCATCTGTAATTTGATTCAAGAAAGGCTTTTATGGTTTAAAACAGGGATGTGCATTTTGTTAGAAGGACCATATAATATCTTTGACACAGTGATGGGGGTTGAGGAAAAAAATTATTCTGATTTGAATAAATTTATATAAATGAAAACGTTAGAAATGGAATTTAAATGAGTGAATTGTGTGCTCCAGTGATACAAAGGACTATGCTAGCGGTAGCGTAGCTACTGGTAGGGATTCCCATGCCAGACATGCCTTTGTTGAGGAGCCAGACTAAACCCGTCCCAAATCCCACTGAACGTGGGTTGTCTGGAGAAGGAAAACTTCCACAGTAAGAAGGAAAACTTCCTCACTGCCATGTGGCTATACCCATCTATGAGAAAGGCTTCAGGAGTCAACCTCGAGGCAAAATCTGGAGCCAGAGTCCCGAAAGCAGTTCATGACTGTGTACAACCATGTTCTGATAACTCCTGCGACACAGCCAGAACCAACTATCGGCTCTGCCATTCCACTGGACTATTTCAGTGGCATGGAGAGGGGGGATTTGCTGCTTGGGTAACAGCCTATCCTCCATATTAATCTACCCAGGCCTTCGTACTCTGGAGAGGACACTCAGAACACGATACCATAGTCTTTTGAGACTGAAGGATGCCAATGCATTTATAATACACACGAGAACTATAGTATAGGAATATAGAACCACATAAGAACTATTGTCTATTTGCCATACACATCTTGCTCAGTGGAAATGTACACACCAAGCCTGAAATCCATGGAGACGTATGTTGTTCAGAGGCAATATGGGGGTTAAAATAATGCCTACAGGCCAACACAGGCTCCCAATAGTCTACTTGATACTCCCTGGATTTGGGGGTTCCTGCAGGTTGATTTTGAGGTCCCCCGAGAACAGCAAATGTCCCCCACTGAGGCTGGTTCTCAATCAGTGGTTCTCAAATTTTTTAGAGGCCCTGCTTCCTGATCTATAAATGCCAAGGTGTTTAGTTAAAACAGTGATTGGGCAGCAAGTACTCCTCTCAAGTAGCATTTTGTTTAAACCTTGATGCGTATAACCTTATCTTCCCTGTCAGTTCCACTGAATTACCAAAAATTGGGTCATAAGCAACTGGTAGGTCCCAGACCCAGTTTGAGAATTGATGGTTTAGATTATTTGAACAAGTTTCTCAGTGCACCACCCCTCCCCCCCAAAAAAGAACACCGTTTGGGCTTACATGATCCCCTAATACAAGCAGAAAGAGACTGAAATTAACTTTTTAAGATTAAAATTAACCACAGCTTCATATCAGGAAACTGATGTAGGATTTGTTCAAATTAACCAGAGTACTGTATTTTGATCCTGAGTTGTTTCAAAAGAAGAAGTTTTCACTCTCCTCCTCCAACAGAGAAGGAAATAGGTGAGACCACAGGACATCCAAGGTTCTTCATGGTTGCATTGAGTTTGGACTTTATGCACCGTGGTGGGAACAGCAAGTGAAGAAAGCATCAAAAGGCACAGCCCATTATAGAGGTTTTGATAAGCTGTTTTCATCAAATATGCTATACCATATTCAATACTTACAGAGTGAACAGACATGAAGAAATTAACACACTTGAGTGCTAAAATCAAAAACATAAGTAATACAGATTTTAATTTCAGTATTGTAAAGTACAGAAAGTGGAGCTATCGTCAAATACAAATTTAAGCAAGCCACTTATCCTCCCAAACAGTAAATCGTGAGCTACTTGTAGAAACTTACAAATTTCAAAGTCAAACTGAAATAAAATAAATACTGTACATAGACTTTTCCTGCCTGCAGGCAAACACGGGATGAAAAACACTGTTATAAATTGGAAAAAAATGCTCTTAAAGCTGTTGCATCCAATTTCCCAGCCAAAACACTCCACACAGCAGTGTGTTTCTGTAAAAAGGAGCAGAGGACACACAAAACTAGTCAGAAACACAGCTATTTCACAAACATTCAAAAAGGTAGAAATCAGTTTGACAGTAGAAAAAAGTGTGAGAAAAAGGACAATCAGCAAAAACACTACTACAAAACTAGTCAATATAGCCAAGACCTATCCCCTTTTTTCAAATGTCATGGTTTAAAAACGCCAAAGCAGTGTCAAAGATAAACTTTTCCCAGCAGAAGTGGCAATTCATATTAATATAATCTCTTAAAGTGATTTATTTCATTCCCTTCCCTCCGCAAGAAGTTATTATGGCTTTAATTTATATTCAAAAAAGTAGAAAAAGTCATTTTTGAGGTTGAAATGCAGCTTTAGCAGCTGCTGCATTCCTTTCATCAGTGCTAGTCTCCATTTCCCACCCAGCGCTGCATGACCCACCCATTTTGTGCACAAATCTTTGCCTTATTATTTTAAAAAACCTGATTTTGCAGCTTTTCATCCAGTTTATACAAAACACACTAAGGCCTGAGATCAGATTTCTTCCTCAAAGTAAAGTTGTCTTGGCTTCACATGGGTTTGGAGCCCTGAACAGCTTTTAATGGTCTGGAAGTATGATATAATTTAATCAATATTTTAAAAGGCTGAGATTTTTGGTGCACAGAAATCATGGGATTTGAGAGGCACTATGCATGGGATACATAATGTATGGGATTCTGGTGGCGTTTACAGCAAAAGGCCTTTTCTGTTTCCTCCAAATTCCCAGTCAGAGTTAGAAATCGATTGAGTCAGCCTAATGTTGGAGCCTGTTTGGAATCCTACACAGATTTCAGAGTTTAATGACTACACATCGTAATGAATGAAGGCAGTCTATGGCATGTTAAAAGCTCAGGTGAAGTCAAGTCCCTTTTGATGTGACCATGTTATCTTTATGCTCTTATGAAGAATATTTTACAGTAAGCATTTCAGCTACAAAACACTGTGGTCAGAACAGCAGCCCATCTTGTTCCACCTTCTTGAAATGATTAGAGAATGATTGTATGTCAGTGTAACTGATTGCATAGGTTAATCTACCAGAGAGGTCATTAGAGGCTACTTTGTAGCGTGGCTTTTTTAATAAAGGTAACACAAAACATTGCTGAATATGATGCTGAAACACCACAACACAGGGACCCTATTTTCTTGCTTCAAAATGAAAATCTATGAGGAATTGAGGAAAAGCAAAACCCCAAAACATTTCCATTCCATGTTTCTTTTCCCCTTTCAAGAGAAAAACAGGCCTACAGAGTAAGTTCACCCCACAGCTGAAATTCTCAGTCCAATTACTTAAAATCTCTTTAAAAAATAAGTTCTATTGAAGACATGGTAAATTTATATCGAATAAAGAGCACCTCTTTCTCTTGGAAGTGAGATGTCAAAAGCAAGGACATTGGCTACATATTTGGAGATAAGTGCAACAGGGATCTCTACCAAGTAAAGAATATGAAAATAATGTTAGAATCTCTTCCTCAGGCTAACAAAAAGTATTGGTTTCAGAGAAACTGATTTCAATTCACACATTTAGTGTATATCTTTTGCCTAAGTCTTGCAGCCTAATCCAAAATCTTATTTCAGTAAAACCTTATTGAAGTAAAATGAGGAGTTAACCACAATTTGTTTGAAACTTGGTCCGAAGACTTTAGAAACTACAGATGAAGAAATATTTATATACTTATGACAAAGGAAGGACAGCCACAGGAAGGGAGAGTTTTAAAGAGGTCTATTAAATCTTTTAATGTCCTTTAAAAGTATGATTCTAAAACCAAAGTCTTATTTCTTCTTATTGTCTCCCCACTAGGTAGTAGGAAGACATTTTATTATTTAGGATATGTTTTCCAAACTGGACAAAATTATGAAATATGTCAGCTGCTTCAGTCAAGAAAGATTGTTCAAAGTTAGGTTATTCCAGTTTAGTTACCATTAACTGAATGGTATCCTCTATCCTAAAAAGTTTTACCTCTCTGAATTTATGTGAAACACCTTAAGCAAAACACATAAAATCCCTTTTTTTAAGAGTTATGGTTTACTAAAAATAGGTGTATTTTGAACCAGGGCTTCTAAACCTAGAATTCTCATTCTTCCTAAACCAAAGAACACTAACCTTG
This sequence comes from Cryptoblepharus egeriae, assembly GCA_030015325.1. Classification (NCBI taxonomy): domain Eukaryota; kingdom Metazoa; phylum Chordata; class Lepidosauria; order Squamata; family Scincidae; genus Cryptoblepharus; species Cryptoblepharus egeriae. The sequence goes on along the minus strand of JAREYC010000008.1, from coordinate 11,376,480 downwards.
CCTTTAAGTGTTATTCAGAACGCACAGCGACACTATTTCAACTTAAATATAGTAAAGTTCATTTAAACATATTGACTGATAAAGGAATCATTAAAAAAAATCAATACCGGCATGTGTATTACTAGAAAAATTGCAGGTGTTTTCAAAAGTGATTACATTTTGTGAATTTTGTATTCTTAGTAATCTGCTTTACTTGTAATTATGTTGGTAACATGCAATTCTTCTAATTTTGTTTTACAAACCAGACAAATAGTAAAACTTACTGTGCTGAGCAACTATTTTTCTAAAGAGAAACTATTATGCTGGGTAATTTTCAAAACCTAAGCCAAATCACAATATAATTTTTCTGATCCATTTTTACTTATGTATACCATCCTACCCAAATTTATTGAGAAGTCAGTGCCATCTATTTCAACATGGGTTATTTCCAATATAATGCTTTTGGCTGACATCTTGCATGTGGTATGCAAAGTTAATTCCTACGCATTTAAAAAAGGCATGTTCGCAACTAGTTAAGGACTGAAATGTATGTTCCACTGGTAAATTTGGCCAAACCTATAGTATCTCAGAAAGCTCAACTAACATATATTTTGATGCGAGACAATGGATGTTATATGTAGTCTAATACAGATGTACACACAGAAACACACACACAGATGCAACAAATACTGAATATATAAAACTGTTTAAGCAGAGAAAAGTCCTATATTGGGACTTTTAGATATTTTATTTCAGATATAACCTGAAGGCTGGGAAGTTGTTTATTGAAGTTGGAGACGTTAAGCAACTGAGTAGCTTTGGCCATGCTTTAACTCTTGATCAACAACAAAAAAATATCCAAAGCAGTATCCATAGAATACCCACATTAGTACTGAGTAGCCCTCTTACCAAAGTAGTAAGAGGTTCCTCCCCTTATCCTCCAAAAGAGCTTAAATATTAAATTTTATATTACAAAAATACAAATTTATCATCTAAGTTATTTACATTGTTTCGGAATTGGCATTTACTACAAGGTCTTTGCAAAGCCATGACACAAAATAGTCATTCTGAGATTTAGCAAGCTATCAAACACATTTACATATATATATATACAAACATATACAAGAACCATTTAAGATCTTTAACTGGATGGCATGTTCACATAAAGCAGTTCTCTGCCACCATAACATGCTCTCTCAATAAAATGGATTTGAGAGTCTATGCAACAGAGTTGTAGTGCTAAGCCTTGATGTATTGCTATCCATGCCCTTGATTTGATTATTCTGACTTGCAAACAAGTTGGGGGTACATTTATGAGAGGAACACAGTGTTGTTGCCAGCATTGCGCCAATGTATAGTTCAGAAGATATGGCAGAAAAGGAAAGGGGGATTGGGCTAGGATGAGAGAGAGGCTACTGAAGAGGCAGCTAATATCTACTTTAGAAGTTCATGGGAAAGTCAGCCAAGAGCTTATATCAAAGAACAGAAACTAAAACGTAAATTTCATGTGCCTTAACTTAATGTATCACATCCATGTTTTAAGACTAGAAAAACCTGCTCTTATCAAAATGTTTGAAACCAGAGTACATTATTCATGTGACTCTCACTGCAGACATACATTAAGGACAAATGAAAACTGTCATTCTTAAAAATCTAAAATTAAAATTATAACTCCCACAAAAATACTTTCCAAATAAATAGTTTAAAAATGAATTCAATAGTTGCCAAAATCTGTCAAATAAATTATTTGTTAGCCATATTCATCACTCTTCTGTTTGTGAATTATCTTAGACACTACCCAGCAACGAAATGATTAGCCCTGAAGAAATTAAAACATCTCCCAAATCCATTGTCTCTGCAAATATTCCCTTGTTTCCCAAAAGGTTATTGCTGAGCAGGTGTGGCACAGTGAAAATGCAGCATTGGGTTTTTGTTCATCAGGCAGTGTTCTACTATGATACAGTACAAGCTTCAAGCAGAGGAATAAACAGAAGCTCCAGGCACTGTTACCCTCAACACTGGTCTGAATATATTGTTTAAAAGATAGCAGTTGCAGCCGCTGCATCAAACAAAAAAGCGTGCATGGCCATTTCGGTTAAGCTTTAGAATCTTCCCAAGACGCTGCTTGGCAGTTGCCATTCCTTTCTTTGGACGCTTTCCTGAAACAAAGGAGACGCCAGTAAGCAAGACTAACTTTGTAGTACACTTTTATAAATCACACGTTAGTTCAACATGCAATTTTCCACAAACAATCAGTAATTATGAGAAAATACAGGTACTGTATTCATATTATTCCTAATTAGCAGAATGAACCCACCATTGCAGGGGGAAAAATTCCAGAATATTTTTGGTCTCTGGGCAATGCTGGGCATTGGCGGGCAATGCTGGGCATTGGCAGGCAATGCTGGACACTGACACTGGGTGACGCACACCTGTGGGCACTAGGCTTTGCTAGGCACTGACAGGAACTGGGCACCAAAGGGCACCAGGGTGTGGTGGTGGGCAACAGCAGGCACTGGCAGGGACCAGGCATCCCTACTGGGCAGCAGCAATTGGTGACCACCAGTGGGCACCACTATGCAGTAGTCAGCATGCACCAGCAGGCACCAGTGGACAGTGGGAACCACTGTGCAGTAGGCACCAGCAGGAACCACCAAGCACCATGCACCATCACGCAGTGGGCAGAAGGCACCATGGTGCACTGGGCACCAAGCATCCCTAGCAGGCACCAGTGCGCAGCACCAGGCATCGGGCACCAGCAGGAAGCGGGCATCAGAGAACACCACTGAGCACCACCTGGCACCCCTACTAAGCACCAGGCATCCTGCTGAGCACACAGAATCAAGCACCACCATGCACGTGGGAACAGTGGGCACCACTGGTCACCAAATCAGTTCTTAGTGGGTGCTTACATCACAGGAGGAATATGCTCCCCAAATTTCATGCTACTAAGTGCAGAGATCGGGGCTGGGTGTTGATCAGTCAGTCTTCAATGTTAAGTATAGTACAAAAACATGTTGCATCTCTTTTCACCCTCTTAGAGGTCAAATTTCTAAAAATTGATTCTTAGTGGGTGCTCATGTCATGTAAGGAATACCCCCACCAAAATTTCATGCTTCTAGGTCCAGGGATTAGGGCAGGGCATTAATGTGTTATGAGTATGTGAAATCAGTAATAGTAATTTATAAAGGTTCTGGTGCAGGACATAGACCAGGAAGTTTCAGATCAAATACCTACTCAGCCATGAATACCACATTAGTGTAACCTTCAGTACCATATTAGTGTAACCTACCTCTTATGGATATTATGAGGACAAAAGGGAAGGAATAAGCCATGTACACCACTATGATTATATTACCTTTTGTTGCCTGGTTGCTGATAGGGGGTGGATTTGATGCTGGCCGCTTGGTTGGATGTAGAGGTACAGACAATGATGTTTCAACATATGGCCTGTCAGGGCTGAGGCTGCAATCGCTTAGCCTGCACTCCCCTTGAACTAAGCTAGAGTCCCGCATACACTTGCTTTGTTGGAAATTCAAACCAGTAGTTTGTAAATGACTCCTATTTTCTTGAACTTTATAACTGGTCTCTGATGTACTTTCCTTCTTAATGAATTTCTGTGTTTTACTTGTATCCTGTGAAGAGAGAAATGTACTTTTGATAATCTTAATGCTGTATATAATGCTGTACCTAAATATACTGTAAAGCACAAGCACACTGGAGGTTCAACAGAACTGGAGCTTTGCATTCTTTCACCGCTCCAGTGGAAAGGGTCTACCTCCCAGCAGAAATGAAGTTGTTCTAAGCCCCAAAGAGATTGATTGCCTGCCAGCTGCCTTATCATCATTAGCAGATTGTGATAATTAGATCAGATAATTAGAACTTTATCAGGCAAGCTCCCTTAACCATCCTTGTAGCTACCCACAATCTAAACCCCTTCCCAACACATGCCTCAGTATTTCCCCCTCTTCTCCTCCTTTTTGTGTGTGTTTACATCCTACACTCCTCTCTGGGCCATTTCCTCTTTTCATTTACCTAGAAACTACTATCATTTATACTATAGCACTAGGTAACAAACTCTGGCCCACAAGTGCATCTAGCACCAATTAGAAACCTCCTTCTGGGTGAACAGGCTTTGTTCCATAACCTCATGCACATTGCGTGCAATGCACAGCACACTCAAAACAAGAACTATGTTTACCCCACCCTTACTGAATGAAAAGTATAATCTTGATTCTTCTCCCCCCCCCCCCTTCGTGGTAATTATGCAAAATCTAGCAAAAACTAGATTACCATAACTGGCTACCACAATTTTGCTAGCAATTATTTAAGAGCTAAGCTGAACAGACCAAGAAGCCATCTAGTCCAACCCTTGTAAATCTCACAGTGCCTCTGGGAGAACACACAAGGTAAGTGTTGTGACTCCCCTGACTTTCAGAAATAAGAGTATCCTAAAAAACAAAACAAAATGAAGATGGCATAGAGTCATCAGAACCTGTGATGGACCTTTCCTCCATAAATGGCCTAACATCTTTTGGTAAGGATTTCCACAATTTAATTACACACTAGGTAAATAGATATTCTTACCTGAGGGTTTATTTTTGAAACTGGTATAGGTAATGTTGAAGCTCCTGCATCTTTTTCTTCTTTGATGTGCTTACCTGAATAGAATTCAGATAAAATTAACATGCTTTAAACAATTATGTACAAACTTGTTAAGTAGAAGATAAAGGAATTATTTTCAAGATGAGACATTTTCTAGATAGCAGATAGTAAGTTTACTGTTTGTACGAGGGTGATTCAATAAAATAAGGTGAATTTTTTTGTATAAGGACTTTTAATACAGATAGAAACTTACTTTTTTGTATTTTTATTGTTTTACTACTTTTTCACATGGATTTAATTTCTTATGCAGATTACAAAACAAACTGTGAGAATTTTACAGATTATTAAGGATGGCTGACCAAGAAGCATGCTCCAAGATTGAACAGCGGTCAGTTATCAAGTTTTTGGTTGCTGAAGGGTGCAAACCCATTGACATTCATAGGAGAATGTCAGCTGTGTATGGTGCCACGTATCAGCCAAAAAAAAGTCTACAAGTGGGCAAAATTGTTTAAAGAAGGACGGAGCAGTGTTGAGGATGAACGGTGCAGACCATCAACGAGCTGGGCTGGGAACTGCTCCCTCATCCCCCTTATAGCCCAGACCTTGCCCCTTCAGACTTTCACCTGTTTGGTCCCTTGAAAGCATTCACGAGCGGTACGAAGTTTGAAAGTGACGATGAAGTCAAAAGTGTTGTGAGCGACTGGCTGAGACATCAGTCTAAAGATTTTTACGCTGAGGGAATATGGAAGCTTGTGCACAGATGGGAAAAGTGTGTGACAGTGCTGGGAGACTACGTTGAAAAATAAAAAAAAATAAAGCTTCTATCTGTATTAGAAGTCCTTATACAGAAAAATTCACCTTATTTATTGAATCACCCTCGTATATTCTGAGTTCATTCTCTCCTAACCATTTTACACACAGCTATCTAGTGCTCAGAATCTTACACTAAGTGCACAGAATAAATCAACCGAAGTTTAACTAATTTTGAAACAATAATTTGACTTTTTAATGTGCGCAAATATCTTTTGTAACATGAATGTCTCTTTTACTTAGCTTTGTTCAGGAGCAAAGCATTTGTCTCTCATATAAGGTAGTATGAAAAAATGTGCATAAAAATGCTGTTCCTTATCCACTGTACAATAAAGAATGCTCTGAAGAAAAGAGGAATGCAATGAACTCTGCTGCGTGACAGATTAGCTATTGATAAACTTTTATAATATTATGAAGGAAGGAAGGAAGGAAGGAACTTTCTTGTTGTTCAAGTACATGCCTGCAATTTCTTCTTTAGACAAGCAATTCAGGCTTACACAGATCATTACATCACAGCCTTAGGACTAACTGGTTTCCACAGAATAAAATACTTGCCAGGTCTGCTGATTGATATCAAAGAGTTCACAAACAAGTACAGTGGTACCTCACATAAAGAGCTTAATTTGTTCCAGAGGCATGCTCTTTAAGTGAAACACTCCTTAAGCGAAGCAGATTTTTCTATAGGAAATAATGGAAACTCAGACGATTGGTTCCACAAACCCCAAAATATTCATATAACAATATTAACTGGATGTAAAAATGATGACAAAACACTAGAATTGAATTCAAAACATGCATTCAATGTGTGTGATCCTATGAAGTCTACTTAGGTTGTAATTCTAAACACACTTTCCTGGGAGTAAGCCCCATTTAACATAATGATTAGACATAGTTAAGAGAATGCAATCAAAGACACTTTCCTGGGAGGCTTACCTGGGCTGCTGCTGGAGGTTCAAGGTGGTCGGTGGGGACACTTGGGGGCAATTAAGAGGCAGCTGCCTCTGGCACCTCCAGGCAACTGCCCCCAAGTTGTGGGCAGTTAGAGGCAGCAGCGCTGGCCGGCAGCCCTTTTAAAGAGCCTCCATGCAGAGCATCAGGGCTGCATAGCACACGTGCCCATAGTGTGCTTGCTTGTTAAGTGAAACAGAACTTGTTGTGTGAAGCAAGATTTCTTGGAAATTTTTGCTTGTTATGTGAAATACTTGTTAAGCGAGGTACCACTGTACCTATCTGCATCAGTGAATATGAGTACTATACAGTACTTCATAGTGAAAGACAGGAACATGTCATAGTTGTAATACACCACCAGGACCAACACTGTACTTTCAGACTTCTAGCCACATTACATATACTCCTGTACTTAAAAATTTCAAACTGATAACTTAAGCATTTTGGATCAATAAAGTTTGCCTTTGCCATCTGGATTTCTTAGTAACCACAGACATAGATGGGTGGAAAAGCATCAAGCAGATAACAGTTGAGACAACAACATCTGTTGTCACGGCTGTTCAGCTCTCTTCCCTCCCCCACCCCAAGCAAAAAGCAGATAGCTATGTACCTCCCTAAAAAGAATTAAACCAATTTTGATCAAAGTCTAAAGAGTGACAACCAACATCAACTAATTTTAACTAACTCTTCATATATAAACAAGGATCTTTTAATCAAGTCTATATTTTTTTTCCAAATATTGACAGTGCAAGGATGTTGTTACTCTGACAACTTTTTTCCTTTGTAATATTCTGCATTTATGATTCAGAGATCTCAAGCATCCAAATGCACTCTGGGTCTTCAACAAATTTTTCAAGTACACCCAAAAAAACCAAATCAATTAATGGGACTTATTTGATGCCTCGCTAAAATTAATTGTATTTGTTTATCATCAATATATTTTGGATCAGCCTAGATGCCCACGTGTTAGGTGGTCCTATCTTTCTTGCCATACTTCTAGTGCTAAAAACTAATGTGACCATAGAAGGGGTCTTCACAGAAGTAAATTCAGCATTTTAAACATTTAAAATCATGTGAACACTGAAGACCCCTCCTATGATAACATTAGTTCCTTCCACTATAAGTATGGCATTCTCACACACGTCATTATCAGGAAAGTTGCCATAGTAGGGTATCTTTTTTAAAAAGATTGCCTTGTCTTGTACTGACTAGCTTGATAGAGTGGTGCCTCACATAAAGAGCTTAATTCGAGGCATGCTCTTTAAGTGAAACACTCTTTAAGTGAAGCAGATTTTCCCATAGGAAATAATGGAAACTCAGACAATTGGTTCCACAACCCCCAAAATATTCATATAAAAATATTAACTGGATGTAAAAATGATGACAAAACACTAGAATTGAATTCAAAACATGCATTCAATGTGCATGATCCTATGAAGTCTACTTAGGCTGCAATACTAAAGACACTTTCCTGTGAGTAAGCCCCATTTAACCCAATGGGTAGGAGGCTGCAATCAAAGACACTTTCCTGGGAGTAAGCCCCATTTAATACAATGGGGCTTACTTCTGAGTAGACATAGTTAGGAGACTGCAATCAAAGATACTTTCCTGGGAGGCTAACCTGGGCTGTTGCTGGAGGTTCAAAGTGGTCAGTGGGGGCACTTGGGGACAGTTAAGAGGCAGCTGCCTCTGGCACCTCCAGGCAACTGCCCCCAAGTTGTGGGCAGTTAGAGGCAGCAGCGCTGGCCGGCAGCCCTTTTAAAGAGCCTCCATGCGGAGCATCAGGGCTGCATAGTATGTGTTTCCACAGTGCTTGTTAAGTATTCGGAACATGTTATGTGAAACAAGATTTCTTGGAAATTTTTGCTTTTTATGTGAAACACTTGTTAAGCAAGGCACTTGTTAAGCGAGGTACCACTGTAATGTGAATGTTAAAAATTTGATCCTTCTGTTAATGTCAGAATGCATGAGTCACTGTATCTGTTGGTTACCAGATGAAACCTCTGTACAACACTCCCCATTACAAACTAATAATTTCAAATGTGTACCAATAAGGTGAACTACAAGAACTGAAGTATGAGGAACGCCTGTATCCACAGATCTTAGTCCAAAAGGCTCCACTCTCCTCACTCCTGGAGAGTTGTGTGAGCCCAGCAGAGGCTGTGGATATCCATTTGCTACCTCTGCTGGGGTCAAACTGAGAGAGCACAGTCCTAACCATGTCTACTCACACATAAGCCCCAATGGGTCTTACTCCCAGGAAAGTGTTTTTCGGATTGCAGGCTTAGAGCACAATCCTAACTATGTCTACTCAGAAGTAAGCTCCATTGTGTTCAATAGGTCTTACTCCCAGGAAAATACCTTTAGGATTGCAGCTGTAGAAGCAAATATGTGCCTTCAGTGGGAGCAAGTGCTGGTGTGGTGGGCCATTCAGCCACGTTGGTAATTTCACTTAATCACAGAGGGTTCAGGAATGTTTTCCTTGTGAATACAGGGGAAGGCCTATATATTCCCGCACTTCTAAATACATTGTAATAAAGGAATGTTCCCAGATATATTTTGAGCAGATGGCACTTGATTTTACTGAAGACTGCTTGACCAGTTATAAGACTCAATCTGAATAGGTGCACAAATGCCAAATCAGAGGGATCTTTTTTCTCTTCTTTCCACAGACTATATATGAATGCATGAGGGTGGTTATCCAGTAAAAAATGCAACTTTCAACAGAAAGAAATATATTCAATTCATCCTGAGTTTCTTAAGGAAAACTCAGCATCATGCAATCTACAATAGAAGTCGTCTGTTTTGGCATTTATTAGCCTTGGCATAATATATAGTTGCAAGAGAAGACCTACCAAACTCTCCTTTATGACTCTGGGAAGACAGCTTGTCTTTATGTTTACTTTTGGGATAGCTTCTGTGTTCCTGAATAGAGCTTCTTCGATCAGTGCACTCCATGCTCTGGATATTATCTGGCAAACAAGTGGAATAGTGCAATCCTGCCATAGAAAGCATGCCCTGAATAGCTTCTTCCTCCATACTTGTCGAGGTAGGACATTCCCTGGGAAAACCATGAACAGAAAAAATGCTCTTAGCATGGGGAAAGGATTATACTAATAAAATTCATGACAAGACTTCATATTCCTTAGTATTGTACTGAATACAAAAGAGCCATCTGTGGCATGAAAAGCAATAGCTTTCTCAGCCCTAAATTTTCAAGAATAATTCCCCACATTTTACTCACCTTTTATTTACTGTTTTATGTATTGATGGCTTCTGTGTGGTTTGATAGAGGTCGCTTGTTACTTTAGATTCCTCTTTAAAATTTGAAGTTACTTCTTGTTTCTCATCACCTGAGCTTTCTGATTCCTCTAAAGAGGAATCTTTTTGCTGGAGGAAGAAAAGATCTTAAGCATTTCATGGAAATATTCCTGGAAAAATGTGTTGCTACATGTATAGATTGTACCTTGCTATCCACTGATTTGGCATTCACTAATTTGACTCATTACTAATACTGGGGTCCATCTTTAAACGCCTTGTAAAAATAGAAAAAAGCACAAAATCCAATTCCTAACTATGTGCTGTTAAACTACACCCGTTGCAAGCTTCTCCAGGATAAAGATACTTTTAAAGACGCTTTAAAAACCCTCTGTTGTTCCTCTGTTGCTCCAGAATGCATGCTTTGGTATGCTTCTTGTTATCATGAACACCTCCAGAATGCAATCATTAAATAGACTGTAGAAACGTTAAGACAGTTTCTACCTGGACTAGTAGACCTTTCATCTTACTCTTAGACATACAGGTGGAACCTCAGCATCCACATGGTTTTGTTCAAAGAATCTCTGTGGACACCAGTTTTCAGGTTGTACAAAAGCAACTATTTATCATGGTAACTAATGAATCAATTAATTAGGATTCATTAGTTAGGGAGGCAATGAATCAATTTCCCTCTCCTGGCCTTATAACCGCTTCATTTAAGGAAGACACTTCTTCAATTCACTTCATTATTCAGCTGCAAAGCAACTGTAAACAAAGTGATTTTGTTTTCATCTCTGCCTTTTTCCACCCAGTGTTTGGATTCCGCAATCTTTCAATAAAATTAATGATTTTATGATCCAGTCTGTTTAATCAGGAGGAAATGATTGTGTAAGACCATTGTATTCCATTAGCGTTTGCTTTTAAGAGTAGACACAGATTTGGGTGACCTTTCTGAATCTGAGAGGAAGACCTCCTTAAGGCAACCTCTTTCATTACAGTGGCAACCTCTTGAACTCAGATTAAGGCAACCTCTTTCATTACAGTGAAAGCTGTAGCTTTTTCCATGTAGTTAATACTTTTACACAGATTCTGTATTCTGTCAAATACAGAAAAATAAGAATGGCTGCAATCTCAAGGTGCAAGGTTACTCTTGTTCAAACAACAGCTTTTCTTACAATATACATACATTTCTTTAGCACATACCTGGTTAGTGCAATCAGGCTCAGATTCTTCTGAATCGGAAATATCAGAGTACACTGAGATTCCATTCCTGAGTTCTGATTTCACACTTTCAAAGAACACTGGGGATGAAAGAGGTGGAGGAGAGAGGAGACAATATTAGGCAAAGCCAAAAAATAGTTTTATAAGACTAGCATATTCTCTTATAAGTCAGTTCAAAAGGAATCAACCCAACTAATCTTTTTCAATACCAAGAATTCAAATCTCTGCTTTAATATTTAACTTATTCTGACATCAAGTTAAACCACAATAAAAATGTGATAAAGGTTCATCTGAAGATTATACCCAATTTTCACAAAGTAAATAAAGTGGACTATTTTTAAGGAAAGCTTCATAGTGTTGTCTGAAAACTGGCAAAAATATGAATAAATGAATTTCTATTCAAGCCAGGGTGGGTAAACATTTTGGAAAGAGGGTCACTTCATCTCTCTGACACCGTGTTGGGGGCCAGAAAACCAAGGAAACCAAGCTAGGAAAAATTCACAATTCAAATTTGAATAAATTTACATAAATATGCATAAATGACTACATTAGAGACAGAACTTATATGAATGAATCAATTTTACTGAGCTGACAAATACATATGCAAATTGTAATGCAGGCATGCAGAATCACATGAGAACTATGAACTACTTGCCACACACTGCTTAATAGTGAAAACATACAGTCAAATGGAGACAGACCTTGTTCAGAGGAAATGGGAGGGGTTAAAATACTGCCCAGGGAAAAGCAGAAACATGAACTGATGCACTTGGAACAATTAGGGCACCAACAGTTCTCCGACAGATCACAAGAGAATGACAGAGGAGATGAACCCCCACTGGCGACTGGGGACTCTCTGAGGGCCAAACTGAATATCCTCAACAGCCAAAAATGGCCTGTGGGCTAGGATTTGACCATTACATATTCAAAGAACAATGTGTTCTCGTATTTCTGTGTTCCAAGTAACTTCATTGTGTGAATTAACACTACATTGGATCCATCTATGCACTTTCAGTAGAATACACTTAACAAATGTACTCCAGAACCACCTCAAAAAATAAATGGGTATTAAAGCTAACAAATTATTTCAATTTTTAACAAATTTAATTAGGTGCTGCAGTTGAGAGGAAATACAAAGAATCCCTATTAAAAGTTCTGTTGGTGCAAGATCACATACTAATGAGCCTCTTGGAGATTTAAAGCTAAGAATCCATAATTCATATGACTCACTATGTACAAAAACTGTCTGAATTGGACTTGTACAACATATATCATGCTTGTTGAAGAATGCTGAAAATCCATGCCCTAATTTTTTTCATGATACTGTATTATCAAATGAGATAACTTGCTCTAATGAGGACTGTGTTGGTGAATGCCATTTACCATAGCAACTTCATCTATAAAGAATGTAAGTTGAACAGCTCCAAATTTCTGGTTCAAGGTATACCAACACATACTTACTGTTCAGTGGTTTCTGAGCATCAGCATTATCATCTGTTTCCTGGGGGTTCTGCTCTTCTGTCTTGAAAGTTATTTCCTTCTTTGACCTTGCCCTGTCATCCTCATCTTCACTGTCTGCAGTATAAAGGCTAGGATCTCTGAAGGGCTGCCTCTCATCTCTGTCATAAAATAACCAGCCAAATGAATATCCATTTCCTTCTTTTTCCTGTCTTAGAACTATAAGTGATTTTCATGACTTGCAAATACCTTCTTTAAAACAGTAGTTATATTTCCAATCTCATTGCAACGCAAAAGCTACAATTTGTGTTAATTCTTCTATACTTGTCAATTTGGTCATACTACATTGCTGCTGAAAAGGTTAATTGGACAAAATTTTTGAAAAATTGTTTCCTTTTTCTTAATATAGCTTACGAGCCACTAAACAAAACAGCTAGCAATATACAGTCTCTGTTTGCTCTCCAAAGCATTAATCTTCCCAACTTCACTTAAGATGGATCTCGCTGTATCCCTTTTTAGCTTAGTTCTGTCAATTAAATAGGGAGTGGACAAGATCTGCAGAACTGCCTTAAGCAAAGTAGCTAAACACTGACAGATATGTTATATACCTAATTATTCTTCCATTTGACAACAGAAGCCGTAAATCATTGTCCTTTGGTCGCCATTCAGGTACAGTTGAAGATGGCTGAAGAGGCTTGTTAAACCGTCCATTCAATTTATAATTTGCAGCATCCTGATGGAAGAGACAAAAGAAAGATTTCACTTTCAGTTACTGGAAACTTTAACAAGTAGACTCGAAAATCCATATCAGCATGGCTACGCTGTCAAGTCACATTGCTGACTGCCAGCACAAAGGAAAGAATACTGTACCATTAACAGCTGTTAAGGTACATAAAGATCAGCTTCATATATGCATCTTCTACAAATCTCTCTCTGTCACTCACTCTCTCTCTCTCTCTCACACACACACACACCCCACTCTCAAGGTGCTACAATTATTTCCTCACCAACAGCACTGGATTCCAGTTCCATTCTCAAGATGTTGGTCTTAAGAATCAGATTCAATATCAACACATCTCAACTATCCTTGAATGATAGCCATCACCTCTCAACATTACTACAAATCATCAGACTGCCATATCTCATATCTCAGTGTTAACAATATACAATGGTGCCTCACATAAAGAGCTCAATTCGTTCCAGAGGCATGCTCTTTAAGTGAAACACTCTAAGTGAAGCGGGTGAAGAGGGGGGTGCAGGAGATTTCTCTCCTACCTGATGGAGGTTGCAGTGCAGAGGCTGTGCTGGCAACATGTTTGCTGGCTGCATGAGGCAGCCATTTTTGTTGGTGGGCTGAAGAGGCTCCTCTGCTCCCTGCTGGCAGGGAGGAGGAGGAGAGGGAGCCCAGCCAATGGGCACTCATTATGTGAACCATGCTCGTTATGTGAAGCAAAATCACACACAAATTTTCTCATTATGTGGAACACTTGCTATTCAAGGCACTCGTTATACAAAGTACCACTGTATATGCACAAAAACTCTGTTCTCAAAGCTGCAAATAAAAATTATTATCTGTATTTGTTGCAACATGCTAAAAAGTCCAGTCCTGGCTTCTAAAAGAAGAAACACCTGGAGAGTAAAAATAATCAAGCTTCCAAATATCAGATTCCAGAAAACTAAAAGACCTAAAAAATATTGTGCTGTAGCAGTTCCATAGTCGTGGTCTTTCTTTGCTTTCCAAATGAAAACTGGGGATGGGGAAGAACAACTTGTATATAGTGGCATCAGTTTTCCTTTACAAAGTTTTCATCCACATTCCCTAATTTCCTTATCATTTTTTAAATTTGAAACCTTGTATTTCTGCATTTTATTTTGTTTTTACCCAGTTGATGGAAGCAAAGAGTGGTTTCTTCCAAAAAGTAAAGCAGAGACACTTGTTCTATGAAGAATGTGGAGCATAGCATAGGAAAGGGATTTTGAATATTGTTTAGGATATTTGAATTGCTATGTACAAGTGAACTGGAATGCACTTGATTACCTGGAGTACAAGTGTATGTTTATACCAGTGATTTTCAACCAGTTTGCCATGGCAGTCCTCAGGTGTGCTGTGGGAATTTGGGGAGGGACATTTATTAATAGGAAAACTTGGGGATTTGAACAGCATGGTGTGCCTTGTCAATGGTAACAACAACTGATGAGATGAAAAAAGGTTGAGAATCTCTGGTTTATACAAATCCTCCACACCACTAATGTGTAGTGAAGCTTAGCTATGTCAGAAACAACACTTCCAGGATGCTAATAATAATGTGAAATATCAGAACACTATAGCCTTAAAACATGGGCATTACAGTAAAAATTGCAGACAAAAATTGAAGACTGTTTCTCAGAGTGGGAAGTAGAAACTAAATACACATTCAGTATAATGTCTAGACTGCCTCCTAAATTCTCAAATTGTAATTTAAATTTCACTCAGTTTCAATTTATATTATTTTGGAGTTAGTTTTACTAAAATGACCACTGTGACTGACCTGAAAATCAATCACTATTACCATATCACAGTACACTGAACTGCAGAAAATTCATAGTTCTGGGTTCGCTGCTATAGTCTTTTGCTGATGTTTTCCTCCTGGATTGGGGTCGACATGCCTGGGGTGTCCAGGTAAGCTGGGGACTCAGGCTGGGAAGTGCTGCACTCTAGAGATTCTTTGTGCACCTTGGTGAGGCTCTCCCCATTTAAGCTACACCACTCCACCCCTCCTTGTCCCCTTGTGTCCTCAGGCAGCCTCCCAGCTGGCAGCCTCCCAGCAGAAACGAAAGCGCCAGGATTCCTCCCTCATGGGAAGCATCACATGCCTGCCTGATCCTCTTGCATCCTCCTGTCATACCCAGGTAAGGCACTGAACCCCACCCCCACCCCACTCACACAGCAGTTCACAGTTTTTCAAAGTTTGCAGGAGCTTCAGTAACAGAACCCCCATGAACTTGGGTGGTCTACTGAACTTTCCAACACAGCCTATATGAAAAATGACAACCTTCCATTTTTAATGTAGAATCTAACTTGTTTTTAGCATTTTGGTTGTGCCTTACTTTTTCCTAGTATGCAATACTTGCCTCTTCCCATGGGGACATTTCTAATCTTTTCAAGACTTCCCTTGTGTGGAGCTCTAGGATGTCCAAATTAGAAGGAGTTTTGACAGCATGATCTCGAAGTTTCCTTGCTTTTCTTCTGGAATGATGTGAGGAGGACAATTCATTCAACGACCGTGAAACTTGGCTCGTGCCAATAATTCCCTGAGTTTTAACCAATTTGCTGTTCTCCTCCTTTAAAATAAGAGAAAATTATTAAGAACAGCCATTTTTGACAAATGCACAGTTATAACACTAGTTTCAGTCAGGGGCGATCGCAGTGCACGTGTCACCTGCTGTGGGGATGCGTGTGTCACATGCGCAGTGCGTCTGCACAGCCATTGGGCCTTGCTCCAAAGGCAGAGCAGCTGGCTCTGCCTTTCGAGCAAGGTCCAATTGCTGTGCAGAAACGCACTGTGCCTGTCCAAAGGCTTGAACACACGCAGTGCATCTCTGCACAGTGCCCCAGCCGGCCATACAGGCCACCTCTGAGGCAGAGCAGCAGCTTGCAGCAGCTTCTGGCTGCCACTCTGCCTTGGAGCAGGCCCAAATGGACATGCTGATGCCTGGTGCTGGACAGAGGAGTGTCAAACTCCTCCGGTGCAACACCCCCTAGTGACACATTCCCTGGTGTGGCCCACACCAGCTGCACCAGTCTGGTGATGCCACTGATCTCATTATTAAGTACTTGCATAATAGTACAGATAGTATGCACAAGGTTTACATGGGATTTTTCCATTATCTGCCTGTGTCATGCCAAGTAAACAGTGCACTGCACAAATTTTGAGAAAGAACTGAATTTTGCTATTAAGGACTGTAAAGGAGAACAGCTTGGGTGTCACGCCAAGCTGACCACAGTGGATAGTTAGCAGGGGTCTTCATCCAAGTTTACACTAAACTCCCAGCTGGTGATTGCAAAATGAGGGGGAGACAAAACTAATCACACCCCTGGGATAGGAAGGCTACTTTGCACATTCTCTGCCTCTTCCTTCTGCAGAAAGGAGACTAGTATGGTAAAGCAGGATCTCATCTTCCAGAGGCTCCCTGCTTTCCCAATACACAAGTCAGTAGCTAATCCCTCACAGGTTCGCTCTTGGGGTATGGGAATAAGCTTACATACTTAAAAGTACAGATAAGAATTTAAGAAATCTTTTAAGCACAAAGCACTTACACATAAGTTCAGTTCCAAATGGGAAAATAATAAACTACAGTGGTACCTTGTAAGACGAAAGCCCTATAAGAAGAATGTTTTGAAAGACAAACTAAAATGTCTATGGGATTCTGCTTTGTAAGACAAAAGTGCTTTGTAAGATGATTGGCTGGGCTCCAGTGGCTGAGGAGGGACTTCTCCTCCTGCCTGCAGTACCCATACCCAGCCAGCAGAGGGATGCACAGGCAGCAGCATTGTCTGAGCCTCCCAGCAAGCATGTGGCCTCAATCCAGCCAGCCAATCCCTGCAGCAGCCACCTATACAATCTTTCTATACTAATTAATTTTAGACCTTCCACTAAAAGCAGGCCTCCGTCAGTCTTGAGAGACTATGGTATCGTGCTCAGCACTGCATACGCTGCATGCGAAGCACGAAAGCCTGGGTTAGATTATTATGGAGGATAGGCTGTTACCCAGCAGCAAATCCCCCCTCTCCACGCCACTGAATTAGTCCAATGGAAAGGCAGAGCCAATACGATTGGATCCAGCTGGCGTCGCAGAGCTGGGCTAAGGACAGGAGCTCACCCTGTCTTGTGGGGCCGACCCAGGTCTCGAACCCTGGCCTGCTGGTTAACAGGCACAGTGTCTTATCCACTTGCACCACAGCCCACTAAGCACACAGCAAACATAATTGATTGGTAGCGTAATCACTTACAATCCACTTTCTTCATAGCCGTTGGTAATTCAATCAATGCTCATTAGTTGATGTTAAGACAATATCTCAAGGGTATAACCCAAACCCCAAAGTTCGCAGTTCGGAGTTGCAAGCAGGGATGCTCCCTCCTGCCTGATGTCAAGGTCTGCGCAAACGGTTGCTAGCTCTCATGATCTCTCCCTCCTTGAATCATCCCAACCTTAGCCGAGCATTCTTTGTCCCTTTTTCCTCTCCATATAGGGATCTCTTGCATATTAATTAACTAATCCAATAGAACTTCAGAGACTCATCGGATCTGCCCAATAACATCAAAGATAACTTTTGATCCCAGCTGTAGTAAATCTCACACTGCCCTTCTCTCCACCCAGTTGCCAAAGATTGGGTTACGTTACATAGCTTGGGAAAGAGCCAGCGGTTACTTCCCCCAAGAGTTCCCCCATACTCTTGATCCCAAACTACCCCTTCATAAATTCCTTTAGGTGCTAATTTTCACCTCCCTTTCTGGTTCCCATTGAATACACAAAACAATTCCAGAAGCCCCTTAGCAGTTCCTCTCTGGGTTAACTTGGCTTCACTGTGTTTCATTCTGGTGACATACACACACACAAGCTACTCATTTACCCATAAAGATGGAATTCAGCTGTTCATCATACGCCTGCCTCCCTTCAAGATTTGGTTTCTCAGATCCTTTCATTTGAAAATCAAATCACATAAACCCCCCTTTTTGGCTGTGGTCTAACTTCAACTAATTCCCTAAGATGTACCAATTCCAACTAAACGCCTTTCTATCATCATACATACACTGAGGTGAAAGGCAGTCTCTAGCAGCATCTAAAATAAGCAGCAATTAAAATGATTAGCATACATAAAAGAAAGCAGGTATTCAGAACAGACAAAGCAAATCTTCTAACAGCCAGAGTTATATCCTTCAGAGCTCACTTTCCCCAATCCCTTCTAAAGCAAACAGAACATGAAATGCCTCAGCAAACCCTGACTCATGAAACCCATCTCCATTTCTGGGTTGCACTTTATTATCCCCATCTTACACTTCCTAATCTTGGTACTCTTCCATTTCAGCAGGTTCTTCACTAAAACGGATGGTGATATTGATTCTTTCTCTAGGCGTAATCCTGGATACTTCTTAACATGAGGCTGCTTTCGTGATTCTCCGAGGCTCACCGCATAAAGGTGGGCTATCCTATAGCCCACGATGCCATCCCAATGGCTCGATGGCCATCTCAGAGGCTTTCTTGCTGTGGGTCGCAATGATGGCCCTCTCAATGATTAGGTGCCTGCCATGCACTTGAGTTGCCCTTGAGTTGCTTTGGGACGCTCCTTAAGTCTTCCAGACCTTGAATTAGACCTTCTTTCCCCTTTTGGTGCACCAGCCCTTTCACTGATATCATCAAACGTCTTTGAGTTGGATCAAAAAAGACTTCTCTCCTTGTTGATTTTTGCAAGCTCTTTTGGCACCACTACATGTCTAACATCAGCCATGTCCAGTTCTTTAGCTTTTCCCACTCGAGCATCTTGGTTCAATCCCAGCATTTTGGCAAACAGTTGGGAGAGGTCTCAATCCACTTTTGCATACTTGGCTAGATGGTACATCACTTCAGCACCCAATAGGCAGTCCATTTATGCATCTTCATAGTCCCCAATCTAGATTTTATATTCAACCAAGTGTTGTCGTCTTACCTTCACACCATACCCTTTAATTAATACTGAGTATCTTGGCAACAAGAGTTGCACATAGACTGGAAATATCAGCTCACTAATCATAACTTGCAACAATAGGCTGCTGTTCTCCCAAAAGCACATCAAACATTGTCCATCCATTTACTCTAGTGTGGGAGTAAAGATGCCACAGGTATCAGGGGTCCCGCATACATCAAATGCTTTAAATCATCTTCTTCTGGTTGTTTAATTGACTGCTCAGCGTCCTTAATTAGCGTTCTGTTATTCTCTGGAGGAGGGAAAAGGTGCATTCAGTCATTACTGATTGCACCTTTTCCTCTCCTCCAAGAAAAGGACATTTGCAGGTAAGAAGATTCCTGCCTTCTCTGGAGGAGGAAAAAGGTGCAATCAGTAATGACTGAATGCACCTTTTCCTTTCCTCCAAGAAAAGGACATTTGCAGATAAGAAAATTCCTGCCTTTACCATATCTGGTGGTTTTCAATCTCCATCAGATTCTTCATCTCCTGACTCCCAATTTTCTGTCTGGTACATTTGGCCCGCAGTCTGCACAGAAACTTGGTGAAGGTCATGGTATCATCTCAGTTTTGCAGTTTCGGGAGGTGCTCCGTCCACATACTTAACTGCTGCAACTGCTGCAACAAACTGTCCACTGCCTACTCTTTGCATGGCAGCATCATCCTGTTAGCGCTACTCACACTGGAATTTTCTGTGTCCTTGGGTCTGACAACAGAAACACACCAGGAGGCCTTGCTCCCCACCTCCAGGCCTAGGCTGGGGAGTAGATGCAGCTTGAAGGGGGAGAGGACATGACAGATTGGCAAAGGAAAGCCAACCCCCGCATGGCTTCTACTTTACCCCTTCCCCCAGGAAGCCATACTGAGATTGGCTTTCCTTTTGGTTGAAAGTCTTTAGACTTTTTCTCCTCAGTTGGCCACGCCCCTCTGAACACCTCAGAAATTACTTTATCTAATGATTTTGCACTTTCGAACAACGCAGCTTTCCTGCATCCAGATGTAAAGTGGAACATTTTTTCTAATACAGATCAAAACAGTTGCTCAATTTGTACAGCCTACTCCAGATCCTCCATAGTCTGAATCTCCTCAATTTCCTCCCAGATTTTAAAATGTCTGTGCAATTTTACAGCATGACTGGTGAAAGATTCTTCTGTACCTCTTTATCCCTTCAGAATCTTTGGTGCACACCTTCTGAAGTCAAGCCACTTCTTGTATGGATCAGCTCAGAGTCTCATAAAAATTCCTTCGGTCCGGGGGGAGTTGTGCAGTAATTCTCCAAAGTGCCCCCCAAGTGCCATTACTCTCAAAATCTGACAATATTTTTCTTCTGGAATTCCATAGGCTCTGCAAACTTGTTCAAAGTTAGTTATGAAAATATTTATGTCATCATCTTTATTATACTTGGGAAAAAGCTGATTCTAATACCCCCATATCAGAATGGAGGGTTTGAGTGGTGCTTGTTGCCAACTTTGCAGGATTTGCTGATCTGAAAGCCGATTCTGCCTCTCCAATGGCTGTATCAATGCATCTAAAGTCCTTTCTTTGTCTCTCAAAATCCGTTCCCTTTCTTCTTGCTCCATCAAGCAGTTCCCTGCTATGCTTACATAACGTTGTTCCACAACTGTGGTTTGCATCTGCCCCCTTCTTTGGGAAGGTTGAGATTTCCTCCCATCCTTGGGCGCCCCACTGGCAGGGCTGTTCCTCTGCTCTGCCCTTCCAACTCATTCGCATCAAGGATGTGAAAAGGTGATCTTCGAGCCACCACCCCAAAGCTGGCTATGGGCCCACCATGAACTCCCATGCCTTCATCAGCTTCAGCTGTTCTTAAAGCCAAAAGGGAGTTGCTCTGCTCATCACTAGCCCAAGCGCCTCCAGCTCCTGCTGAATGTCTCATGTGTCTTGATTCAGGCTGACCAGTTTGGTCCATCGTAATTAACAATTCATTAATTAGCTCAGTAGGGGTTTGATCTCTGTTGGACCTGCTACTGGTGCGTCCACTCCTCCCCAGTAGCTGATCTTATACTTCCAGGTTTTTTGGCGTAGCTCTGCCATCCTGATATCTGCCTGTCTCCTCCATAGGACTAACTTTGCCTCTCTGAGTTCCATTACTATCAAACACTTTATTTGAAACTGAATCTGTATGTGTCTCTATGCAGCTTTAAAACTGGTTTCTAGGAATCTTATTCACAAGCCCTAATCCCACTTAGCTGCCAACCATGTAAAGGAGAACAGCCTGGGTGTGATGCCAAGCTGACAATGGTTGATAGTTAGCGGTCTACACTAAACTTCTAAAGTTTACACTAAAGTTTACACTAAACTTCCAGCTGAGGATTTCAAAATGAGGGGGAGACAAGCCTAATTACTCCCCTGGGATAGGATGGGCACTTTGTACATCCTTTGCCTCTCCTGCAGAAAGGAGACAAGTATGGTAAAGAGGGATCTCTTTTTCCAGAGGCTCCCTGCTTTCCCAATACACAAGTCAGTAGCTAAAACATTCCCCCTCACCGGTTTGCTCTTGGGATATGAGGAATAAGCTTCAATACTTAAAAGTACAGATAAGAATTTATTTAAGAAATCTTTTAAGGCACAAAGCACTTACACATATGTTCAATTCCAAACGGGAAAACAACAAAGTACTATCTTTCTATGCTAATTATTTTTAGCCCTTCCACTAAGCACACAGCTTAATTGGTTGGTAGCGTAATCACTTACAATCCACTTTCTTCATAGCCGTTGGTAATTCAATCAATGCCCATTAGTTGATATTAAGAAAATGTCCCATGGCATAACCCAAACCCCAAAGTTCGCAGTTCAGAGTTGCAAGCAGGGATGCTCCATCCTGCATGAGCCAAGGTCCAAGCAAACAGTTGCTGGCTCTCCTGATCTCTCACTCCTGGAATCATCCCATCCTTAGCTGAGCATCCTTTGTCCCTTCCCCCCTCCTTCTTATAGGGATTTCTTGCATATTAATTAGCTAACTAACAGAACTTCAGAGACCCAATACCTTCAAAGATAACTTTTGATCACAGCTGCAGTAAATCTCACCCTGCCCTTCTCTACACCCAGTTGCCAAAGATTGGGTTATGTTACATAGCATGGGAAAGAGATAAGCCGGAGGTTACTTGCCCCAAGGACTTAACTCTTGATGCCAAACTACCCCTCCATAAAGAGGTGCTAATTTTCACCTCCCTTTCTGGTTCCCATCAAATATAGAAAACAATCCCAGAAGCCTCTTAGCAATTCATCCCTGTGTTAACACGGCTTCACTTTGGTTCATTCTGGTGACACACACACAAGCTACACATTTACCCATAAAGATGGAATTCAGCTGTTCATCACAAGGACAAGGAAACAATCTGACTAGGAAGCACAAAGAAATACTTTCAAAAATCCCTCATTCCATTTCCCCTTGAATGAGAAGTGATAAACTCTCATCACCACAATTAGTTACTCCAATTTTTTGGGATAAGGCGTCTTATAATACCTAAAATATTATTTTAGATTCATACAAACCTGCCAAAGTTTTAGAGGTAACAAGTCACAAAGCAATTCATTAAAAAATACAAGGTGGAGCAAGAGCCAAAAATTTTGGATAATCTAATGTGTGCCTTCACCACTCCTTTTAGATACATTTTATACTTACCTCTACAGAACGAATTACTTTAGAAAGTTCTTTGATGAGCTGTCCAGGCCTAATATTGTCTGGAATTTCAAACGCATGCTCTGTTACAAGCTGTAAGCAAAATGTGAAACATATCAGCAAAGGTATTCTAGGTATCAGAACAATGCCTCCTGCAAGGATACTGATTCTTATCAGACTATGGTTGCACTGTCTTTTTCATATTATTTACACTTGATTTCTTTAATGTTTCTTATTGATTAAAAACAATTTTCTAAGCTGCATTAGGTTTCCACAATGAGAAAGGTGAGTTGTAAAATGTTTCCAAACACATGGGGAAAAAAGGTGGAACCTGTTTATTGTGGAATTTTCATCCACGGATAAGACTCAATGCACTTCCCCCCTCACTGAGCTAGAATGTCAGAATGGCCCAGAGAGACCTTGCTCCCAAAAAAGTTTTCCCTTGGGAAACTGAAGTGCTTTTCCACCTCTATAGAGGCAACCCAAGTGCAGTACCAGTCCCCTTCAAAGGAAGAAAGGGGTCCAAATCACTATTTATCGGCAAAACTCAGTATCAGAAGGAGGTCCAAGAATGGATTCCCACAGATACTGAAGTCCAATGTGCAGTATACCCGTATGTAAACAAACCTAATGTGCCATCAAATTCCAATGTTCATATCTAATTTTAAAGGCTTTAGAATAAAAAAAGTTTACTGGCAATTGTAATGCACAGCTGCAAAGCAGGAATAAAATTTAATTTTACTGCATATAATAGTTATACGATAACAATAAAATGGCAATGAATTTATGTTATGATTTTTAACTAATTGCACTACTTTATACAACAATGGGTTTCTGTGACATTTTAATCACAACTAGCAAAAAGTGTACCTGCGTTGCGGGAGTAAAATTCCCCCATATGCCATCTCCCCACGGCGCATCAACCCCCCCAAGCGCAACATCCCGCATGCACATCAGTCCCTCATGCACAACATCCCCCATGTGCGTCATACCCCCCATGCACTATATCCTCATGTGCATTAACCCCCCATGTACATCCACCTCCATGCGCATGAATCCCCCATGTGCATCAGTCCCCCATGTGCAACATCTCCCCATGAGCATCAACCCCCCCCCCCGGCGCATCCAACCCAAGGCGCAGCATCTTCCCCAGTGCAACCCTTCTCTCCAAACAACATCCAAACAAGTGTAATGATAAATAGATTTCTTATCTTATCCCCTCCAGTGCACCAGGCATTGAGCACCAAATTGGCTGGTGGTTGGTCAGTCTTCCATGTTAAGTATAGGACAAAAACACATTGCACATCTTTTCAGCCCCTTAAGGGTTAAATTTCTCTACATTGGTTCTTGGTGGGTGTTCATGTGACAGAAGGAACACCCTCCCCGAATTTCATACTTCTAGGTTTCGGGGGTTGGGGCTTCTAGGCCCAGCGGTTTTGGCTGGGCGTTGATAAGTCAGTGAGTCACTTTTCATATATATATATTATAATATTTAAATATTTAAATACACACACACACACATTGTGGTGGTAGATAAGGCCCAAAAGACAGCCCTGGTGATAGATGTAGCGATACCAAACGACAGCAACATTAGGAAAAAAGAGCATGAAAAGGTGGAAAAGTATCAAGGTTTGAAGGAGGAATTAGAAAGACTGTGGCAAGTGAAGGTGAATGTGATCCCAATAGTGGTTGGAGCACTAGGGGCTGTGACACCCAAGCTGGAAGAATGGCTCCAACAGATACCAGGAGGGACAGCAGAACACTCGATCCAGAAAAGCGCATTGCTGGGAACAGCTAAGATACTGCGCAGAACGCTCAAACTCCCAGGCCTCTGGTAGAGGACCCGAGATTGAGGATAACATACATATACCACCCGTGGAGGATGAGAAAACAATTTTTTTTATAGTAAACCATTAAACTAAATACTGACCTATCCTTATAATAAAAATACCTATATTTACTCTAACCTAATGTGTCATCGAATCTAATGCGCACCTCAATTTTGAAGAGTAAATTCAGCTGAAAAAAGTGAGCGTTATATTCTAGTTAATAAGGTATTTATTTATGGAGGATGTAACAAATGGTATTACTTTTATACCACGATCCTATGAATATTTTCTCAGAAGTAAGTTCCATTCTGTTCAGTGTGTCTTATCTATATATATAAAAGAGAAAAGTCACTCACTGACTGACTCATTCACTGACACATCAACACCCTGCCAAAACCGCTGAGCCTACAAGCGTGAAATTTGGGGTGGGTGTTCCTTCCATGACTGAGGGGTGTACTAAGAACTGGTTTTAGGAAATTCCAACCAGAAGGAGGTGAAATGGGGCGCAACGCGTTTTCCTCCCTATACTTTGCATTGAAGAATGGGTAACTGAGGGATGCTTTTCCCCAACCCCCGGACCTAGAAGCGTGAAATTCGGGGAGGGTGTTCCTTATGTCATATGAACACCCACCAAGAACTGATGTTGAGAAATATAACTTTAAATTTAAATTTAAGGAGTGCAACATGTTTTTGTCCTTACTTAACATGAAGACTGACCAACCTCCAGCCAATTTGGTGCCCAGTGCAGTGGGGAGGTTGTTGTTTGGAGGAAGGGGTTACACTCGGGAGGATGCTGTGCAAGGGGGGGTTGATTTTCATGGGGAGATTGTTGTGCCTTGGAGGGATGTTGCGCTGTGGTGGTGGGGGGTGTATGGGGGAATTTTATTCCCACAACACGGATACACTTTTTGCTAGTCTATCTATATAAAACTGAAAAGTTACTTATTGACTGAAAAGTTACTGACAAAAACGCCCAGCCAAAACCGTTGGACCAAGTAGCATGAAGTTTGGGGAAGGTGCTCCTTCCATGATGGAGACACCCATTAAGAACCAGTTTTTAGAAATTCCAACTGGAAGGGGGTGAAAAGGGGCACCAATGTATTTTCATCCCTGTACTTTACATTGAAGAATCCCTGACTGATCAATGCCCTGCCCCAACCCCTACACCTAGAAGTATGAAATTTGGGAGGGTATTCCTTATGTGACATGAGCACCCACTAAGAAACTATTTTGAGAAAGAAATATACATAACATTGAACGCTAACCAGCCAATTTGGAGCCTGATGCCTGGTGCATCGGGGTACACAGGGAGGGAAGGTGCAAAGGGAGAGATGGTTTATGGGGTATGTGTGCTGCACAGGTTAGGGGACCAGCACTGCATAGCACCGGGGAGGGTGTTACACAGGAGGGTATTAGGTTAGTGAAATGTTATTCCCGCAATGCAGGTACATTTCGCTAGTCTATATATAAAATCCAAGACCAACTGACCGACTGACTAATTCACTAACTTAACAACCAGCCGATACTGCCAGACCAAAAGCATTAAATTTGGAGAGGGTATTCCCTCTGATTTTGACACCCACTAAAAACCAGTTTTGAGAAATTCAAACCAGAAGGGGGTGAAAAGAGGGTTCAATGTGATTTTGTCCCTATATTTACCGGTGGTCATTGTGTGCCAGTGGCCGTCAGCATCACATTGGGCCCACCACACATGGGCTTGCAACCCGCCATTTAAGTCAGAAATGTAGTAGTAAAGGATTAAGTTATGCAAAGTAAAAATATCATTATAAGCAACTATACTCACATCTTTTTTCATCCACAATTTTAAAGCAGTAAGTAAAGCCTTCACTCCTTGTATCAAGAAGGCCTGGGGCTGAAAACCATCTTCTCTCAGTTCTAGAAAAAAATGGCAGATTAAGAAAATAATTTATCAACAAATTTATTTGCCAGTTTTTAAACTAATCACAGCTGATATGGTTAAGTAATGTGACAGCAATTGTTATGAATCCGTAGGTTTTAGGCATCAGAAAAGACTATATGAACACAGTATTTAAAAGCAAGTTTTAAAATTAGTCCTTTGGGCTTCCCTCATTTATATTAAACTTCCTAACAAAAATTAAAATAAAATTCATGCAGTAGAACGTTATCAGTTTCAACACCTATGCCAAAAGCAGGCTCAAATAAACCAGAACATTTGTGATAAGCAACTAGAAAGAACAAATGTACCAACATGACATTTCCAATTAAAATTAAATAATTTCCAATTAAAGTAACTTCCTCCTCTTTGACTGAAATACATACTGCATGTAGATATTTATGCAAAACTGGAAAGAAAAACCTAGCCCTCAATCAAGTTCTTAAATCTGAAATTATTTACCTTTTAAAGTTTCCAGTAAGTTTTTGGCCACAAACCAACAGATGGCTTCAAAGAAAGGGAATTTGAAAAGATCCGGCGTTTTTAGCCTCTTTTCCATTTCATAACACCTAAACAAAACATTTTAGAAGGATTATTTTATGTGAATATTTTATTACTAATTAATGTGTTCAATAAGACATTCAGTAAAATGAAGCCGACTTTAACAGACAAGATGCAACAAAAGTAATTTTCAACCAGAGGAAAACCAAAACTTCAGTAAATTATGCTGAACTTTCTAAGCTACAAAGTCATTAGACTCTCAAATTTAGAGATATGAAGTGAGACTTTATAAAATATTTCATCTATTTAAAGTTGGATTTATATAAGCAGCTTTTGATAAGTAGGTTAAGAACAACAAGAACATATTGCCAGTAATGTTAACCTTCCTGTTTTGCTATTGAGCTTTACAAATTTCCAGTTCTTCCAAGGTGTTTAAATTTTATAGACAGGTACTGTAGATCTGACCAAATTATTTTGATGTGGAGATCATCCTTGCTATACTCAGCAATTCCTTACAAAACATCAGTGTT
This sequence comes from Cryptoblepharus egeriae, assembly GCA_030015325.1. NCBI lineage: Eukaryota > Metazoa > Chordata > Lepidosauria > Squamata > Scincidae > Cryptoblepharus > Cryptoblepharus egeriae. Next base: position 11,349,086 of record JAREYC010000008.1, on the reverse strand, counting down.
GTACCTTTACTTAATGCCACTTAAAGATATAGCACAAACCAAAAAGCAGAATTTTTTTTGAAGCTTATGGGATATGAAACTTCATCATGAGAAAAATCTGAGACCAACCTAAGCTGCATGCCAATATTGAGGTTGTGCAAGAAGTTTCCTCCAAAAGCCATACAGTCTTGAGATGTGAGCACAGCATGAATCCAGCCTAAAATGAAAAATGTAAGCAGATCTTCAACCTCATATCTTCACTATAAAATGCTCAAAATGACATTGAAACACACATTTTGAGCTTCAACAAAATATAAGATGGGAGAGTCATTTGGAAATCTAACGTAAGTACAACCACTGAATGCTTTTGAGATCCTATATCAGTTTTACGCCTCCATCAGAAACTACCTTAGTTTGTACAACTGAAAACTATTTGTTTGTTCACACTTGATGCTAGATTAGTATTTTGCACAATTCCTGTTTACCACACTTAGAGGACTTCCAGTAAATGAAATTATAAAGGAGGGGAAATGGTCAAAAAATAATTAACAAAAAGGGGGAAAAGCAGAACAGCCTTGGGCCATAATTGGTCTCTCTTCAGAACCTCAAAGACATGAGGTTCTTGGGATTTCCCCCTTAACTTTCCCTCATGGTACATATGTACAATCAGCTCCACAGGAGCAACCATCAACAGATGAATGCAAGGCAACAGTCAACATATAAGGTATACTGTTTGCATTAAAAATTGAAGGCATAGTTCATTCTTAGTTTAAAAAAGATCCAGAGTGTGAATGGGGTGGGGAAGAATTCCCCACCATCAGGCCACCCAGCCACTGAATTCTAGGTGAAGAAGGGAAGACCTCTTCACTAGAAGGAAAAACTACAGAGCAATTATTTATCAGACAGTCTTAGGACAAGTAATTCTGTTGGAAGTAAGTAAATGTTCCGATTATATCTAAAGTTAATCCTCAGTGGATGGTTGATTAGCATGCAAATTCGTATTCATAAAATTTTCTCTTTGTAAGTTTTTTGTCCCATTACCTTTATTAAAACCCCAAACACTTCTCCTAAGCTGATATCAACCAGCTAAATGCTTTAGCACCATTAAAAAAAATTAAAAACATTTACACTTATTTCTAGTATTCTTTGAATACCAATCACCATCACACTATGTATATCATTATGCAGGGCCACACACACAAAAATCACTGGGAAAAGCACTTACCTGTTGGAACAAATAAGGTATGTCCTTGCTTCACAACACATTTGTAACACTTGTCAACTTTCTCTCCGAAGTATACCTCACTCTGGGTGACAGAAGAACTCCACGATTCATAGAGGGATAAATTTTCATCAGTAGGTTTGATCAAGTAGAAGATCTTTTCACCCTGTACACAAAAATAGTGTTGAGGTACTGAATATCTGTGACTTCTTTTGCCAAACTATTCTTTGATATAATGACAGACTGTTTCTGCTATAACAGTATCAACTTATTCAGAGGTGCCATTAAAAGAGCACAAAAAGAGGAGGAGGAGGAAGAGGGGAAGGAGGAGGAGAGAACACATTAGCACAAGGAACACTGCTGTAGCAACATCAAATTTTGACACCATATCTAAACCAACCCTATGAATAAGCAGAACAAATGCTCTTAGATTAGAATAAACTGTTTAGTGTAATGTAAAATCTGGATATATCCAAGAGCAAGTCTTTGAATTGTATTGTGAATTTTACTGGTGCACCACTAAAAAATGGTGAACTTGTCCTGATGCAATTTTTTTAAAGTGGACTTTTAGCTAAAGTTTAACTAATCCCAAACTATACACAAACATCCAAATTCTGATCATTCTGATCATTAAAGAGTGAGATCTTTAGAAAAGGGGGTTTCCAAACCCAGCCAACATATTTTCCAAAATACATGGAAAAATATTTTAAGAGGCAAAAAGAATATTGTATTCTCTATATTTAAAAAGTCAGCTATCTATTCTTACCCAGAGAACATGATACCAGACCGAAGTACCCCCAAAATCAATATGAAAATCTGTGTAGCTGTCTTGAACTCCCATTAAACAGTACTTCTGAACAAAAGGCTTAGGAAAGACCGAGTCATCTGGCCAGTAGTTTTCCACCCATGAAAGTTTTCTGGCAATTTCAGGAACTTCCACCAATTCAGACATCCTTAAACATACAAAAAACACCATGAAAACACTACATAACAGTTGCAAGTCAATGAAGATACGTATCTTCCCATATTTTCTTGGTCTACATCACTAGCTAAAGTTGAATAGATTTATAGCATAGCAAGAAACCACAATTTCAGTTCTCGATGGAATAAAAATACAGCAAGACCCCTACTTACAAGTATTCAAGATGGGATCTTTTATACTTACAAACATACCTGCAAGATACCAACTTTCAAACATACGAAAAAATTGGAAGTCATAAAATGCAGAAGACACTTGTAACAGACACAGAAGCATGCCTCTGCAAGCAAGTCTGGAGCATCTGCATGCCATTTTGCTGTCTCTGCTGCAAGTGTTGAGCACCCAGTTTTCCACATCAGTCTCTCATTATGCCTGCTTGCAGAGCACCCTCTGCCAGCGTGACTGGACCCTCTTGCCTGCATTGTTGAGCAGCTTTCAACCGGGGTCAAACTGGGTCAAACATGCATTAACATGAATGTGTTAAGACTTACAAATGAGCTTCTGGAACAGAACTCCTTTATAAGTCAGAGACTTACTGTAAACTTGTTCTCAAATTGTACATACACACTCAGGACTTGCATGGATCACTATCATGGTAGACCTCTATCATGGTAGATTACTTAAATAACCCACAAACAGTTGAGAAATTTTGTCAGAATGCTATGTTTAAAGGTTCTACAGTATACACAAGGTATGAACTGTCCTACTTCTGAATATCTTTGTGTCTTAGTGTTTAGTGTCTTCCCAAAAACAAGACCTGACATTTATGAGGAAGACTACTGCTTGCTTGTGAGATGAGAAATAAAGATCAAGCCACGAACATCTTATACAGTGGCGCCTCATGTAACAAGTGCCTTGTGTAACAAGTGATCCACGTAACAAGCAAAAATTTCTCTAGAATTCTGCTTCACATAACAAGTTGTGCTTCACGTAACAAGCACATTCACTGGCAGTTGGGGCAGGCAAGCTGGCCAGCAGCCCTTTGAAAAAGCATCAGGGCTGCCTAGTGTGCCTGCTCATAGCAAAAGCAACACTTCTGCACTGTTCCTCCTGTGGCCTGGAGTCCGCTGGGCAGAGGGAGAGAAGAGCAGTGGAGAAGAGGGAAGCAGCTCAGGGCTAGCCAGACGAGCAGGGGAGAGAAAGCCTCAGGATGAAGAGAAGGAGAAAGTGGGGAGACACTTTGAAAGTGTCTTGGATTGCAGAAGAAAGTGTCTTTGATTGCAGCCTCCTAACCATGTCTACCCAGAGGTAAGCCCCATTGTGTTCAATGGGTCTCACTCCAGGAAAATTTTTTTAGGACTGCAGCCTAAGTAGACTTCATAGGATCATGCACATTGAATGCATGTTTTTAATTCAATTACAGTGTTTTGTCATCATTTTTACATACAGTTAATATTTTTATATGAATATTTTTGGGGTTGTGGAACCAATCGTCTTAAGTTTCCATTATTTCCTATGGGAAAATCTGCTTCACGTAAAGAGCATTTCACGTAACAAGCATTCCTTCAGAACGAACTAAACTTGTTACGTGAGGCACCACTGTAAATTCTTTCTCCTCTCTAAATAGCAGTTTGGGGGCAACCTGATCCACACTGAGGTTGTGGCATACGGGGAGAAGTGAGTAAGAGCCTAATCCTTTTTTTTCATATAGTTTTTCCAATATCTAATCCTCCCTTCCCCCCTTCCCCAACAGCTGAACCTAAATATTCAAATATTCTATGGCAGGAAATGGTGGTTCGGAAACAAATAGCTAGTCTGAGGAAGAGCAGGTAGGGAAAAAAATATGGCATTGAACAGAGAGCTAATACCCCTTACTCCCATGTGTGACCTCCAATCTATTAATTTACTATCTAGCAAAAGCAGAAACATGACTCAGCTGACAGTGGTAGGGGGCTTGGCTCAGTTAGGAAAATGCCAGAGCATGCTTTTCTGTGCTCAAAAAATACTTCTGTGAACCCTATATTTCTTACTGGTGATTGCCATAGTGTATATGGTCTCCCAATCCTGTAGTAATTGGTGATGATCTCATTACCAGTTATCTTTGGTAGTACTCTGAATAGAGGTTGAAGTGAAGTGGTATGGCAGAAGACAAACATTAAGAAACAGTGATCTAGGCCATAACGCATGCATGCTGCATTGTGCCATATTAAAAACAACAAAAAACCATAAACTTTTCCTATGGTTCTTTATCTGAAAAAACAGCATATTTATTAGCAGATAATGGATTCAGTTAAACACTGTAAATTTAGGCTCTCTTTAACATTTGTCAAACATCTGTCAACCATCTGTTTACATTCAAAACAATTTCATTTTAAACCAGCGTTTCTCAAAGTGGGGGTTTCTCAAAGTGGGGGTCGGGACCCTTTGGGGGTCGCCTAGAGCTTTCCTGGGGGTCGCCGAAGGACCCCTGGTGCAGGGGGCTAGGTCAGGCTTACCAGACCTCTGGCTGTAGCTGTGCGCGCGCACTGGGGCTGACTGACAGCCTCAGAGCCCAATCCTATGCATGCCTACTCTGAAATAAATCCCATTATAGTCAGGGTGGCCTTTACTCCCGTGTAAATATGGATAGGATTGCAGCCTTAGGGCCCAATCCTATGCATGCCTACTCTGAAATAAATCCCATTGTGTTCAATGTGTGCATAGAACACACATTTTATTTGCAACAATGAAAATACATCCTGCATATCGGATATTTACATTACGATTCATAACAGTAGCAAAATTACAGTTATAAAGTAGCAATGAAAATAATTTTATGGTTGGGGTCCCCACAACATGAGGAACTTATAAAGGGGTCATGGGGTTAGGAAGACTAAGAACCACTGTTTTAAACCAACCTGTTTTTAAGAAGGGAAGCTAACTACAACTAAAACAATTTTAATTTGATACAAGTACTATTTTTATTTATCCTTCCATACACGAACCTTGTACAGCCAAGTCCTTTTCCCACCCAGCAGAACGCTGCTAGTACTCCTTTGTTCTCTCAAACTAAATTTTATAGCAGTTTCTACAATGCTTTCATCAGAAACATGTCAAACATAATATTTGCATTTATGTTCAAACTGCTGCATGCTGGCCTCCAAGAACAACTTTTCTATTTAACTAATGCAAGTCTGTTGATAGTCAAACAATTATATTGCTACATTTACTGGCTTATATTAACCATAAATGGCTTCCTGTTATTATAGGATTTATAAAGAACTGTATGAAAATCATATACTCACTTTGTGTCTGAGAATTCAAGGCTGATCACATTTAATACTTTTGGTCTGTCAGGGTTTGTGAAATACTTAATATAATTGTGGAGTTTCATTTTACTGTCTGCTTGTCTTGCCACATCAATAACATCTATCACTTTATCACCACCTGTAAAAGCAAAACATTAATTTTCTACATTGTCAACTGGCACCAATAACCATTATTGAAAGTTGTACCTAGTGGTTTTGGTTTGATGTTGGTTTCTACATAAGTGAATGCTCCAGTTCAAGACCAACAAAAAAATGAGCACCAACTATCAACAGAAAAAAACAATAGATTTTTCGGAATGTATTTTTAATTCATGGAATGTATTTATGGAAGATTTATGAAATGTATTTTTTATTTCTGCATGGATTAATGACGACAAGATTTATAGAATATTAGTGTATCTCACAGATCTACACTAATCATAGAAACTCAAAGCTTGTTCACTACATACTACAAACTTTGTACATAACTCTGACTGCTCATTGACTCAATTTTGATAAGCTTTGCCTATACCAACTGAGACAAGTCTGGTAGAAATTCAGGCCAGAACACCCTCCATAGGCATAGCTAGTGTGTCCCAAGAACTCCCTGTCCCATGAGGTTTGCAACATACACCTTTTAAAAAGCCAAGCTTTATGCCTGAAGGCAAGCTGAAGGCTGATTATATTTTTAGGCTGCTATTGCATTTTGGCTGGTTTTTGCTGAACGTTTTCATGTTTTAATATGGCTGAACAACCAGGTGCAAATTTTCATCCCTCCCAATAAAGACCATGATCCTTAGTTGCGATTTCAGGACTAAAATCCACATGACATTTACATAACTGACTGGAAGAGGTTAAATCTGTAATTACTGCATGCATCTCCTTAGATAGACTACCTCAAACTACAAAAACCACATATTTAAAATGTTTCAGGATACAGATATAACTTAATAATCAGCATTAAATCAGCTATTCTGACTCAATGTGAATGAGTCTTTATTCTGACTCTTTAAAGTACTGTCAGTGGTTCGCACACATTTCAGCTGGGACACCGTTCTAAGAATGACAATCTGTCCAGGATGCTCTGAAAGTGATGTCATCAAACAGGAAGTAACACCATTGTTATGTTAGAGATCCTATATGTCTGAGAAGTCCCATAGTGTTCAATGAGACTTACTCCCAAGAAAGTATGGATTGCAGTATGAGTTTGGATTACAGTATGGATTGCAGTATGGCCATTCCAATATAACAACATCCAGTTTCCAAGTTAGTGGCACCCAGTGTTTCACTATCTACAGTATTTATATACCGCTTTTCAACTAAAAAGTTCACAAAGCCATTTACAAGAAAATGAAAAATAGCTAATTAATAGCTAATGAGTCCCTGTCCTGAAAGGGCTCACAATCTAAAATGCAAAAAAAACACCTCTGAAATGAAGCCATGACCCTCCAAGGAGGGCCCAACCCCCACTTTGAGAACCACTGCTCTATAGAGTTCCTATGAGCTAATGACTTCACAAGGGAATGTGAAGGGTGTACATACGTTCAGGGGAGGTTTGACACACTACCAGTGGGGAAAAATTTCAGAAATCTTTGGAAAATGTATATATTTATTGATACCACCATCATTCTGCATAACAGTGAAAAGGTAATATCATGCAGTATGCAATACAAGAATGTGTTAAATTATTTGTATTATATCAAAGGTTATTGCTAATTAAAACAAAACATAATTGCCTTATTCAACAAAAAGTAGATTTCCTTAACTCACAACTAATCCATATGACCAATTGTTCAGAGAGCCAATGAGATGTCATAATGACACAATTTATAACTAGTAAGATGCAAGTATGAGTCAGATTCTTTTTCAGTTGTTCAAGTGTTATCAATTTGGCCACTGGTTTTTTGTTGATTTCCTGGGTGACCGGTGCAAAGTCCCTGACTTACATATCTGAGCTTCCATTCTGGGAGCTTCCATTCTGAGAGCTCTTTTGTAAGTCCAACAAAGGTGCATTGGGCTTATGACCAAAATGGACTCCCAGAACCTGGTGTGTGGGGGAGGGGGAGAAGTATCCCTTCACCATGGGCTCTAGGAGTCCACTGCCTGGGGTGGGGAGGACATCCCAGCGCCTGGACTGAAGGAGAGTAAATTCTTCCTTTCCCCCACCCCCAGCACTGAGTCCTGTGTTCAACTCTGAACTCTGAGTCTTGAGCTTAGCTGAGTAGAGAGCTGCCAGCAGGAGAGCTGCCAAGCTGGTCCCAGAGACTAAGGGTGCAATCCAGAGCAACTACAGGGAGTCCTTGCTCCGGTGTAAGAACAATTTGCTCTGGATTGCAATATGAATTTTCCATAGGATTTCAGTAGGTGGTGCAGTAACTACGGGTGCACGTGAAGTCTCTTACGTTCTCCTGTAGTTACTCTGGATTGTAGGGTATGAGCACAATCCTAACCCAGTCTATTCAAAAGTAAGCCCCACTGTGTTCAATTGTCTTACTCCCAGGAAAGTGCCTTTAGGATTGTAGCCTAAATGAATCTTCACAGATCTTTAACAGATACAAACAATACAACCCACAGATACAACCCAGTTTGTAAGAAGGGGACTTACTGTTTATTCAAAATCAAATCAAGTTAATGGGTGTTACACCAACCCTAGTGATGCCACTGCATTTAGACTGTGCATACAATCTTGTTATTTTTTCTGTTTGGTTTTGTATGGGAGGAGGTCCATGACGGGGTGATGCAATGGATACTTGCACCGGAGGATGCAAACTCTAGGGTCTGATTATGCGTATAGGTTCTCCTCAAAATAGCTAACTTTTGAAAAGTGTTTGTAAATGGTGTGAAATGAATCATGAGAGCCACAGGATGAGAAATTTGAGTAAGGTTCGCTACTATCCTCTGTTTTGGATGTCCATGGTGGCAGCAGAATATACCGTATCTGCCATGAACGGGGAAGTGCCTGAATTTATGAAGTATTTCTACTCTATTATTTGTATAATGAAGCATGCACCTTACCTACGTATCGTTCCACATCCAGAACAGAGAAAGTAGGGGGAGGAAGTCTGAGACCTAAGCCATCTAATTTAGGAACCATTATGGGAACATCAAACCCATGCTTCTCGAGGTATCTGTGCGTCAACTGGCTGCCATGCATTTTCAAAATGATGTCATCAGCACTGAAAAAGAAAAAATGCTTTCATTTTAAAATAATCCTCCATATTTGGGGTGTGATTGGTCGGTTTAAGAAAGCAGTGAACATATTAATGACAACAGAATTAGCACTTAAGGCAATAAAATTTAAGGCTGCCTTCAGCATACAAATGCTACATTTGTATACAAAACCTATATCTTCCATAACTTACCTTGACTATAGTGTTGTAAATTAATATAGCAATCAGGATGCCCTGAAATAAACAGGATTCCACCCCCCACAGTACTCTAGAGTTTGCACATGATTATATGTCCTTTACTGAAAGAGAACTCTATATCTATGCAATAAAGTTTAAAGTAAAAATGTAAAGTCATAGTTTGAACCATAGATGATCCATGACGTAAACCTTCCCCCAAAAGGAAATAATCTGCCTTCCAGAAATACTTGACATGTCTATAATTGTGAACTTTTCAGTTGAAAAGCAATAGAGAGAGAGAGAGAGAGAGAGAGAGAGAGAGAGACAGAAAGACAGATAGATAGACAGATAGACAGATAGACAGATACAGACATAATGTCTAAGGAGACCACTATATGAATGGTACTTTATGTTTTCAAACAAGGTCTGAGGATTTATCTGCAGACTTTTCATCTAGAATCCCTAAACCCATGTTGAGCAACAATTGGCCCAACCTGAACCCTCAAAGACAACCGCATTCCAGTGGCCACTGAAGGGTTTTTTGAAGTCCAGAGGTCTTTTTGGCCTTTTATAAGGCCTTCACTGAACGCCTTATAAAAAGGCAAAAAAAAAAATCACTTAAACTTTTCCTAAGGAAAATAACTGTTGGAGTTATAATTGATATAGGGATGAAAAATTAGATTTTTTAATATTAAAGAAGTAAGTAACTAGAATTTTTGGCTTTGCCCATTCTATGCTGTTAAAATATCCTTTATAGTTTATTTTTCTAATATTACTACAGTGGTACCTCTCATAACAAGCGTCTCACATACCAAGTCTAAATTTCCAAGGAATCTTGCTTCACATAACAAATTTTGCTTCACTTAACAAGCACTTATGCAGTCCCGATGCTCCGTGTGGAGGCTCTTTAAAAGGGCTGCCGGCCAGTGCTGCTGCCTCTAACTGCCCCCACCGACCACCTTCAACCTCCAGCAGCAGCCCAGGTACGCCTCCCAGGAAAGTGTCTTTGATTGCAGTCTCCTAACTATGTCTACTTATTGTGTTAAATGGGGCTTACTCCCAGAAAAGTATCTTTAGGATTGCAGCCTAAGCAGACTTCATAGGATCATGCACATTGAATGCATGTTTTGAATTCAATTACAGTGTTTTGTCATGCAGCCTCCTAACCATGTCTACTCAGAAGTATGCCCCATTGTGTTAAATGGGTCTTACTCCCAGGAAAGTGTCTTTGATTGCAGACTCCTAACTATGTCTACTCAGAAGTAAGCACCACTGTGTTCAATGGGTCTTACTCCCAGGAAAGTGTCTTTAGGATTGCAGCCTAAGTAGACTTCATAGGATCATGCACATTAAATGCATGTTATGAATTCAATTACAGTGTTTTGTCATGATTTTTACTTAGTATGGGCTGTGGGTGGCGCAAGCGGTTAAGATGCTGTGCCTGTTAACCAGCAGGCCAGGGTTCGAGACCTGGGTCGGCCCCACAAAACAGGGTGAGCTCTTGTCCTTAGCCCAGCTCTGCGACGCCAGCTGGATCCAATCGTATTGGCTCTGCCTTTCCATTGGACTAATTCAGTGGCATGGAGTGGGGGGGGATTTGCTGCTTGGGTAACAGCCTATCCTCCATAACAATCCAACCCAGGCTTTCGTGCTTCGCATGCAGTGTATGCAGCGCCAAGCACAATACCATAGTCTTTCGAGACTGACAGAGGCCTGCTTTATTATTTTTATATGAATATCTTTTGGGCTGTGGAACCAACCAACAATGAGTTTCCATTGTTTCCTATGGGAAAATCCACTTCATTTAAAGAGCGTTTCACTTAAAGAACATGTCCTCGGAATGAGTTAAGTTCTTTATGTGAGGCACCCTGTATATAAAGATGATGAAAAAAGAAAAGAAAATGAAGTTGCTTTTTTGTACTCTGGGGCCATTTTGAAGGCCTACAGCCTGCGGCCTTCAGGAAACATTCCAGAGGTGACTTAAGTACAGCTCCAGTCACCTTCAAGGTTTAAAGGGGTTGAAATTGTAGAATTCATTATCTGCAATGGAAATAAAAACAGATCCCTCACAGATACAAAAGTGCTACCTGTATGTTGAAGGTGATCAATTCAGCAATAGCTACACTTGTTTCGTCTTCTGTTTTTACTACTAAAGTGAAATGTCTTACCTTGGAAATGACCGTGCACGTAGCTGTTTAACAAATGTTCGTGTTCCTGCTTGAACAGGCTTGGAGCCATCATCAAATTCGGTATAGTCATGTCTGTGCCAATTCCTTCGCTTCTTCACTAGAAAGTGTAGATTAAAATATTAAATTTGCTTCTAGGATTGTAAACACCATAAATGTGTATTGGGTTCTTCCACTATGGTTTTTTAAGTTTATTCCATCTTGTTGGGATTAGTGGGAGGGGAAGGGTTGGCCGAGGTCACCTAAGGAAATCCACAACTGAACAGAATATATAATCCAAGGTTTTTCAGTCCAAGTGCAATTATGGCCACCCTGGCTCAAAGCCAATGGCAGCTAGTTTCAGATTAACTACATCAAAAGCACTTATAAATAAGCACTTTAAACTTTCTTGGCCCAAAGCTAAGATATACAAGATTAACGCCATTAAAATGGTAAACTTGGTAGCCACCTTGGGTGCCCTTTGGGGAGCAAGGCGGAATACAAATCAAATAATAAATAAATAAAAATAAACTGATTTTACTGTAACTAATAATGTCAGGGGCATGACAACAAGAACACAAGAATTTGGGATGTTGTATTTTCCTTGATTGTTCTTCTAGGTATGAGACTTTGAATTCAGTATTCATTTAGAAGTCAATGTAAGAAAGGCTGAAGTGGTTCAGTGGTTAAGAAAGCTAGGATTAAAACACTGCTTGACCGGAGTTTCACTCAGCAGGTCAGTTCAAGAGCCGAGTACTGCCAGATGGGGTAAGCACCATCCTTAGCCCAGACCCTGCCAACCTAGCAGTTCGAAAGCATGCAAATACAAGCAGATAAATAGGTATCACTTGGGTGGGAAAGGCAATGTTCTGGCAACAGGCACCTGTGACAGACTGGCCAGCTTTCCCAAAGTTGCATTCACCATGGATTGGATGAAACTCCAATCTAGCTTCTATCTATATATATAAAAGAGAAAAGTCACTGATTCACTCACGCACTCATCAATGCCCTGAGAAAACCGCCAGGCCTAGAAGCATGAAATTTGGGGTGGGTATTCCTTCCGTGACTGAGGGGTGCACTAAGAACCAGTTTTTGGAAATTCCAACTAGAAGAGGGTGAAATGGGGCGCAACATATTTTCCTCCCTATACTTTGCATTGAAGAATCGGTGCCTGAGGGATGCTCTGCCCCAACCCCCGGACCTAGAAGCATGAAATTTGGGGAGGGTGTTCTTTCTGTCACATAAACACCCAACCAAGAACCGCTGTGGAGAAATTTAACCCTGTGGCTGTAAAGGGGTGCAATGTGTTTTTGTCCTATATTTAACATGGAAGACTGACCAACATCCAGCCAATTTAGTGCTCAGTGCCTGGTGCACTGGGAGGAATATTGTTCGGAAGAAGAGGTTGCACTGGGGAGGATGCTGTGCATGGGGGGGAATGCTGCGCATGGGGGGAATGCTGCGCACGGAGGGTTGATGCATAGTGGGGGGGATGGCGTACAGTGGAATTTTACTCCCGCTATGCGGGTAGGCTTTTCACTAGTCCACAATAAGAGGACACTGTCATCACATGATACAAATGCTAAAGTTGCCTTTATTAAGAAGACAACCTAAGGTTGCACATGGGACAATTGATAAAATATCAGAAATCTGATCTAAAACATTATATGTCCATTATTTCAAAAGCTGAATATTATTTTACACCTATTTGAAGCTGCAGAAAATATATTGCTATAATATGTTAGAGTGATCTCTATAACCTCAACTTATCTGCAAACTATAGTTATGTAAAAAAGAAGCCCTGTATCTGAATAAAGTTGAAATAAAATCTAATTCACAGTAAATATCAGTGTCAAGTAATTAGAAACTGTCAAAGGCTTCCATTTGCCTTCTTGCCAAAAACTGGCACATATTGGACAACCAGGATATGGAGTCCAAGATAAAAAGGCATGCTATGCTATAAACCACTGTACGTAACACCTCATCATAGAGAGGGGTGCATTCTGTACACCACTGGGGAGGAAAAAAGAGAAAGTATGTTTGTTGATGCAAAGAAACAACTTGCAGGGTAGAGAGAGTCAGCTGCCATGCAGAGACATTTGAAGCAGTTTCCATGCAGCAGGCGTTGTCTGTATGTCAGTTCTTGGTATAGTATGCACAGTTCTGTGCAGAATGACACGTATCATTCTTTCCATTTGTACACACCTGCTTCTACAACTCAGTGCGCTTTTTGGAGAGCAGCCAATGGCAACTGACAATTATTAAGGAAGGCAGCTGCTCTATAAAAAATACAATACAAAAAGGCTCCGATGTAACTGTACTATTCTTAAGGACAAATCAGTAAGTTAGTTGAAAGGTTAACATTATAAGAAACTATACAACTAGAAACCATATTTTTAGAAGTAGAAATTAATTTATTCAAAATTTTCATAATTTTTTTAAAGCTAGATTTAATAACCTTATTTCAACTCAATCATTAGTGGAAAGAGACAAATTTTAAAAACTTTCCAAAGCCAATCTGTCTTTTGAAAAACTGGTCTTCAGTTGAATCATACATTTATAGCAGGGCATTTTAAAGAGTTTCTAATATTGCAAATAATTATTCTAAATAATAAAATGACTTTTAATTTTATCCTAATATACACATTTTGTTTCAGAATAATTAAACATGGTTACCTAACATGACATACACTGCTCTGTAAAGATCCAAAGATTCAGATGATATTTAAATACAAGTATACTTCATGGATAAAAGGAGCCAGTTTTCCAAGAATGTGATCCTTCAATAGTATCAGATAACAGTCAATCTATTGTACAGTACTGTTTTTCAGTTAAGGTACCACACAAAGAAGATATTACAGTGCAGAGATATAGTATACAGAGATCTCATCTATCACCACAGAAGGCAATCAAAGGGTAATTTAGTTCAAGTCAATCCTACATCCTGGATTTTTTGCAATATTTTGCCATCATTTTATGGAATCTGACCTTTTTCATCCCTTAGTACCACAGAAAACTCAAAATGATTTCTTTAAAAAAATAGCTTAGCCCTATACAACTGGAAAGGAAACCCTCTGCTACTCTTCCCTTAGTGCAGCCAATTCCCATGACCAAGGTAGGTGACAAGTGCATAATTCTGAGCAGGCATGAACCAACTGAATTTTACACTCTAATCTGATACAAATACTTCAAAGTGACACAGAGAACAGCAGAAGGCAACTATGAGGCTCTGGGGTGCTGGTGGCCCCAGCCTGAGTGGGAGGGGAGAAAGGAGCAATCTCCTTTTGAGTGCTGCAGGGACATGCTTTCACTATGTAACAAGCAGCAGGACTCCTGGAAGTGCAGGGAGCCCCGCAAAAGCCTCAGCAGTAGGGAGACAGTGAGGATTATGATCACAACTCTATTCCGGTTTGTGATTGCAGCTCTCCTTTTCCCTTCTCCCCCACAACAAATTTAAGAGTAGTGCTCAAACTACAGGAGAGTCTGAGAACCACTGGGTTAGGGGAACTGGAAGTATTCCAACCAAAAAGGTCCTGCTAAAAAAAGGTGGGGCAAACATTTTGACAGAAGGGCCACATCATCTCTCTGACACTCAGTCACTTTTTATGTATAGAAATATACACGTATAGAAATATACACGTATAGAAATATAGCATGTCTTGTAAAACACTCTCAGTCCAATGTTTTACTGTACAACACGGGTTATGTAGAACTACATGAAAACTACGAACCGTTTGCTGGACATCTCATGCACAGTGAAAACATACAAATGTCTCCAGAAACTTATGTCTCCAGAAAAACATGGAGACATAAGTTGTTTAAAGGCAATAGAGGGGTTAAAATAATGCCCATGGGTCAGCAAGGGTTTCAACAGTCAACAACATGTCAGCAGCTCATTGGAGACTGTGGGCTCCCCATGGTCTAAACTGGAGTCCCCGAGGGCCACAAATGGCCTCCGGCTGGGTTTGTCCACTCCTGCCTAGTAGAAAGACTTTAAAATTAGGATTTAATAGAGAATGATATAATCCTGAAACTATCCAGAATAGAGAATTATATTCACGGCTGAAAGGAAAAAAAAACAGTGTAAGGCAGGCAACTAGTGGATACAAGTGGGAGATAATCACTTGTACCATTAATCCTCATATTTACAAATTAGCTCCTCCCACCAACTCCTGTTTCTTGGTCTTGTACCCACCTTCAAAGGTCAGAGCAGAGGCCTACATGGAGGAATGCAAGGGACAAGCAGTGTGTTACCACCAAAGGAGGAAGAAAAGGGGGTGAAACTGCCATCCACATAACTACAGAAAATATGGCAAAAATGCAAAAGGGGGCAGAACATGTATACAGATAAAGAGGTGGCAAAACAAAATTTTAGAAGAGAGGATTGTGGCCATCCATCCATGATGATAGAACAAAGAAAAATGAGGCCACATATCAGGGATGAGCGCTTGATGGGAGGGGTGCCTTTTACACTGACCAAAACGCAAGAAGTGAAAAAACTGGGATTAAGGAAAGCACTTCACTCTTGGACACTGGTGTTTTTGGTCAGGACTGTACACAATCATCCTTCTAATGGGCCCATGGTAGGCCATGTGTTCCTGTCAGTACATTGAGAGTTTGGCTCAGTTCCCATTACTTCATGCTGCAATGGCAGCATGGTGATAAAGGCAAAACCTCAGTCTTGCTGCTGCTATTCTTCTCCCATTTAAATGGCAGAAAGACGAGATGGGTGACTGCCAGTTGAGAAGGAAGGATATAAGAATGGATGTGGGGGTGGAATAGAGCAGTGCTTCTCAAACTGGGGGTCGGGACCCCTTTGGGGGTCACCTGACCCTTTCATGGGGGTCGCCTAGAGACCCCTGGTGTAGGGGGCCTTGCAAGGTATTTTGCAGCTTTTTTATTTGTAATTAGAAATAAATATTTCACAATATATAATTAAATATTATTTTGTGATTAATCACTATGCTTTAATTATGTTCAATTTGTAACAATGAAAATGCATCCTGCATATCAGATATTTACATTACGATTCATAACAGTAGCAAAATTACAATTATGAAGTAGCAACAAAAATAATTTTATGGCTGGGGGTCCCCATAACATGAGGAACTGTATTGAAGGGTCATGACATTAGGAAGATTGAGAACCACTGGAATAGAGCATTAAGCTGGGCTGGCTCATCCTGTCTTTACTTCTGCCCTCTCCCACAACCTTGCTACAACAGCCAGGGTTTGTTGCAAACTTCAACAGCAGATCTAGCACCAGCATTGAAAGAGCCTCCAACAATGTGACACCAAAAGGTAACTCTCTGAAACAAAAAAATCTAGACATCATACATTATGAACTGCAGCAAGCAAGAAAAAATTTCTCGTCTAACTTCATTATAAAGCAGGCCTCCGTCAGTCTTGAAAGACTATGGTATCGTGCTCAGCGCTGCATACGCTGCATGCTAAGCACAAAAGCCTGGGTTAGATTGTTATGGAGGATAGGAGGTTTGCAAGCAGCAAATCCCCCCTCTCCACACCACTGAATTAGTCCAATGGAAAGGCAGAGGCGATATGATTGGATTCAGCTGAGTCACAGAGCTGGGCTAAGGACAGGAGCTCACCCTGTCTTGTGGGGCCAACCCGGGTCTCGAACCCTGGCCTGCTGATTAACAGGCAGTGTCTTAACCACTTGCACCACCCACAGCCACACACTAACTTCATTATAAACAGAAACAAAATGAGCAGAATGAGCATTATAAACAGAAACAAAAAAAAAGACAATCAGGCTAAAATATGAAAGACCTGCCTGTTGCGTAAAAATACTGAAATAAAGAGGAAACACTTAGCAATGCCTTTTATTTAAATGGAGCAGGAGCTAACATCCTTGAAACTGTTTATGTTTAAGACATCTGGTTCACTGTAGTACTGAACAAAACCTAAGATACAGTACTTTGCAGTCTTCAACTGCCCATTTCTATTTTCTAACAGAACATAGATATATACAGCATCCCTAGTATCCACAGATATCATCCACAGATCTCTGCAGCCTCCCTCCATTATCTCTGTTTAGCTTCATTACATTTTTGCGATGTGATACTCTGTCTTGCTTGAACAGCCACTATAGGCACAAAGCAGACAAGCAGCTTGCAACCTGAGAAAGGAGAAACGGACCATACCATTTGGCTTTGCTACTGTGTGTTTCTGAAGGAATTCCCTCATATTTCAAATTTATTTTGACAAACTAGAATTGGAACAAGAGGCTTCCTTTTGCCCCACTTATCTCCCAATTTTAAAGCAAACAATATGTGAAAGAGAAGAAAATGAAAGGCCACTCATCTGGATAGTGTTCTAATCTAGAGGCTATGTGGTCAAAGGCAGAAGTCATCTAGGGAATAGAGTCCTGCTTCCATTAACCAGTTGTGTCACTCATCCATCTTCCTAGTTTGAGAAAAAAAAGGCTTGCCTACACAGACTGCCTTGCTAAAGAAAGCTGAAAAGGAAACAACTAAGGACAGGAGAGAAGAATGAGCATCTAGGACAACTGAGCAAGACTATGGCTGCAATCCTAAACACACTTTCCTGGGAGTAAGTACCACTGAACACAATTGGGCTTACTTCTGAGTAGACATGGTTAGGATTGTGCCCTATGGCTGCAATCCTAAAGACACTTTCCTGAGAGTAAGACCCATTGAATACAATAGGGCTTACTTTTGAGTAGACATGGTTAGGATTGTGCTCTATGTGGCAATTATTTGGCAGACTACATAAACTTGAAGAAATACTCACTTATTGCTGTCTTGCTGATCTAAAAGTATAATATTAACTGTTGGTCTTGATCTCAGCACTTAGCTTTGCTTCCACAAAATACATTTTTCCCACCACCAGCTCACAAGAAGCCATCTCTTATCGAGGACAGGTGCACATACAATTCAGCTTTGCCAATGATAAGAACACTGATCAAATGAATCAATGACAAATATTTGAGTCCAAGTATTTTTTTTCAGAATGTACCTTAAAAGGAACTTTCAACTTTTAACTTTAATTAAAAGGAACTTTTTTAACACTCAGCCACAACCCCTGCAGCTAGAAGCATGAAAACTGGGAACCATAGTTCTACTGAACCAAATTATAGTCCTGATCCAACAAATGATACACACAGGGATGCTTCTCATATGCAAAGATGGATCAGAGTGAATTTACAACTTCTACAGAACATGCCTAATACCAAAATCAAACAACCAAAATCAATGCTATCAATCAATATTGACCAAGCTTACATTCACCATCCCTTTCTATTATCAAGAAATTTCGTTAAGTTTGGTAAGTGAAAAAATAATATAACAGAGCTTTGAAACCACTTTGTAACTTCCTTTAGATAGAAAGTCTTAAGACTCTGAATGTTATCTTTACCTCACAATCTATCTTAGCTTATCTCACTAAATGCTTTCTTAACAATGACCATGGACTTCTGAGTTGAATTTCACAAATCTGTAACAAAATTTCAATTTTCAAAATCTCATCTGCTTTTGTAGTTACAGAATTCCAGTTATAGCCTTGAAGTTATAGCTTTCCATCACATTCTATTCATCTCTTGCACACTGTTCTTTTTAAGAACAGTAAACAAAGCAACTTACAAAAATAAAGATTATCTTTTATTTTATATCAGATGAACTTTTAACATCTGTAAATGTTCAAGATTAGACTGCTTCATCTATATATATAAAAGAGAAAAGTCACTGACTCACCGACTGACTCATCAAAGCCCTGCCAAAACCGCCAGGCCTACAAGCGTGAAATTTGGGGAGGGTGTTCCTTCTGTGGCGGAGGGGTGCACTAAGAACCAATTTTCCGAAATTCCAACCGGAAGGGGGTGAAAAGGGGCACAACGCGTTTTCCTCCCTATACTTTGCATTGAGAATTGCTGACTCATCAACATTCTGCCCCAACTGCTGGGCCTGAAGCATGGAATTCTGGGAGGGATCCTTCTGTCACCTGAACTCCCAGCAAGAATCACATGGAGAAATTTAACCCTTCAGGGGCTGAAAAGGGGGCAATGTGTTTCTGTTCTATACTTAACATGGGAGACTGAATAACATCCAGCCTGTTTGGTGCTCAGTGCCTGGTGCACTGGGGGGCATGTTGTTCGGAGGAAGAGATTGCACTGGCGAGGATGCTGCGCATGGGGGGTTGATGCGCATAATGGGGTTGATGCGCATAATGGGGTTGATGCGCATAATGGGGTTGATGCGCATGGGGGGATGGCATACGGGAGAATTTTACTCCCGCAACACGGGTACGCTTTTTGCTAGTTGTTAATAAACCCTAAAATTTTCCTATTTTCTTGTCCACCATTTCCCTTGACCAGGGTCTCCAACCCTAGTACAGGGGCCAGATGCAGCTAACGCAGCTAATCTATCTGGTTCGCACCAGCCTCTGGTCCCCTGCAAACCTTTAACCAAACTCAACTCGAGCTGTGCTCTGGTAATGTCTAGAAGGTGATGTGGGGGACTTAAAAAAATCAATTCCTGGTTTACCCAAAAAACCTGAAGTTTTTGTGCCATTTGAAGGCCTCAGAAGGTACTTGGGAAGGGGGGAAATGGGAGATGTACTTGGGAAGGGGGGAAATGGGAGATCCACTTGAGTATGTGCTATATTTCTATGTGTTGGTGCTTGAAGAAATCCTAAAAAAATTGAGTTCATTCTCAGTTATTCATTCATCTAGGTTCCATCTCTAACACATTCATTTCAATTTTATATTTAATTTTATTCTGGCACTCAACACCATGCCAGAGATTTGATGCAGCCCCCCTGGCTCAAAAGTTTAGAGACTCCTGCCCTAAGCAGAGCTGGAGGCATCTCTAGTAAATACAAACTGTAACAAGCCTTTTTGCTTTAACATTCAGTCATTACTTACTTAATGAGGGACCATGACATACTGCACAATTGGGACAGTGGTACAGGTCAATGTCAACAGCATGATGCTCTTCTACTTTGACACAACTAAAAAGAAGACAGAGAAAAGAATATTTAGGAACTTCAAATTATTTCAATGCAGTTTCAGATAAAGTCATCAGAAGTTACAAATACCAACATTAGGACATTATTTTTACCATATTTATGCTGAAAGTGTTTTTCTGATAACAATAACCATTCCACTTCACAACCAATTTTACTTTCCATCTATGGCCAAACTGACTTTAGGTGTGGCAGAGTGGGTGGGGCACAATGTTGTTGTTTGGAACTACAGCTAGAAGTTTAATTCACGTAATAAGCATGCCTCTGGAATGAAATGTTCTTTACATGAAGCAGGTTTTCCCATGGGAAATAATGGAAACTCAGACGATTAGTTCCACAACCCAAAAAATAGTCATATAAAAATATTAACTGTTTATAAAAACGATTACAAAACACTGTAATATAACACAGTCCAAAACACTGTAATATACAGTAACACACAACAATGCAATAAAGAAAATACTGTACAGTATTGAACTGTACTGTACCTCTGAAAACCTTCATGGCTGGTGTGAAGGTTACAGAGAGGGGGATAACTTCGGCTGCAATCCTAAAGACACTTTCCTGGGAGTAAGACCCATTGGACACAATTTGAGTAGACATGGTTAGCATTGTGCTCTTTCACAATCACTAATGGAATCACTGCTAACCATTGGCTCAATGGAATCTTTGTCTTTTTGTGCAACTTTATCATTCCCAAGCTGCTGATAGGGAGCACCATTAGAGCATTGATAAGGCACACCTTCCACACCGCCACACAGATTCCACATACAAACCTGGCTTAGGCTACTCCCTCCGACCTCCCATGAGTTCCCTGGCCATGGAAGCCTATTCCAAACTTTGCCCAGGGCCCCACTGTAGTTCAAGCTAGTCCCCTCATCCCACCTGTGAGTTCCCTTGCCGTGGAAGCCTGCTCCAAACTTCCTCAGAAGCGCTCTTTACTCAAGACAGTGCTCTATATGCAAGTCAAAATTTGAAGGTAAATTTTTCTCTTTACCCAAAACGCTCTTTATTCAAGTCGCTCTTTAGTCAAGGTACCACTGTATTTGAAATTTGAAATTCTCAGAATGTTATTCTTCCCTTTCCTGAGCAGCCTTAAAAGTGAATAAAACATGTAAAAAAGAAAATAAATTATATAAAGTGAACTCAGCAACCTACTTATAGTACGTCACCCAAAAGCTTTAGATGAAAATAGATCTATACTACCACAATGTATTAAAAATTCATAACACTTTCTTACTTTAGTTGGCTTTTAAAAATAACACAAAAGTGATTTCATGTAGAAGCTTCTTGCTTTTGAGGTAACATCAGCATTAAACCCAGCTGAGTAAGAATGAACTCAACATTTTCTGCAAGAATCACCAATTTAATGTCCTACTTTACTTAATGCCAAACTAATGGATATTAAATATTTATCCAAACATGACCTGGAAACTAGCACTCTCTAGACTAGGGTGGTCCAGCTTTCACCAACAGGGGACCATACAAATACTCAATAAACAGCCTGGGGACCACAGAATGAATTACATTTCCATACCATAAATGAATGTGTTCTCTACATGCTTTGTTTAATATGTCTTTGAACATTAATATGAGGCATCAGAGGTGGCCTTCTCTGCATGTTTAAAGACAAAAACTATCCAGAAAACAGGGTAAATGAATCTTCATATTCAGAGGCAATATATCTCTCAATTAAAATGCTTCCTGACAAGCAATGTGGGTAGAAGCCTTCCTACCCTGAATGTACAGTTTCCAAAGAAATCTGACTTCCCAATAGCAGAATCTGGGTAAGGGCTCCTGCTATGCTCTTCTGTTTTTTTAAAAATGCATCTCACTTTTCTTGCCACTTGAAGGCAACCAATCTGCCATTCACAAAAAACTGCAATAATCAAATGAAACAAACTTAAAGGCAGCTAAATACAATACCATGAGCCATCACCCAGATTATCCCATAACATGACAAAAAGTCTTTTAATACAGCACGCAACACCTGTCCATTGTCTTTTATTTGTACAACTAGCGAAAAGCGTACCCGCGTTGCGGGAGTAAAATTCCCCCGTATGCCATTCCCCCATAATCATCAACCCCCCATGGATAACTTTCCCCCAGGTGTAACAACCCCCCTCCGCAACTTCCCCCATTACACATCAACCCCCCCAAGCGCAACTTCACCCATGCGCATCAACCCCCATGCGCATCAACCCCCATATGCATCAAACCCCATATGCAACTTTCCTCCCGTGCGCAACTTCCCCCATGTGCATCATCCCCATGCGCAACTTCCCCCCGTGCGCAACTTCCCCCCCGTGCGCAACTTCCCCCCCCCCGTGCGCAACTTTCCTCTCATGTGCAACTTCCCCGGTGCGCAACTTTCCCCCCGTGCGCAACTTTCCCCCCGTGCGCAACTTTCCCCCCGTGCGCAACTTTCCTCCATGGGCATTCCCATATGCGCAACTACCCATATGCGCAACTTTCCTCCGTGCGCAACTTTCCTCCGTGCGCATCATCCCCCCATGCGCAACTTCCCCCATGCGCAACTTCCCCCATGCGCAACTTTCCTCTTATGTGCAATTTTCCCCATGCGCAACTTCCCATATGCGCAACTTCCCATATGCGCAACTTCCCATATGCGCAACTATCCCCCCGTGCGCATCTATCCCCCCCGTGCGCATCATCTCCCCATGCGCATCATCTCCCCATGCGCATCATCTCCCCATGCGCAACTTCCCCCATACGCAACTTTCCTCTCATGTGCAATTTTCCCCGTGCGCAACTTCCCCCGTGCGCAACTTTCCCCCAGTGTGCAACTTTCCCCCCGTGCGCAACTTTCCTCCATGGGCATTCCCATATGCGCAACTTCCCATATGCGCAACTTCCCATATGCGCAACTTTCCTCCGTGCGCAACTTTCCTCCGTGCGCAACTTTCCTCCGTGTGCATCATCCCCCCATGCGCAACTTCCCCCATGCGCAACTTTCCTCTTATGTGCAATTTTCCCCATGCGCAACTTCCCATATGCGCAACTTCCCATATGCGCAACTATCCCCCCGTGCGCATCTATCCCCCCGTGCGCATCTATCCCCCCGTGCGCATCTATCCCCATGCGCAACTTCCCCCATACGCAACTTTCCTCTCATGTGCAATTTTCCCCGTGCGCAACTTCCCCCGTGCGCAACTTTCCCCCCGTGTGCAACTTTCCCCCCGTGCGCAACTTTCCTCCATGGGCATTCCCATATGCGCAACTTCCCATATGCGCAACTTCCCATATGCGCAACTTTCCTCCGTGCGCAACTTTCCTCCGTGTGCATCATCCCCCCATGCGCAACTTCCCCCATGCGCAACTTTCCTCTTATGCGCAACTTCCCATATGCGCAACTTCCCATATGCGCAACTTCCCATATGCGCAACTTCCCATATGCGCAACTTCCCATCATGCGCAACTATCCCCCCCATGCGCAACTATCCCCCCCATGCGCAACTATCCCCCCCATGCGCAACTATCCCCCCCATGCGCAACTATCCCCCCCATGCGCAACTTCCCCTCATGCGCAACTTCCCCTCATGCGCAACTTCCCCTCATGCGCAGCATCCTCGCCAGCGCAACCTCTTCCTCCAAACAACATCCCCCAGTGCACCAGGATCTGAGCACCAAATTGGCTGGATGTGGTTCAGTCTCCCATGTTAAGTATAGGACAGAAACACGTTGCCCCCTTTTCAGCCCCTGAAGGGTTAATTTCTCCAGATGGTTCTTGGTGGGTGTTCAGGTGACAGAAGGATCCCTCCCAGAATTCCATGCTTCTAGGCCCAGCAGTTGGGGCGGAATTTTGCTGAGTCAGCAATTCTCAATGCAAAGTATAGGGAGGAAAACGCATTGCGCCCCTTTTCACCCCCTTCCTGTTGGAATTTCCGAAAACCGGTTCTTAGTGCACCCCTCCCTCATGGAAGGAACACCCACCCCAAATTTCACGCTTCTAGGCCTACCGGTTTTGGCAGGACGGTGATGAGTGAGTCAGTCAGTCAGTGAGTCAGTCAGTGAGTGACTTTTCTCTTTTATATATATAGATGATACTACATTGTTTTAATAATGCATCTTCTTAAATATCTATGTCCCCTGGGTGGACTATGGCATCACAGAAATGGGGTAAGCTCAGAATGGAATAGGGTTGAGAAAAAGAACTGCATATGACCCTTTCAGCTCTCTAAAGAAGGGAGATATTTTTCAGACCAATGGAAGAGAGAGGGTCCAATCAGAAGAGATGAATGATGTACAGTAGTAGGGAAAAACAAGGTGGCTGGCATTAGTTGACAAGACAAATGGCAAGTAATTTATTGTTAACCTATTGAAATTTACCTGCCATTGCAGGGGTAAAATTTCAAGAATATTTGTGAGCCTGTGCACAGCTAGACACCACTGGGCACCAAGCAGCAGGCAGTGGGAACTGGTGACCAATATGCAATGCTAGGCACCAACAGACACTGATGTCATCAGAAAGTATCAGGTCAATGGTGGGTAGCAGCAAACTCTGAGCATTCATACCTTGCACAGTTGTACAGCAGGGACCACTGTGCAGTGGAAGTGGTCGTCCCCTAATCCTCCTGTGCACCACCCGTCTCCCACACGCACCATTCCCCCCCACCCGCACACACACCATCCCCTTTGCATCAAATCGGTTCTTAGTGGGTCCTTATATCACAGTAGGAATACATTCCCCAAATTTCAGGCCTCTAGGTCCAGGGATTGGGGAGTCACTCAGAAACCCATTGCACGCCTTTTCACCCCCTTAGAGGAGTTAAATTTCTAAAAACTGGTTGCTAGTGGGTAGTCACATCATGGAAGATTCTTCCCAAATTTCACATTTCTAAGTCCAGCTGTTTTGGCTGGACTGAGTCATTGATGAGTCAGTGAGTCCGTGAATGAATTGAGTCTGTCTTGGGGCTGCAGTCCCAGGCACCCTGACTTGAGAATAATCCCCTCCCTACTCACAACAAAGCCCACCCCTACGCAAACATGCACAGCTTTCTAACCAAGATATTGCATCACCTCAGACAAACATCTGCTAGATCAGACCAAAGCTAATCAATATTATGCATACATTGGATATTTTCCAAAATGTTCAAAAAGTTTGTGTTAGGTAACTTAAAAAAAATCTACATTACATTATCAAAACATTACAATATTACATTATCAAAAAGGTAACTATTCCTTAATAAATGTCAAAGCGCTGGAATGAAGCTTCACAACAGCATTACAGATCTAGATCAGGGTCTTAAAACCCAGGCCCTGGGGCCAAATGTGGCCCTCAGCAAGACCCCTCAATCCAGCCCACGGGCTAGCCTTGTAATGGCTCTAATACAATCCTATATGTAAATTTATTCAAATGTGAAATGTAAATCATTTTTCCGGCAGCTGACACAGTGTCAGAGAGATGATGTGGCCCTCCTGCCAAACACTTGGAGACCCCTGTTCTAGATGACCATATGAAGGTATACAGGCTGTGGTAAGGGAATCTATCACCAATTTTGCAAGTTCTTAATACTGTATTTTACATTTATCAATTACTCAAGGCATGCAATATATATATATTTATTTGTGCAATTTGTATATTTATGTGTATATATAATATATATATATATTGTATTTTATAATTACTGAAAGTATGCACCTTTGTTTTTCAAAACTTTTATTTAAAGTGAACTAGATGCTTCTGACATTGTAAGAAACAATAGTCACGAATATTTTACATATATTTCATTACTTTAACATACTTCAAAAATGGCTGTAAAAACCATATAAATCATTCACAAGAGACAAGCTCATTATCAACAGAAAATCAAATATGATCCACACAATTTGTGACTTCCAAGTTTGAAACACCTGAATTGCCAACAACATGAACCTAATCAGAACTAATCAGTCTAATCAGAACTTTTCATAACTTCCTTCAGTTTCTGCAAACTGGAAATCAACTGACAAACCCCAAGCCTCCCAATATAGAAATGATTTTCTCTACATCCATATCTCACAGATTATTTATAGCATTTGTTTAGTACATTCTAGTACAGTACATACTTTTAGTACATAATGGATTGTTCACAGGATTCTGGTGATGTGATTTTTTTGTGGTCATGCACCAAGTCTACAAGAGTCCATACTTGAAAACTCCAAATTAATCTGGGACTGAGTTTCCCCAGACTAATAGATAATTTTAGTAATGTTATCACTAGATGATTTTTAAAATAAAAACCAAGAAACAGCTGTCTAGAATAAATATACAACCTACATATATCAGAATCTACTATGAGCCCTAGTTCAACTGAGAAAATAAAGGAGATCAGCCAGAACACTATAAGGAAGGGCACTTCTGATTAAGTGTGTTAAGAGCATATGACAGAAAGATCCACTTGACTGCAACTTCCTGTCTTGTTTTTTCTGTGTATTCTGAAATGAAGACACTTTGGCATCGATCAGATGAAAGGTAAAACCATGGTTTTAGGTAAAACCATTTTATCCACAGATAAAATTCAGGTCATGATCTCCATCCTTCAATGCAGGCTTCAATTCCCCTATGGACTATCATCCAAACCACAAAGCTGGAAGGGAGGGAGGAAATTGCAGAACAAAGAAAAAGGAGGAAGGGGAGAAGGAGAATGCAAACCAGAAGCTTGATTTCAAAATCATTCATGCAATGCCAAGATTACATCTCAACCAGACCTGCAGCATATAGCACCCTACATATCACTGGTGTAAATGCAGTGTCTGTTCTCCTATGGTGTGCATCAGCTTTGAGATTAATCAAGTGGCTTCTAAACTATTAAGACCCACTTTAAAAACCCTCTATTGGGATCCAGCTAGCTTTATGAGAAAAAAGTTTCTCTTCACCAGCTCTTCAAGCCTCTATTTTTATAATTTTTACTGAAGGAGCAGTCACTGCATCTGAAGCATTCAATGAACACAATTCATCAGATTGGGACCATTTTGGCAACCTTGTTTTTTATAAGTTGCGTTTGGTAAGAGCACATTTGCCTACTCATAGGTAAAAAATGCATATGTAGTTCATTTTTTGCTTTCCATGGAGCTCAATATATTCTCCGTATCAGCTTGTCAGTTTTGCAACCCATCAAAAATGGGGTCACAACCCACAGTTGGAGAACCACTGCATTAGTCTGCTATTCATGCACCCCCATTTGAAAAAAGAAAGTATCGTGCTGAACACAAGGTTCCCCCCCTCTTTTTATGTAATTTGTTTCTATACTTTTCCCTTGAGATTAGTATTGTTTTCAAGCATATTCTAAGGTTTTTTTTTAAAAAAAAACGCAACTGAATTTTTTAAACCCAAGACTCCATATACTGGGCGTTTTCATTTAAAATGCTGTTTAAAAATACTGTTGAAACCATGTGACAGTTGAGAATTGCTTTTTTTGTTCTCAGTGCAAAATATATGCACCATCATAATACATACATTTGAATTAAGATGCATATGGTCATGGTAGCCAATTTGGTAGCTACATGCACATGGAGTGGTAACCAATTTGGACATGTATGAGCAACATAAATGCATGCCGCATAGTCACATGTCGCTTCAGAAGCATCCTGCAGCCTGCTGTGCAGCCTTGCTAAATACATCAATACATGTCAGGCTTCTAGTCAGTGACCGTCAGTCATTGCTCTCAACACAAATCAGGCAGATTACAGTACTGCCCCAAATCACCACCACCACCATCCTTCCTATCAAGTGACTATGACTTACCTTTACTACTCTGCCTACTGTACAGCACAATCAGTATAGCCCTCAGATCACAGGCAGACAAGTTGAACCTAGTAGTTAGCTTATTAAGTTAGCTTATTAAGTTCCAAGGCACATGGGTGGAGCACTTTGTTTTTAGGTCCTTTTAGTAATTAGTAAATATATCTGCAAGGGAAGAAGACTACTGGAAATGATCACAGGGTAATACATGCAGAACACTTGAAATGGGTTCTACGCAGTGGTGTCTTAGGGGGTGCAGCCCACACCTAGTGTTGTGCTCGAGGGGATAGTGTGACGGACCAAGGGGGAATAACACACTAAAATGGCAATGGTTAGGAATAACCCCATCAGTCTATATACAATTAGATGTGTATTTTACAGCAGAATACAATTAAAAAACCAGAGTGAATAATTCATTTCTTTCAAAAATTATGGCAATAATCTAGAAAATGAATGTAGCTCAGTAGAGAGTGAATGAATTTCATGCATGAATTTACTCACAATTAGGGAAACTTGCCATAGTCTGTTGGAAAGGATCAGCTGAGAGGAATCCAACCACAGCAGAATGGTCCCAATCAATGAACACAGCCCCTCCCCCCAAAAAAAGAAACCTGAGAATATGAATTCTGTATCATCTTCCCAAGCTGAGGAATATATTGAGCCCTATGGTAAGTGAAAGTAAGCTACATGTTCACATTTACTCATGAGTAAGCAAATGTTCTTTGGCTCCTGTTCAGGTCAGGCATAGATGAATGCAAGGCCACCAGAACAGTTCAGAACTGATGAAAGAAATCAGAATATTAAGATTATTACAAATATTAATATTACAAATATTAATATACTGTACTGCAATTCAACAAAAAGTAGTTCTCAGAGTGGTTTACATAGCAAATGAATAAAACATTTCCTGTCTCCAAAAGGCTCACAGTCTAAAAATGAGGAGGTATGCCAGTGCATTAGCCACACTTAATTAGGGTGATCATGCATAAACTCCATTAGGTCAATGTGAAAATCTTTGGAAGGAGTTGTGAAGACACTCTAGACACAAAGCAATCAACTCTGAAGAACAGAGTATCAATATACTTTTCATTGAGTCCTAGAAATAAAGCAACTCATGTTAAGTACTATACAGTACCTGCTTCAATGCAAATAAGAATAGTTTAATTAATTAAATAAACTATTCTCATTTGCATTGAAACAGGTACTGTACAGTACTTAAATTAAATCTATACATAAGAGAGAAAAGTCACTGACTGACTGACTGACTCATCAACGCCCTGCCAAAACCGCTGGGCCCAGAAGCGTGAAATTTGGGGTGGGTGTTCCTTCTGTGACAGAGGAGTGCACTAAAAACCGGTTTTCTGAAATTCCAACTGGAGGGGGATGAAAAGGGGCGCAACATGTTTTCCTCCCTATACTCTGCATTGAAGAATTGATGACTCGTCAGTATTCCACCCCAACCCCCAGACCTAGAAGCATGAAATTTGTGAGGTTGTTCCTTCTGTCACATGAACACCCACCAAGAACCCATGTGGAGAGATTTAACCCTTTAGGGGCTGAAAAGAGGTGCAACATGTTTTTGTCCTATACTTAACATGGGACTAACTTCCAGCCAATATGATGCTCAGTGCCTGGTGCACTGGGGGGATGTTGTTCGGAGGAAGAGGTTGCACTGTGGAGGATGCTGCGCATGGGGGACTGATGCGCATGGGGCACTGATGCGCACGGACGGAGATGGCGTATGGGGAAATGTTACTCCCGCAACGTTGGTACACTTTTCGCTAGTCTATATATATAAAAGAGAAAAGTCACTGACTGACTGACTGACTCACTGACTGACTCATCACCGCCCTGCCAAAACCGCTGGGCTTAGAATTGGGGTTGGTGTTCCTTCCATGACAGAGGGGTGCACTAAGAACCGGTTTTTGGAAATTCCAACAGGAAGGGGGTGAAAAGGGGCACAACGCGTTTTCCTCCCTATACTTTGCATTGAGAATTGCTGACTCATCAACATTCTGCCCCAACTGCTGGGCCTGAAGCATGGAATTCTGGGAGGGATCCTTCTGTCACCTGAACTCCCAGCAAGAACCACATGGAGAAATTTAACCCTTCAGGGGCTGAAAAGGGGGCAATGTGTTTCTGTCCTATACTTAACATGGGAGACTGAATAACATCCAGCCTGTTTGGTGCTCAGTGCCTGGTGCACTGGGGGGATGTTGTTAGGAGGAAGAGGTGGCACTGGAGAGGATACTGCGCATGGGGGGACGTTGCGCACGGGGGGACGTTGCGCACGGGGGGACGTTGCGCACGGGGGGACGTTGCGCACGGGGGGATGTTGGCGTGGGGGGATGATGCGCATGGGGAAGTTGTGCACAGGGGAATGTTGTACATGGGGGTAGGTTGCGCATGGGTTGTTGATGCGCCGTGGGGGATTTTGTATGGGGAAGTTACTCCCGCAACACGGGTATGCTTTTTGCTAGTATCTATATATAAATGAAAAGTCACCCACTGACTCACTCACTCATCAATGCCCAGCCAAAACCGCTGGGCCTAGAAATGTGAAATTTGGGCTGGGTGTTCCCTCCATTACAGAGGCACCCACGAAGAACCAGGTTTTGGAAATTCCAACTGGAAGAGGATGAAATGGGGCACAATGCATTTTCCTCCCTATACTTTGCATTGAAGAATCCCTGACTGAGGGATGCTCTGCCCCAACCCCTGAACCTAGAAGAGTGAAATTTGGGAAGGGTGTTCCTTCTGTGACATCAACACCCACCAAGAACAGATGTTGAGAAATTTAACTCTTAAGGGGCTGAAAAGGAGTGCCACGTGTTTTTGTCCTATACTTAACGTGGAAGACTGACCAACATCCAGCCAATTTGGTGCTCGGTGCCTGGTGCACTGGCGGGAATGTTGTTTGGAGGGAGGGGTTGTACTGGGGAGGATGCTGGGCATGGGGGTGTTGCACAGTGGGAGGTGGAGGATACACAGTGGACAGATGGCATATGAGGGGGGAATTTTACTCCCGCAACGCAGGCATGTTTTCACTAGTATTTATATAAAAGTATTTATTGTATATAAAAAGGATTACAAAACACCATAAATAGAAAACACTGTAATAAAGAAAATACTGTACAGTGCTGACCCGTACTGTACCTTTGAAAACCTTCGTGGCTGGTGTGAGGGAAACAACAGCGAGGAGGGATGACTTTCACTGTCACTAACAGAGTCACTGCTATCCATTTGCTCAATTAAATTTTGCTTTCTGTGCAACTTAACATTCCCATGCTACTGACGGGAAACAGCATTGTAAGACTGATAAGGCACACCTTCCACACTGCCAAACACAGATCCCACACAATACACTCCTTGGCTCAGGTTTCTCTGGCTGCTGCCCCCAGATCCCCTCCTCCATGAGTTCCCTGGCCATGGAACCCAGTTCCAAACTTCCTCAGAAGTGCCCTCTTCCAAGACAGTGATCTTAAATCAAGTAAAAATTTCTGAGAAAATTTTGCTCTTAATCCAAAACACTCTTGAAGTGCAATCCTATTCGTGTCTACTCAGAAGTTCCATTGAATTCAATGGGGCTTACTCCCAGGAAAGTGCCTTTAGGATTGCAGCCTTAATCAAAATAACTCTGCAATCAAGGTACCACTGTAACTAATAGCTCCATGTCCCCAAATTGCTCATATTTAAAAAGATGCAAAAAGAACACCAGAAGACAGCCACTAGAAAAGACACTACAGAGGTGAGGAGGGCCAGTACTTCCTATCCCAGTACTAAATAAAGGAGAAGCAATAATATATATAGTTGCATTCTGTTAACCTATTGTGTAGACAAGGTTGAAGCATAGGCCCTTTCTCCTGTAACAGGATCAAAAAAAAATTTACATAGCATTAAGAGGTTGTTGACAATCTATAAAGTCACTCACTGACTGACTGACTGACTCACTGACTGACTGACTCATCACCGCCCTGCCAAAACCGGTGGGCCTAGAAGCGTGAAAATTGGGGTGGGTGTTCCTTCCGTGACGGAGGGGTGCACTAAGAACCGGTTTTTGGAAATTCCAACCGGAAGGGGGTGAAAAGGGGCGCAATGCGTTTTCCTCCCTATACTTTGCATTGAGAATTGCTGACTCAGCAACATTCTGCCCCAACTGCTGGGCCTAGAAGCATGGAATTTTGGGAGGGATCCTTCTGTCACCTGAACACCCACCAAGAACGATCTGGAGAAATTTAACCCTTCAGGGGCTGAAAAGGAGACAATGTGTTTTTGTCCTATACTTAACATGGGAGACTGAACAACATCCAGCCAATTTGGTGCTCAGACCCTGGTGCACTGGGGGATGGTGTTCGGAGGAAGAGGTTGCACTGGCGAGGATGCTGCACATGGAGGAAGTTGCGCATGGGGTATGATGCGCATGGGGGGATGTTGCGCATGGGGGGATGATGCACATGTAGGAAAGTTGAGCACGGGGGGGGCGATGCGCACGGGGGGGGCGATGCGCACGGGGGGGGCGATGCGCACGGGGGGGCGATGCGCACGGGGAAAGTTGCACATGGAGGATGATGCGCATGGGGGATGATGCTCACAGGGGAATGTTGTACATGGGGGTAGGTTGCGGATGGGTTGTTGATGCGCCGTGGAGAATGTTGTATGGGGAAGTTACTCCCGCAACGCGGGTAAGCCTTTTGCTAGTATGACAATATTATATTGTGGTAGTCATAAAGTACAAGTTTTTAAAAGTTCTCATCAAGCACTACAATCCTGAGTATCTCTACTCAGAAGTGTATACTATCGTATGTACAGTGTATGATTTGCAATCTAATATATATCAGTAAATACTTCTTGTCTTTAAGTACATGCTTATGATGATAATACATAGAAGTTGAAACTATTCTGAATGACAAAATTTTTGTCTTAATGAATTAAGCTGTAATGCCTCTATCTTTTTATAAGGCAGAGAGAAAGACCAAATGTACATATGTCCCTGAAATGTACAAGAAGCTCAGCCACAAGTGTTCAGCATCTATTTTAAATATCCCACTGAATGGCCCACTGAAACAGCAGCATCAAGCAGCAGACTGGAATGGGGTGCTCATATCTGCCTGTCAACTTGCCTCAAGACCCTCCTCCTCCTTGCACTTAAAAAGCAAAAGGAGACAGACACGAAATATATAGGGAGGAGAGTTTACTTAACTAGATCATTGGGAAACAGGAGGAAGAGAGGCACACCATCAGGTAAAGGGAGGCTGCATTTGGCATGCCATTCAGGAGTCAGTAAGTCTTTGGCCAGCCTACATTTTTAAGAGAACTGCCACACATGTTGCATTAAAATACCACTATAATGCCCACTTAAACCATATTCATGTTGGGCCCAAGTTGTCTGATTGGCTTATAAAAACATCATATGTGGCCATCCCAGATAAAGAGGATGACCTAAGCCATCGTGGGATAATCCATCCTACCTAGAGTACAGCAACACACATACTTCAAGTACTCAATCCAAGTATTCAATAGGAAATTAAAAGGGCAAAGAGAGCATAAGCCTAGTTTCAGCTTTAGTACCTATACAAGCAGCTATAGTTAAAACATATTTTTTAAATCCAAGGAACTGCTTACTGATTAAATTGAATTACTAAACAAATACCTCAGCATACCACTTTGACAACAGTCAGTGTACATACTACAAACATACGTAATGCCTAAGATATTAAAAGAGATTCTTTGAAGATGTCAACAAGGATATATATTCTAGGAGACAACAATAGTCTAGTGACAACAACAACAAGTAACATAAATTTTAAAATAGTACTGTGATTTTGATTGTATCAAAATGCCATTTATAACAATTCAAAAGCTCTGCACTTTGGGAAAGATCAGGAAAACAGGTCTATTCACCATTTTCTCAGAACTTCTCAATAATGAAGTTATTGTTATTTACAAAGTTATTGATAAAGCCACTGCATTTATTAAGAACCGCATTCACACCTATTGACAGCATCATAATTGGGGTTTTTCCAGTAGAATGTTTTAACTGCAACAGTCTGAATGTAAAACGCTGAGCCAGATGCAGAACATCTTTATGTAAGAGAGACTGTGCACCTGTGATGGGAGGCAGGTGCGTTCTGCAAAGCCCCCTTCTGGTCAGTCCCCTTTTGAATGTCGACAGCCTATTGTGGCAAACCCTGTGCCTGATTCACGGCGGCGGAGCAGTTACAGACCCTCCAGTCATGGCGCGGGGGGGGGGGATAAGCCTCTCCAGAGAGACAGGACCTGCAGACGCCAGGTCTGGCCCTTTAAAAGGAGCTTCTGTGGGCGGCCAGCAGAGGGAGATGCCAACTGTCTCGCCTGCTCCATCGTGACTCTGTTTTTGTTAAATGGGGGTATTTAAATGTCCTGTTGTCAATCAAAGCGCACTTCCCTTCAAGCGGCGGCTGCAGCAGGGGGTCCCCGGGCGAAGGATCCCCAGATAGGATCGCCGGCCCTTCCTCTGAACTTCACCGGCTCTGGCTCCGGCCAGGTAGCCGCAAAGATCAAAGCCCGGCAGAGGAGAAAAGGGGAGCCACTCGCGCCTCCCAGCCGGCCCCGAAACTTGCCTCCTTTGTTTAAATGCCCGTGGAGACCCCCTCCCCCGCTCCTCTCGCAGCCAGGAGGCGGCAGGCGCTGCGCCGCTCCGCTTCCAAGGAGCCTCTCCGCTTGTTTTTGTCCCCGCAAGAGACACGAGTGGGCGGCAGCGGCAGCAGCTCCCACGCCGGCGTCAGAGGTTCCTGGCCGGCCTGCCTCCAACACATACCAGGCGTAAACCCCATTACCTGCAACGGGATTTACCTGCTGGTAGGCAAGGTTCCCTGGGAGCAAGTCCCACTGACTACAATGGGACTTACTTCCGAGTAGACAACGCTAGGCTTGGCCTCTCGGGCTACATATACTCCTACCTCCACTTTCCCGGGAATAAGGGACTGACTTCCACGTAGGCTCGGGGCACGTCCATCCGAGGAACGTCTACTTGGAAGCAAGTCCCAATGAAGTCAGTGGGGCTTCATCCCAGGGAACTGCGAATAGGGCTGTAGCCTCAGAACTAGGTATGTCTACTCGGAAGTAAGTCCCATGGTAGTCAGTGGAGTAGAGAGTGTTGCAGGTATGTCTGCTCGGAAGGAAAATCTATTGTAGTCTTGCTCCCAGTAGGGCTTGCTTCCAGACAGGGTGGCAAGTACGTCTACTCGGAAGTAAGTCCCATTGTAGTCAGTGGAGTAGAGAGAGTGTTGCAGGTATGTCTACTCGGAAGTAAAAACTATTGTAGTCTTGCTCCCAGTAGGGCTTGCTTCCAGACAGGGTGGCAAGTACGTCTACTCGGAAGTAAGTCCCATTGTAGTCAGTGGAGTAGAGAGAGTGTTGCAGATATGTCTACTCGGAAGTAAAAACTATTGTAGTCTTGCTCCCAGTAGGGCTTGCTCCCAGGGAAAGGAGGAAAGGGTTGCAGGTGCGTCTACTCGGAAGTGAGTCCCAGACAGGGTGGCAAGTACGTCTACTCGGAAGTAAGCGGGCAGTGGAGTGCGAGGGGAGGGGCTTACTCCCGGGGAAGTGTGGGGAGGGGGGAAGTGTAGGGGGGAGGGCTGGAGCAGGGGAGAGTCAGGGGAGACAGTCCCTCGGAGGGCCCGCAGTGCCCCCGCCGCCCGTCTCCTCAGCGAAACTTTTGGGTCCCACCAAACTTCACCCTCTCCGTACGGGCAGGAGGAGTTTGATGGGACCCAAAAGTTTCGCTGAGGAGACGGGCGGCGGGGGCACTGCGGGCCCTCCGAGTGACCGTCTCCCCTGACTGGACCCTCCTGCTGCCTCCCCTGCTCCCCCTCTGCCTGGGGGAGGGAGGCCCCTCCGTGCCGGTCACCGGGACTGACTGACCGAGGGAGCCCTGGGCGGGCGGAGGGAGGGAAGGAGGGGGCGGCGCTTTGTCCTCCCTCAGGAGGGGAGAGGGGGGCCGAGAGTGCGGGGGGGCCTCACCTGCCGTGGAACCAGTCCTTGCAGATGTCGCACTCGATCATGAAGCGGCTCACGTCGTAGGGCTCCCGGCAGACGCAGTACACGGGGGTGGCGGTGGACGTGGCCCCAGCTCCCGCCGTCGTCGCCCCCCCCGCCGTCGTCGCCCCTGCCACGGCAGTCGCGGCCGCCGCTCCGGCCATCTTTAAAGGACTCGCTCGATCCCCTCCTCCTCCTCCTCCCGACTGACTGAGCCGCCCTGCTCTGCTCTCCCCTCAGCTCGCGCTCCCCCCTCCCCTCGCGTCCTCGCGCTCTCCCAGCCAACCGCCTCAACCGTCAGGCCAGCCAGTCAGCCGGCAGCGCCAATGACAACAGCGCGCGTGCACGACACCCACATTGGGCGCGCGCCCGCCTCTAGCACCGCCCACTCTTTCTCTATCTCTCTCTCGAGACGCACCTCCCCCTCCCATCGTACGGGCGCGCGCCCTAGTCACGGCGCATGCGCGAATCAAAGTACTGGAGGCGGTTGAGCGCGCGCTGTACTTTACTGCGCATGCGCGAAGGAAACACTGGAGGCGGTTGAGGGCCGCTGGACTGTACTGCGCATGCGCCAAGATAACAGTAGAGGGCCGTTGAGCGCGCGCGCGCACCCCCCAGCGCGCGTCTCTGCGTTTCTGAAGGGAAAGAAGGAGCACGTGCCACCACACAACGTTCTATTCCCTCCCCCTCCTCCTCTCCGCTTTGAAGGGGCGGAGTTAAGTCCCCGGCCAATCACCTTCACCCTCTCCGCTCGGGCCGGAATAGTCACGTGACGAAGCAGGGAAGGTGCCGCGAGGACAGTTCCTCGGGCGAGTCAATGAGACAGGCGGAAACCTCCGGAGATTGCCGAAGAGCGCTCGCGACTCTCAGATCTGAGGCTCCCTCAGAGTGGGGGGAGGGGTGGAGGCTGCGCGTCTGACAGGCGAGGGGAGAAATTTTTACCTCAGACAGAGTCCTCCAAAGCCTTCATAGAGCCCAGTTCTGGTCACAGTTACCTGGGAGTAAGCACTATTCACTCTAATGGGACTTACTTCTGAGTAGACAGGCATCAAACCTGTCTACTCAGAAGTAAGTCCCATTGGAGTGCATGGGACTACTTACTCCCATGTAACTGGTAAGGATTTTACTCTCAAACTCTTATTCTGAGGCAAGAGTGACAGCAAGAAAAACAGTTTGGAGCCCAATCCTATCCAGGTTTACCTGGGAGTAAGCCCCATTCACTATAATGGGACTTACTTCTGAGTAGACAGGCATCAAGCCTGTCTATTCAGAAGTAAGTCCCATTCGAGTCCATGGGATTACTTACTCCCAGGTAACTGTGGTAAGGATTTTACCCTCAAACTCTTATTCTGAGGCAAGAGTGACAGCAAAAAAAAAAATTTGGAGCCCAATCCTATCCAGGTTTACCTGGGAGTAAGTCCTATTCACTCTAATGGGAGGCCTCAAGCCTGTCTACTCAGAAGTAAGTCCCACTGGAGTCCATGGGACTACTTACTCCCAGGTAACTGTGGTAAGGATTTTACCCTCATTCTGAGGCAAGAGTGACAGCAAGAAAAACACAGTTTGGAGCCCAATCCTATCCAGGTTTACCTGGGAGTAAGCCCCATTCACTCTAATGGGACTTACTTCTGAGTAGACAGGCATCAAGCCTGTCTATTCAGAAGTAAGTCCCATTGGAGTCCATGGGACTACTTACTCCCAGGTAACTGGTAAAGATTTTACCCTCAAACTCTTATTCTGAGGCAAGAAAAACTGACAATTTGGAGCCCAATCCTATCGAGATTTACCTGGGAGTCAGCCCCATTGACTATAATGGGACTTACTTCTGAGTAGATATGCATAGGATTAGGCTCTGATGCTCCAATCCCATCCACACTTACCTGGAATAAGCTCTATTGACTATAATGAGAATTATTTCTGGGTAGGCATGCCATAGGATTGGGATCTGATGCTCCAAGCCCATCCACGCTTACCTGGGAGTAAGCTTCAGGACTATAGTGGGACTTAATTTTGCATAGAGACATGTATAAGATTGAGCTCAGATGCTCGTATCCTATCCACACTTAACAGGGAGTAATCTCCATTGACTGTAACAGGACTTACTTCTGAGTAGATATGCATAGGATTGGGCTTTAAGGCTGTAAAAGTCTTACATGGGAGTAAGCTCCAATGTATATTACTCCACACTTACATGGGAGTAAGCTCCAGTGTATATAGGACTTACTTCTGAGCAGAAAGCCATAGCGTTTGGTTTCCTGGGACTTGGACCGATTGATTCTAATAGGACTTATTTCTCAGTAGAGATGTATAGGATTTGGAGTCATATAATATTTCGCAGCACCCTTAAGCAAATTCACCACATTTTGCATTAAATTATCTTTCCAATGATATGATATTATTCGTACATGCCAAAAGAAGTCTTGCATTGTATAGCTTAATTGGCTCCAATCATGTGCCATGCTGGCACCTTCCTGGATATGGTGGTGCCTTTCCTATGGACAGGAGTGCTAGGAGTGTCAGTGCCACCAGGTGCAGTGGTGCTAAAATGAAACTACTGTACCCAGCAGCAGCCACTGTAGGTCTCAGGAAGTGGTCATTTTCTCCATTCTCTTAAGTAAGGGCGCATGGCACTCCCCAACATGTGGCTTCTGCTGTGTGCCACATGTTTTGCTGGCACAAAATGAGAACCTCTTTATTTCAAATCTGACACAGAAGACATTTTCTGGCAGAAAAGACCACTGCCAGTTCCACCCAAACCCACCGCTGCCCTCCACCCCGCTCCAGAATGCCTCGCTCTGAGCATCCATGCTACCAACCAGCATCCTTCCAATATTGGGCCCAGTAGCAGCACTCCCTTCTTCCACAGTGCCATTAATGTGCTTTATGGCATGTATATGATACCTCCTATCAGAGCTCAGTGCTGGCAGTCAAGCTCTGTGTCCTCAGCATATGTACTGATTCAGTTCTGGAAGTCTGTCCAGGCATCCAAACATGGTATGTATGTTGAAACACGTGGCTCTTCCATGTGCCAGTGCAAAGGACCAACAACAGACATTCCATGCCTACATGAAAGCACTGGCGTAGCCATCCATAATTCAGACATCTGTAACTCAGGGAACAGGTGCAGACACCCCAATGAAACACAGTGAGCCTTCTGAGTAAACATGCAAAGGCTTGTGTTATTTTAATGGCTCTAATTATATAATTTCATTATTTTGGAGACGGATAGAAAGTCTTCAGGCACAGTCTATGAACTCGTTTTTGGCAATGGTGATTCAAGAGTCCTGTATCTAGAGGTGCGATTTTTTTGGTGATAATGAAATAAAATCATGTAACATCACTTTGAGTCATACCTCAAAGATATTAAATGACTGCAGCCGGATCAAACTCCACAAGTTCCAGGGAGGAAAAAAATCAAAGCCCACATATTGAAATGATGGAGAAATATGACAGCCTGAGGAACAAGCAAGAAGGAAAAACACCAGGTCTGTAATTGTGCATCCCCTGTGCTCACCCAGAAGCCGAGATTGCCCTGATTAACCTAACACATGATACCAGGACTGTGTGTGTGTGGCCTTGCAAGGGCAACCACACACATGGCAAATCATGTGGCTAACTGCACACGGAATTGCGTACATTAAATATTAAACAGCAGGACCTATAACCAAATAAAGGCTATAATCTTAACTTCAGGTTAGGCCAGCCTAAGCCCCAGCATAAATTCTGGGCTGACCTGAGGACGTTACAAAAGTGTCGTATGACACTTGTGTTCCACTCCTGGGGGAGAGTTAGGCTGTGCAAAGACATGTATTTGCCGCACTTCCATCACCACCAATGAGTTGTGCCAGCTTAGGTTAGGACTGCACCCAAATTGGGAGATTATTTCACTATTTTTTTCTGTACCTTCAAATCAGGTGAAATATGCTATCAGCATTACTGCTATAGAGATGTGAAAATCATATTTACTTTACTCAGAGGTAGCCCATTGTGCTCAATAAGACTATCAGCGCAATCCTAACCATGTCTCCTCAAACATAAGCCCCTTTGTGTTCAGTAGGTCTTACTCCCAGGAAAGAGTGTTTAGGATTGCAGCCTTAGAATGTAATCCTACCTTACTCATCAGAAACAAACACATCTAAGTAATCACTGAGTTTAGAATAGGAATATTTGATATGTAAAGAATGAATTTCCATAATTTATATATAATTATAATAATACTTTTATTGTTCTTGTACACAAGTATACAACAAATGTTTCAGGATGCATACTCAACCAGTCACTAGAGTGCTCAGCTGCTGCATGTACATGCACCACCACAGATGATCTTCACAGCAACCCTATGAGGCAGGTTGTGTTCTATCACCCTGTGAGGCTATGGCAGCTCATAAAACTCTTCTCTTTCCAGGTGGAATCTTTCACGGTGTGGTCATCACATCTGGTATTAAGAAATTCCAAACTTCCAGTAGGAGTTAGTGCAAGTTATCCAAGCTATAAAACAGTGACACCTTCTGGCTTTGGTGACTCACAACCACTTTAGCAAGCAGTCTCCCTTCCAGGAGCTGTCCAGATTCTTCCCTGCATAGCTATATTCAGGAGCCCTGAACTCAATATCCAAACCACACCTCCTACCTTATAGGCCACAGGGGAGGAAGTGCACACACTCATCTCACTATCTTCATCACAGGTTTTACTGGTTTTTGTAGTGATTCAAAACATGTCTTACCTGACTGAGTAGTGGTGAAGCAAGTCAACTGGTGAAGTGCAGAGTGCAAGAAATGGGAGAGGACTGGAGTGGAAAATAACATTCTCCTCAAATCCAATAATGAACAACTGTACTAAGGATGAAATCTTATCATGTATGATGATAATCCCCATTGAACAGAGCTGCTTCCAAAAGCAGAAAGATGGGGACCAACAACAATATATATACTGTAGTGGCTTCCTCCTGGACCGGATGTGAGTGCTTTGGAGCACAGCAACTCTAAAAGGTAAAGAATGGGGAGCCAGGCAGCCTTATAAAGGGGGAGACACTTATAATTCACCCCTTGAGCCCCACAGAATCCCACCTT
This sequence comes from Cryptoblepharus egeriae, assembly GCA_030015325.1. Taxonomy (NCBI): domain Eukaryota; kingdom Metazoa; phylum Chordata; class Lepidosauria; order Squamata; family Scincidae; genus Cryptoblepharus; species Cryptoblepharus egeriae. The sequence goes on along the minus strand of JAREYC010000008.1, from coordinate 11,308,336 downwards.
TATTTGAGCATAGTGGTGCTAAACAGTTTTGATAGTACCATATTGAGTTTTTTGCACTTTAGATTGTGAGCCCTTTTGGGACAGGGATCCATTAGCTATTAATTAGCTATTAATTTTTTTTTATTTTCTTGTAAACCGCTTTGTGAATTTTTCAGTTGAAAAACAGTATATAAATACTGTAGATAGATAGGCTTTTTTAATGTTTCAAACAATCAGCAGTTTTTATATACCGCTTTACAGCGAAAAGTTCATAAAGCGTTTACAGAGAAAACAAAATAACTAATGGCTTATTATTTCCTTATTTGGGGAGATCCAATGCTCTTTTGTTCCCGAGCTGTTGTCTTTTTAGGAATCCTTTCTTGAAACTATCCCAAAGTGATAGATTTATAAATGACAGCCAAGGGCATTTGCCATATTGCACATTCCAGATGAAAGGGAAGCTGAGGCCGTATATATGGCATCAAGGCATTCAAACTTACTGTATCTGCAGCAGCTGCATTGGCAACCTACCAGGTGCCCAAGCGCTATTTTTAATTGCCATAAAATGAAGCAGATTGCAGTCGGCCTCGGCGAATAGCAAGATTTGGCTTATGAGATGGAGAGTCTCCTGCACCTGGGACTTGTCACACTGCAAAGAGAGGACAGGTCTCAGAGGCAGCTTCATGCTGTCAGTCACCATCGAAAATGTCAGAACTCACTCTGTCAGGCACCATCTTTTCTTTGAGCCCAGACAATGGCTGGGCGAGGAAAAGCCATCATTTCACTGAATACAAAGCTGGTTCAAATGAACCTAAGAAATGGAATATTTTGTCATCCACAGCTGTGGCCTCATCTGTGCCTTTTTTCCCCTCCAGAGCCAGGCACTGAGCATGCTGACTTTTATAAAAACCATCTACTTTTTCTCTTCTCCTACAGTACACACCTATGCATGTTTACCAGTGATGGGATTCAAAGAAATTAACAACCGGTTCTATGCCCATCTGGCAGCTGTTTTAAATGGCTATTTTTAAACTTTATGTATCCTATCTCATGTTAACAACCGGTTCTATAGAGTAGATGCAAACCTGCTGGAGCCCACCACTGATGTTTACTCAGAACTAAGTTTCACTATACAGTGACGCCTCACGTAAAGAACGCCTCACGTAAAGTAAGTTTCACGTAACAAAAAAAAAAATTCTCTAGGATTCTGCTTCACGTAAAGAAAGTGCTTCATGTAAAGAACACATTCGTTGGTAGTTGGGGCAGACACGCTGGCCAGCAACCTGTTTAAAAAGTGTCAGGGCTGCCTAGCACACCTGCCCATAGTGAAAGCAACACTTTTGCACGGTTCCTCCTGTGGCCAGACATCCACTGGGCAGAGGGAGAGAAGAGCAGTGGAGAAGAGGGAAGCAGCTCAGGGCCAGCCAAAAGGGAGCAGAGAGAGAGAGAGGCTCAGAATGAAGAGAAGGAGAAAGTGGGGAGACACTTGGAAAGTGTCTTGGATTACAGAAGAAAGTGTCTTTGATTGCAGCCTCCTACCCATGTCTACCTCATTGTGTTAAATGGGTCCTACTTCCAGGAAAGTGTCTTTAGGATTGCAGCCTAAGTAGACTTCATAGGATCATGCCCATTGAATGCATGTTTTGAATTCAATTACTGTGTTTTGTCATCGTTTTTATATCCAGTTAATATTTTGATATAAATATTTTTGGGGTTGTGGAACCAATCATCTGCGTTTCCATTATTTCCTATGGGAAAATCCGCTTCATGTAAAGAAAGTTTCACGTAAAGGAACTGCCTCTGGAACGAATTAATTATGTTACGTGAGGTACCATAGTATTCAGTTGGGCTTAGTCCCAGACCCACGTGATTAGGTTTGCAACCTTATATTCTGAACTGGGGAAACAAAATTGTGGGCCATTTTTTTAAAAGGTAAAGCAATTTGACTTTTAGGAAATGCAGTCACCAACATTTTTGGTCCACCCTGATGGGGTCTTTTGGGCAAAGATCCACACTCAGGTTTTGGGGCATCAAGCTTGAGGATGCCCTCAAAGAATATTTCTTTACAGCAGCTTCACTGGCTACACACTCTTATTAAGCACAATCCAGAATGCTAGTCGTGAGTTAATAACTGAGCAAGAGGCACTCTTTCAAGTGGGTGCTCCTCTTTTATTTAGCAGGGGGAGAATAACTGGCCCTCCACACCCCAGCAATGTCTGTTCAAGTGGCTTCTGCTGGTGTTCTTTTTTGCATTTTAGATTGTGAGCCCTTTTGGGACAGGGACCCATTAGCTTTTAATTAGCTATTATTATTTTTCCATTTTCTTTTTAAACCGCTTTGTGAACTTTTTAGTTGAAAAGCGGTATATAAATACTGTAGATAGACAGATAGAGTTGTAAAGGGTACAATGGAACAAGGATAAATTGATAATTGCTTTCCCTTTGTAATATGAGGCTATTTGATCATTAAAATAACTGTGGAGGACTTTCTGTGCCAGTTTAGAAGGAACCCATTCTGTGTATAATGAACCCATATCCTCTTCTTCCAGGAACAATGCTCCATGAGTAGGCGTTATGGATGGATCCATGGATGAGGAGGTAGGTTCCTAGTGGTGAACCTAGAGAGATGGGTTTGTGATGGAAATAAGACTTAGAGCACAATACTTACAATGTCAACTCAAAAGTAAGCTCCATTGCGTTCAATGGGTCTTATTCCCAGGAAAGTGTTGTTAGGATTGCAGGTTTAGAGCACAATCCTAACCATGTCTACTCAGAAGTAAGCCCCATTGTGTTCAGTGGGTCTTACTCTCAGGAAAGTGTCTTTAGGATTGCGGCCAATGTTGGGCAGGAGGCAACAGTTGTGGTGCTAATTGAGTGCCATGATATTAGACAATGCAGACAGTCAGCCTAGTATAAGTGCTACAGTAGGTAGAATGCTGAAGACTACAACCTCTAGAGTGGCATTTTTGATAATGCTACTTGTTTCATGTGCAGGACCACGTAGAGCACAATCCTAACCATGTCTACTCAGAAATAAAATCCATGTGTTAAATGGGTCTTACTCCCAGGAAACTGTTCTTAGGATTGCAGCATTAGACAAGTTAAACTGAAGGTCTCAATGCACAGACGATAGTATCAGGTACAATAATGTCAGGAGGAAGGGATTGGTTTTGTTAGACACTGGAGAATTATTTGGATCAAGCTAAGCCTTTGCTAAACTGACTAGCTCCATTTGAAACAAAGTGAAACAATTGCTGGAATTTCACATCAAATTGCTTGCAAGGCAGCTTTTAATCTGGCCTACGGGAGAAAGCAAATAGAAGCTTGGAAGTAAAAATTATTCCTATGGAATATAAATATTCTAAAATAGTGATTTTCAATCTTTTTATCTCATGGCACATTGACAAGATGCTAAAATTGTCAAGGCACATTATCAATTTTTTTACAATTGACAAGGTACACCTTACTATTAATGGGGAGCTCACACCCCACTGGCCTTACTTATAAAATGATCTTTCCCCCCAAACATCCACAGCACACCTGCCGACAATTTGAGGCACATTGGTTGAAAATCACTGTTATTGAATCTCAATCATCCAGAAGAAGAATGGGTACAATTTGGAAAAGAAGGCCTCTTAGGGTGAAATCCAGAGTAACTATGGGGAGTCCTTGCTCTGGAGTAAGAAGAAGTCACTCTGGATTGCAATATGAATTTCCCATAGGTTTTCATTAGGTGGTGCAGTAACACTGGTGCACGTGATGTCTCTTACATGCTCCTGTAGTTACTCTGGATTGTGCCCTAGTCAAAGCAATGTACTACCAAGTGGCCACCTTTGTGTGTTCCTAATGGGGTTCATGGGGGCCATAGTATGACTCCTGAATGCTCTTTCCATTTAAATTGATAAACATCCTAGCTTTAAGAAGCATTGTCAATAAGTCTTGTGCTCGTTGGCATTCAATGATAGTTACTAACACAGGTGAGAGATAAAAATATAACTCTGTGTTTTGAACAAATTTAATTCATTTGAATTTTAAAAAAAATATTTTTTAAAACACATTGGCTAGCATCCAAAAAGTTACATTATTTATCAGCTGAATTCTATCCAACTACAGTAAAACCAATCACTGAGAGTAACTTAGATTGAGAGTGTTTGGCAAGACAAACAAACATTTCTAATACTGTGAATTTTAATTTGGTATACAAGCAGTGTCTTAATAAAAAAGCAAAAAAATAGACCCAGCTGGAATACAGCCAATTTTGGTGCCCCACCAGCACCTCCTCAGCTTCTCCTAAGTGACCAGTCTCTACATATCTACTCTAAAGTAAGCCCTATTATAATTAGTGGGGCTCACGCCTGTATAAGGGAGGCAGATTGCAACTAGAGAGCCCAGAGAGACTAACCCCCAAATCCAGAGTAACTACGGGAGCATGTAAGAGACTTTACGTGCACCTGTATTTTACTGCACCACCTAGTGAAAACCTATAGGAAATTCATATTGGAATCTAGAGTAAGTTGTTCTTCCTCCGGAACAAGGACTCCCCGTAGTTACTCTGTATTTTGCCTAAGTGCAGGTTAATTTGTTTTATTTTTTATATTTTCTATTATCTTTATTATTTCGGATTACATTACAGTATTGTAATCATTTTGATATGAATATTTTTGGGTTGTGGAACAAATCCGTTTCCATTATTTCTTATGTGAAAATTTGCTTTGATATACAAGCATTTTGGATTACAGGCTTGCTTCCAAAGTGAAGGATGCTTGTAAACCAAAGTATCACTGTATTCAGCGCTAACGCAACTGTGCCAACGGGGTGTTTATTCCTTTACCTTGGAGCTGCATTGAGACTGCATTGTTCAAGAGAGTTGGATAATCCAATCTTTCTTTTGAGAAACTTGAACCAGGCAAACATGAAGTGAAAGGTGGTTTCAGGTATTCTCTTATTCCAACAGGAGGAGCCCTTTGGATCAATACACAGTTTCTAAAGTATACAATCTCCTGTGCAGGTGGATTTCATGGTTGCAACATCACATGCCTTTGGACCATGCCCTGGGACCATTAGGCTTGTCAAAGAACTTGGGACTAGACAGTGATACTTTTGGATGCTTCCTTGTTTCCTTCCATTACATATTATTAAATTTAAAACTACTGTATTTACTCGAATCTAACACTTACCTTTTTCAATCTCCAAAATCAGGGTGCACATTAGATTCGATAGTTACGTAATCAGAATTTAGTAAATGTGGTGTTTTGATTATAAGTATAGGGTGCGCATTAGTTTCAATGGCACATTAGATTCGAGGAAATACGGGTATATCACACATAATTTATTACATATAATTTATCATTACAAGAGGGCTCGGTGCTGCCTGTGAGTTCCAGCTCACAGGGAAAAGAAGGATATTTAATTTTCTTTCCTGGACATAAGGTTTAAAAAGAGGACAAGTTTGGGAAAAAGAGAACATCTCATCATGCATGCTGAATAAATTAAAACAGACTTTAAGCATCTATTTTAGTTGTAAGCATCTGTTTTAAGAACAAGTCATTCTTTTGGTTTGTTGTTTTTAAGCTGGAGGTTTCCCTCTGCCAAAAAAGCAAAGCTGTGGTGGAGGGGATTACCTTGATCTCAGCAAGAAGCCTTCCCAAATTGGCCATGCAGTCTGTATAATATATCTTTGGAGGAAAATACTGAATCATTCCCGTCCACCTACACAAGTCCTTACAAAAATAAAAGCTCAAATGATTTGAAGAGTCACCCACACAGTGTCGGAAGAAAATATAAAAACGCACAGTCGAGCCCCACATTGCTCAGAACTATTACCAAATACTGCACGCATATAAATTCTTACCCACGTGCAGTCCCACCCACAACTTCCTCGAAAACAGCCGTGTGACTTCATCTCATTCATTTCTCAATTACGCATGAGAAAAGTGGGATCTGGGGTGAGAGACGCACTTTTGCCCCCCAAAAGAGCACATATTTGTACCAGCCTCCCATGAAATCAAATACCAAATGTGAAACTTTAGACAAGAAGCCAGACTTTGATCAATCATATTTATGAGAGGCAATATAAAAAGGCAGAAGTCAAAGTAATGCACAGGGGGCGGTGTCCAAAACCCAAAAGTTCTTATGGAATTTTGAATTTTCATTCCATTCCCCTCCATAGTGCATTATTTAAAAGGGATCTGCAGGAAGACTTAAAAATATCTTTTTATTTCAGATGTCATCATGAAAGAAAGGATAAAGGTCCCACAACTGACAACAGTCCCTAGATACTCAATGCCCTTCCTTCATTGTGAGACATGATCAGTGCAATCCTAAGCATGTTGACTCAAAAGTAAGTTCCATTGTGTTCAATAGTATTTACTCCCAGGAAAGTGTGGGTAGGATTGCAACTGAAATGCTCAAAACAATGTTATAGGATCCAAATGGCCTAATATACAAGGGAGTCTTTATTTTTCCTTCTGGAGAAACTTTATAATGTTTGCAACTACCCAGACTACATGTAAAAGAGTTTTTCAGGTGACATCTCTTCTCCAGTATCTAAGTTAAATCTTTACTGGGGATAGGGTTGTCATAGGAGGTCCTGTCCCACTTTTGATGAAGAGAATTATGGCAACCCTAATTGATGAAGAAAGGCATGCATATTTTTTTCTCCCATCTTGCCCTGTAACCTAGACTCAGCCATTCTTCTCCATCAGCTCTACTGAGATGAGTCTCCTGCAGTGTAAGGACCAACTCTCAGCATGTTCCAGGGAGGGGGGAAGGGGCACAAATACCCCATCGTTACCGGTACCACAACTCAGGGGCAGCACCTCCATCCTTATTTCCCACTTCCATCCTCTGCCTCCATTTAGGAGACTTTGGAGAACCAGGGGAGCACACAACTTCCCTGGATGTCCAAAAGCCCTCTGAGGTCTCCAGAAGGTTTTTATACCCCACTTCAGATTTTTGGCTGTGTGGTTTAAAGCCCCTTTGAAGATTGCCCTCTGAGATGGTGGAGATGGGGGGCATCAGATAGCGGTACTTAGTGTGACCAGCAGAATACAGAAGAAGGGTACACAAAAGTCCCTATTTCCATTAGTGAAAGGATGGAGAGCAAACAGTATAAAGAATTTGGTATCTTTTGCTTTAAAGTTTCATTCATCCAAAATCTTATGATGTGGCGTGTTTGTGCTCAAGATTTGGTCAGTAAGGAAGCAAGCATATGGCTTCTTTTTCTGCTTCTCTCTGCCTACAACATCTCGTTAATTAACATCAATAAATAATCTTATCAAGTGTGAAGTAAGTTGCTTCTTGTTCAAGCTTGATAGCCTGAATGAACAATTTCATTCTTTAAATGACAGATGTTTACTGAAAGATTAAAGAGCTAGAAGTCCTATGAATAACTGACTTCCTCTTATTTCTCTCATTAGAGGCTGGAAGTGATACTTAAGTAATTGGTGATCCAATATGGCTACATTATACAATACTGAGTACCCAAAAGCTCCAGTAACCCTACATAAAGGGCCCTACATAGTACAGAGGCGCCTCACGTAACAAATTTAATTCGTTCCGGAGGCATGTTCTTTACATGAAACGTTCTTTACGTGAAGCGGATTTTCCCACAGGAAATAATGGAAACTCAGACGATTGGTTCCACAACACAAAAAATATTCATATAAAAATATTAACTGGATGTAAAAATGATGACAGAACACTGGGATTGAATTCAAAACATGCATTCAATGTGCATGATCTTATGAAGTCTACTTGGGCTGCAGTCCTAAAGACACTTTCCTGGGAGTAAGACCCATTTAACACAATGGGCTAACTTCTGGGTAGACACGGTTAGGAGGCTGCAATCCAAGACACCTTCAAAGTGTCTCCCCACTTTCTCCTTCTCTCCATCCTGAGCCTCTCTCTCTCCTGCTCCCTTCCGACTAGCCCTGAGCTGCTTCCCTCTTCTCCACTGCTCTTCTCTCCCTCCGGCCACAGGAGAAACAGCATGGAAGTGTTGCTTTCACTATGAGCAGGTGTGCTAGGCAACCCTGATGCTTTTTAAACAGGCTGCCGGCCAGCGCGTCTGCCCCAACTGCCAACAAATGTGTTCTTTACGTGAAGCACTTTCTTTACGTGAAGCAAAATCCTAGAGAAATTTTTGTTTGTTACGTGAAACATACTTTACATGAGGCATTCTTTACGTGAGGCACCACTGTACATACTAATTTATATCACCTTTTTACACAAAGGACCAAGAATGAAACCATATTCCATTGGAGTACCTATATTTCTGCCCAGTACATTGATACTAGACACAATTAAAAATTATGATTCACAATGGAATGGGTCTATGTCATGCATACCAAGGGCACAGATTCCTTCATATCCATCAATAAGCCAGTCCATCAAGCAGTCCATTTAACCCGACAGCTTTGCTAGTTATTGGACCATTTAAGGCAATGATTGTCCACCAGTCACCCAACATGTGACAATGTACATGTATACAGTGGAGCCTCACATAAAGAGCTTAATTTGTTCTGGAGGCATGCTCTTTAAGTGAAGCAGATTTTTCCATACGTAATAATGGAAACTCAGACAATTGGTTCCATGACATAAAAAATATACACTGGATGTAAAAATGAGGACAAAACACTGGAATTGAATTCAAAACATGCATTCAATGTGCATGATCCTATGAAGTCTACTTAGGCAGCAATCCTAAAAACACTTTCCTGGAAGAAAGCCCCATTTAATACAGTGGGGCTTACTTCTAGCTAGACATGGTTAAGAGGCTGCAATCCAAGACACTTTCCTGGGAGTAAGCCCCATTTAACATAATGGGGCTTACCTCTGAGTAAACATAGGAGTCTGCATTAGAAGACACTTTCCTGGGAGGCTTAACTGGGCTGCTGCTGGAAGTTCAAGATGGTCGGTGGAGGCACTGGGGGTGCCAAATTGGGGGTGCCAGAGGCAGCTACCCCTAACTGACCCCAAATTGGGGGCAGTTAGAGGCAACAGCGCTGGCCGGCAGCCCTTTTAAACAGCCTCTGCGTGGAGCATTAGGGCTGCATAGCACACATGCATATAGCGTGCTTGCTTGTTAAGTGAAGCGGAACTTGTTATGTGAAGCAAGATTTCTTGGAAATTTTTGCTTGTTAAGCAAGGTACCACTGTACATCACCCATCCTCCCACTGCATGGAAAGGAATTAATTAGGAATGATTCAAACTCACAACCCCTCTGACAACTAGTTGGGGGGTGAAGGTGTTGGGAGAGAGTCAAACATATCCTCAGGCCTCACCTCATGTTGGGTGGCCAATCAGGTGTTGATCATCCAAACTGGCACATTATAAAGTATAAAAAGTACTGCAACTGATACTGCGCTGCATTTAAATTTTAGTCATTGAATTATCAATACAGCCTAGATTTCCCCTTTTAGTAAATTCCCCATTGAAACCAGAAGTTTGAAAAAACTGTAGAACTGTGGTACTCAGGCATTTCAGCCCATGACTCAAACTTAAAAATCTGCCCAGGACCTCCTGTCACCAGGATGTGATATCACTGTGATGCCAGAGCTCCTCCATGTCTACTCAGAAGTCCCATTGCGTTCAACAAGACGTACTGCCAGGAAAGCCCAGTACTAGGTTCCAAGATGAGGGACCCCACCTTGCAACCCCACTGACCCAAGGTCGCAATCCCCCAAGGCGATCTCAAAACCAAAGTGGTACCCAAAGTAGCATTGCTGTAGAAGGAGCACAACAAGGAGGCAGATGATTGTTTGAAGTGGGCAGCAGCAACATAGGTAGCAGCCACGTGGGGCTGTGGTTTGGGTTATGTCTGCAACACAGAGGCAGAGGATGGGTCACCCTTTCTTCTGCAGTGTTTTTCACTTGATAACCCCCCCCCCCGTCTCTGTTGAACCCTCAAAGTGCCATTGTGCTCAAAGCTGTACAATTAAGCAACACAAATCCAATTGACTCAATTGGGGTTCAATCAGCCTATCTCTGTGCAAAATTACAGCCCAACAGGTTCACTGTGTCATTGGCCCCCCCAAAAGACAATTACCTGCTTCATCAGAGGCAAACAGCAAATTTGTTTCCAAACACCAGCAACTCCCTGGAGATTTAACGGGGTGGGGGGCAGATAGGAGACCAATTGAGCATAATCATCGTACACTGAGTATGATTCCTGTTTATTAAGTGCATTTCTTAGACCGAATTTTATTGTCAACATTTACTTGATCACAAACACATACTTGTTTTCTTTGCAGCCTTGATACTTAATGAGATTTTCTTCATTTCTGAATGTTGTTTTCTTTCACACAGGGTAACCGGACCAGGACATGGCTTTGTTGTTTTTAGCTTTGTGTTGTGGAAAGGAACTAAAAATACTCTTTTCCTTGTGAGTAGCCCCCTACAGGCAGCATACAGCCTTCTTGTAATAAATAAATTATGTGTAATAAATTATACGTAATATAGATTTAAATTTAAACATAATTATAGTGTTTCAGTTGTAAACATGAAATCAATGTGTTTGTATGAAAACAATGTTTTATGTTTTTATGGACACATGAAATCAAGTGTTTTTAGCTTTTATTTTGTCAGGTCCTACGTTTTCCTTGGAAATCCTACATTTTTCAGTCCCTTGTCCTCTTTTGTGGTTATGACATCTGTTCACCCGGCTTCCGCAATCTGCAATTTCATTTCTCCTTTTCCTTTGCTTTGTCAGCAGGGCTGGGGGGGGGGGGGGCGGTGGGAAGATACTCAAAGCCAGAATTAAAATGAATGACTATCTTTTCAATTTGTTATTTTAAGTGCATGGGGGGTTGTTTCTAGGAAGTGTAGGAAGGATGCAAGGAGTGTGACTCATACCGGAGAAACCATGGTTTTTCCCCCCTTGGAATCCTTGTCTTTCCTCCCAGGAAATCTGCTTTGCTTCTCTCCAGACAAATCCAGAAGCGGGGAAATTCATTGCCCCCATTGAAAACGTGCCACACGTGCACCTTCCAGTGATTGGCAGGTTCCTTCTCTTATTGCCCTGGAAACCTAGACACCTCCATTAGACAAGAAGTTAGACAGGCAGACATTGGGCCAAGGTGCAAATTGCTTTGATAGGCCAGCAGAAGCAATAGGATCCCAGGTCTGCTGCCAGGCAGACAATAGCCGTCATCATCTGTATTATCATCGCAGCTCCCTGAATACAAGGAGAAGGGGGGGTAAATCAAGTCAGATGTTTGATGACCGGCTGGGGCCCGCTTTCAAAATACAGCTGCTCAATGGTGTTAGCTGCATCCTTCCTGATTCCCAGCCAGATCTTGCCAAGCAAGGAGCTCCTCGCAACCTGACAGCTTGTACTATACGATGAGCTCTTTTGCCAGCCAAAGCTGGTGCAAGGGAAGTTTTATTTTGTCTGCCTGCCTGGCACGCTTTGCTTCTCGGCCACACTTCTGCACAACAGCATCAGGAACAAAGGATGGCGAGGAAAGGCCCACAGTTGAGCGAACTGTCAGACAAGGAAGGAGGAGGGGTCAAGGAACAGCTAATTTATTTGCTGCAAGGGGTTTCAAGAATGCTCCCTTATTACGATATTGTTTTAATTCTTTTGTGCTGCCAAATTAAATCTGTAGCAAAGCTGCTGCAAGGAAGGGTACAGAGCAAATGGAAAACAGGGACTCTTGACGGCGACTCTCTTTTAACACACATTTGCTGGCATCACAAAGCACACACAGAGAATCGAAATCTACGGGAGAAGCATTTTGTTTACACATACAACAAACTGTGATTAATAGCCAAAGCCATTACCCAGCGCTTTTTTTATTAAACATCACTTGACATTGTAGTGCTTTAAAGATGCTTTATGTGGTTTGAAACATAAAAATGTAATTTTCAATATTTATATTTTTTTACACTTGACTCTGTCACCTTAGAAAATCTGCAGCCATAAACAAAAGAACAGAAGTCAAGGGCACTTCAAAAGGAAAGTGACACTGATTCCCAAGATACAGAGCGAAGGACATTGTTTTAATTTAATTTAGGCCCCAATTCTATCTCCTGCCACCAGCACCAACACAGCTGTGTGAAAAAATGGTGACAGACCTACTTACTGTGTAAGCACAAAGGCAGTGTCATGTAAGTGTCTGTGTAAGAAGTGTCATCCACAGATTCATTTGTGGTCACGACTAGGAGTGCAGTTCTACCCATGTCTACTCAGAAGTAAGCCCCATTGTATTCAATGGGCCCCCTACTGCCAAGAAAGTGTGCTTAGGATTGCAGCCAAAATGCCAAAAGTTGCATGGAACCAAGTTAAGCCTGTAGCCTGCTAACAGATTAGAGAGAACAAATCCTCTGTAAACCCCCTGAAGATGCTTTCTATGGTTGAAAATGAAATGTTGGGACAAGATCCTACAATGTGATTAATCCATAACTTAAATACTCGATAAAAATTTAAATTACGTTTTAAAAAGCAGAATTATTGGAGATGGTTGCTAGCATGGAGGTGGGCTGCCTGGCCTGTCTATGCAGAACCAGGGACATCGCAGCCTGCTTTTGGTTCTAGTGCAGAACCAGATGGATGACATAAGACAGCTGAACAAGGTTTGGACAGAGCTTGATAAAGCACACTTTGGCTGCAATCCAGATTAACTACGGGACCAGAGTAATTACAGTGCCACCTATGGGGAAACCTATCGGAAATGCATAGAGCAATCCAGAGTAAGTGCCCGTAGTTCTTCCAGTAGTTACGTCTTCCCATAGTTACTCTGGATGGTGGGGTTAGGGTGCAATCCTAACCTAGGCCAGCACCACTCATCGGTCTTCCCTTTCCCATGGTGACGTAGGGAGGGCGCACATCTGTGCACTGGCCTAACCCTCCCCCAGGAGTGGTGCAGAAGTGTTTTTACGGCACTTTTGTGACACCCCTGACCAACACAAACTTGTGCGGGGAATTGTGCCTGCCTAACCAGAGGTTAAGATTGCACTGTGAGTTCCTGTTTCTTGAGATCGAAAAGTAACGAGGTAGGTAGAGTAGGAAACTGTAAAAAACTCCAAAGCCAAAGTTTATGGGAAAAGGCGCATGAATGGAAAAGAATCTGCCACTCTCCAGAGGAAGTGCTCCTGTTCAGGAAGTAGATAAAAGATGAAGGAGTATTTGGCCTGTATTCACTTATATCTCTGGTGAAGAGAAAGTTAGAGGTCCTTTGATGGGGTGCCAGTTGAGGTTGTTCTATAGGTGAGATTCATGTCCTGTCTGAACTGACTATATTCAGGTCATCAAAGAAACCCGTAGAAAGATGGAATCACACAGAGGCTTGGAAGTGGAAACGGTTTGAAGCTCCTCATTAAGAAGGAGCAGGAAGAAAAGTCTACAAATAGTGTTTTTTTAAATAGGCATGACAAGCAGCTGCTTTGATACCAGTTCACATCTGGATTTGTGCTTTAGGAGTCGCATGTCCAAAATGCTTTTTAATATACCTGCCTGTTATTTTCAAGGTGGCTGTGGGTGGCACAAGCGGCTAAGACACTGTGCCTGCTAACCAGCAGGCCAGGGTTCAAGATCCGGGTCGGCCCCACAAGACACGGTGAGCTCCTATCTTTAGCCCAGCTCTGCAACGCCAGTCTAGATCCAATTGTATCGGCTCTTCCTTTCCATTGGACTAATTCAGTGGTGTGGAGAGGGGGGATTTGCTGCTTGGCTAACAGCCTATCCTCCATAACAATCCAACCGAGGCTTTCGTGCTTTGCATGCAGCTTACGCAGCGCCAAGCACGATACCATAGTCTTTCAAGACTGACGGAGGCCTGCTTTTTTTATTTTCAAGGACTGCTCTCGTAGTATGATGTAAATGATTTTAAAAAATCGGTCTGTTTGTGACCTACTAACCACATTGCGCTGCAACCTGCCAGGGTAACACAGAAGGCTGTAATCCTGTTTGCAGTTAATAGTACAAGCTGAATGGATTCCTTAAAGGGAAGCAGACTCCGCACAAATCAACCATTGTTCAGAAGCCCATTATATAAATATCCCGTTGTAGCCCATGCAAATATGGTTGGATCTGGATTGTACAGTATATAGCTATATTATAAACACAAAAGGCAGTAACTTCTTTTCTATTGGTCAAGACTATGCAAGAATTCCAGTTACACTGATCCCTTTATCCACCGAAAGAGCTCTGAAATATCTTGAAAATGTATATCCTTTGTTGGCAACTAGTTTTCATGGAAGCATGTTTTGATTCAGAGATGGGCTTCAACTCCTACCTTCAAAAGTGACGTAGGGCCCAATCCTATCTAACTTTGATGCAATTGCAATGCAGTCCTAAGGCAAGGAACCAAATGTTTCTACTCTTGTGAAGGTCTCTGTAACTACTCCAAGATTCAATATACACGCCACTGGCACTTTACACCAAGGCTGGAAAGTTGGATAGGATGTACTGCGCAAGATCTGTTGCAACGTGCAAGCCATGAAGGATTCAGGTGGTATCAGCGTGTTCCTGGTGATACATCTCCATGAAGAAGGACCTATTTCTGCATCATCTGCAGGTGGTGCAGGTTTTCCAATTCACTGCAACAGTTTAGTTTTCTGGTCCTGTTTTGTTCCCTTTCTGCTTTGAAGAACACTTGTGAAAATGTGATGATTGTGAATTTTCTACATCACCGGTGTCAAATACAAAGACTGCAGGCCAAATTCGGCCCACCTCACCATTTCATGTGAACCCCAATACCTTCTCCACACTTTCCTGGGAGTAAGCCCCATTGACTACAATAGGATTTACTTCTGAGTAATCATGCATGTGTTTGAACTCTGGCTCTCAGGAACCACCATGAATGCTAACTTCAACCCTCTGTATGAAATTATTTTGACACCCCTGTTTTATCCTTTTTCAGCTCAACTTCCTTCTTGGGGTCTAGTCTGGAAGTTACACATTTGAGTGGGATATGGAACCCAGAAGCAGTGTGGAAGTCATACAATGCAATTGCAGAGGCATATTTTTAACTGTTGATAATCTATTGTAGGACAATAATACATTTCTTATACAATCAGCAATATCTTATGCAAGTGTAGGGTTCTGAAGTCAGCACAGAAAGGGAAAGTGACATATATTCCAAACTATCTTAAAGCAGCTTCATTTCCTATCTTGTGCTCACTTTGGGGCATATTCAGCTATATTATGTCAGAAGAAATGAATATGGCAGATGGAATAAACCGTTCATGAATGTGTTCTGGTGGGGGACGCAGACATGGGTCCTTACGTTTGAGAACAAAGGCCTAATTCTATTTTATTCTATTAGTGAGCATAAGAAGTGTCTGTTTGCTAAAATTTATTTTGGTATGTAAACCACTTTGTTAACTTTGAAAAGCAGCATGGAAAAATTCTTAATAGACCTTCAGCTCCCTGCCCAACTATAGCAAGCTGCCACACTAATTGGAAGACATGCTGCATGCTGTGGGGGAGAGCAATTGGGCAGCATGCAAGAGGTAAATAAAAATATATTTACTTCCTGGGTTGCTGCTTTTCTATAGGTCTCCTCAGACCAACAACAACCATTTTGCTGGAGCAGGTCTGAGTTGAACCCTTGGAAAATAGGGTATAGGATATGGCAAAAATAACTGCTGCTAGGTTCACCTCCTTATGCCCCTTCTTCCTTCCTTTTTCCTTTCTTCTTCCCACCCATGTCTATTCCATGTGTTTTCTGGTGTCACCCTGAGTCTACAGCAGTGGGGATCAGGGTGACCATATAGAATGGATGACCATTCGGTAGGGATCAGGGTGACCATATAGAGACTATTGCCTCTACCTGTAAGCATTGCATAGAAGAGGGAATTTAGGCAGATGTTGCTTTTTAAACCCTTCTATGTTGAGCTTACCCCACATAAATTCCATTTTCTATGTAATGCTTAAAGGTAGAAGCACTTTGTCCTGCATTCTATATGGTCACCCTGGTGGGGATCCACTGCCTCAGCTGCCTAGCATCAATAGCCTCAAATGGCCAGGCAACTGCACAGTCTTGCCCCATCTCTTTCTAAAGTCATCATTGCCATGTTGGCAGGAGTGAATTCAGCCCAGGCATCAGTGAATCCCAGAGAAGGATGTAGCTCCAGCATCCCATAGCCAAAGCACTCCATGATCAATATATCCATCCATCCTTCCTTCCTTCCTTCTATCCATCCATGCTTCCATCCATCCATCAATAGCCAGTCCACTGCTCTGTGATCTGCATGCCATGAAAGGAGCCAAGGAGAAGAAGCAATGACAGAAGGCTACATGGGACATGTGTTGCTGCTGTGGAAATTGATGGGAATTGCTGCATGGAGTTGAGAGGTGGGCCAAATGGGGCACAGAGGAAGAGAAACTAGGGAGGAACTAGATATTTAACAACAGAAATGCCATCAATATACTTCCTGGCCTTGATCTGACTTCCCAGGACTACTCAGACTTGCACTAGCAAAATAGTCTAAATAGACCTATTTGGGCGGTGAAGATTGATGCCCCATATATGTTCCCTTACCTGATTGAAATCTGCACACCTCTACCCCACAGAACTGCATCCTTTGGGTTTAGTTAGGATTGGGCTGTAGTGTCACCATAGGTCAGCGGTAGTTTTCAAGGACACCTGATGGTGAGGTGCATGTGAATTCTCATGCGCGGTTATCAATGGGGCTGTCACGCACGGAAGGGGCCCCCCTCCAATATCATCCAGCTCCCAAAGGCTCTGTCAACAGCTCCAGTGGCTTTTAAGAAAATCGCTAATTGAAGAGTCTCGTTCACCTGACACCTAATAATGAACGGAAGTAACCGAAAGGCACGATTGCAAAGGCTATCAGTGTACATCATCCTGGTCAAGCCTCCATCAATAAAGAAGAAATATTTTCTGGGAAAAACCTGATCCCTCCGGACACCTTTGATTTACCGTCTCCTCTATCTGTGCTGTAAATTGATCTCCCTGACTTCCCATCTCCTCTCAAATGTAACCAGCTTCCGCTGGTGCTCCAAGAGTCATTTACATTGACAAGTGTATCCAGCCCAGGCATCAGTGAATCCCTTTTCTCTCCCTCAACAAAACAGCTTTTGTGCCTTTAAAGCCTGGAGCAGTCTATGATTTCAGCAGGAGACACTCTGTCTAAAAATCAGTTCTGCTTGGGCTTTTGAGGGAGAAGAGTGGATTTGTCAAGACAGGAAACACAGCTTCTGCTTTGTGCCAACGAATTACCACTGCCTAGATGTGCACTTGCTTCTCCAGTGCCCTATATTTTTATTTCCCACCAATGACGTCATTTGAAAAATTAATGTCCTTCATTCCACTTAGCGGATTCAAGGGCCTAAGCCAAAAAGAGCAGATCTTTTTGAGGTTTCTGGACTCTCAGGGACACAAAGAACCGCTGCATTTCCTTTTGTCGGCACGTACACTGTTTTTGTTTGTTGGCACATAAGACAGGACAACCGCCTTACACTGTATCAGACCATTGGTTTATCTGGCTCAGGATTGTCTATGCTCTGTAGGGTTGAGAGTCAGGGTCATTTCCAGTTTCACCTGCAGATTGTTGGAATTTAATCTCAGCATACAAGACAGGTGCTCCGATCACTGAGCTCTTTGTCCTTCAAGAGGTAGATTCTCAGTTGATCCTTAAGATTAGGCATCTATTACCCTATTTACTCAAATCTAATGCTCACATTTTCCAGCCAAATTTATTCAAGCGCATTAAATTCGATGACACATTAGATTCAAGTAAATACAGGTATTTTCACTTAGGTCAGTATTTAAACAGTTTACTATATTGTAATTAGCAGGCCTCCGTCAGTCTTGGAAGACTATGGTATCGTGCTCAGCGCTGCATACGCTGCATGCGAAGCATGAAAGCCTGGGTTAGATTGTTATGGAGGAGAGGCTGTTACCCAAGCAGCAAATCCCCCCTCTCCATGCCACTGAATTAGTCCAATGGAAAGGCAGAACCAATACGATTGGATCCAGCTGGCGCTGCAGAGCTGGGCTAAGGACAGGAGCTCACCCTCTCTTGTGGGGCCAAACCGTGTCTCGAACCCTGGCCTGCTGGTTAACAAGCACAGTGTCTTAGCCACTTGCGCCACCCACAGCCCATATTGATTGTAATTAAAATGTAACATAAATCCATGTTTCAGTTAGCTTTATACAACCCATTGTTGTATAAAATAGTATAGTTAGGTAAAAATATATTTTATTATTATCATGTAACTATTATTATATGCAATAAAATTAGATTTTGTATCTGCTTTGCAGCTATACATTACAATTGCTAGTAAACTTTTTTTAATCTCAAGCCTTTTAAAATAGATGTGCATTAGATTTGATGGCACATTAAATGTGAGTAAATATGGGTTTATACTGCAAGGTATATTAAAAACCAGATAGACTCCTTTTCTTATATTTTAGCACTTTTAGGAGGTGTTGTGGGCTTTGCTTTGAGGCTGGATCCAGCTCATTGGCCATCAGTTAATCATCTCCAACCTGGAAAAACAGTCATCTGAACAGTTCCTTGCTAGCTATTTGCAAATGGTCACTACAAATAAATAGCCTAGATCGTCTCTTATGTGTTAAGTGGCCGAGACACTATTGACTGTTGTTGTGTACTTGCATGTAAGCGGCATTTGGTTGTAACAAGGCTACACCGTGGAACCACCACTGCAGTGTTCTCAGCTTCATTAACTCGGTAAGGACCATTACTTTGGTAATATTTAAGCTTGACACCAGTTACCAACCCTGCAGTTACGGTGGTTCCAAGGCCTGCTTCAAACATAAAGAACACATTATCTATAGAATTTTAACCAACTGATCAAAAAACTTCTTACTGAATGTGTGCATAAAGTAGAAAAGGAGCCAGAGGAAGGGTGGAGCTGTAAGTGCTGTATGGTTCTGAGATACACTATCTCAATTTGGCATCCATCAGTCTTGAGAGACTATGGTTTGTGCTCGACACTGCATGTGAAGAACGAAGGTCTGGGTAGATTGATATGGAGGATAGGCTGTTACCCAAGCAGCAAATCCCCTTCTCCATGCCACTGAAATAGTCCAGTGGAACGGCAGAGCCAATATGATTGGTTCCAGCTGCATCACAGAGCTGGGCTAAGGACAGAAGCTCACCCTGTCTTGTGGGGACCCAGGTCTCAAACCCTGGCCTGCTGGTTAACAGGCAGTGTCTTAACCACTTGCGCCACGAGGATTTAAAAATTAGTACAGTTGTCCCTCGTTGATCATGAGGGTATCATTCTGAGGGAACCTCTCATCAAGAAAAAATAACAGCGTATAAAGAAAACACTTGGAAATAGGTGATGGCTGCAATCTTAAAGACACTTCCCTGGGAAAAAGATGCATTGAACACTGTGAGGCTTACTTTTGAGTAGATGTGTTTAGGACTGTTCTCTTAATGACCCACTTCTAGGTTTGCTGCTCCTCTGTTGTGCCTAATTGAATAAGGTAGACTGAACCTCAGTCTCTGCAGGAGTTTGATTCTGGGATTTGCATGATTGCTTGCATGACTTGTATGATTGCTTGCATGACTACCTATCTACAACAGTAAAAAAGCAGGTTTTAAAAACTGGCCATTTGTGTTAAAAACTGGCCATTTGTGTTGAGTCAAATCCAGGTATACAAAAATCCGTGGATCTGTAATTGATCTTGTACTATGCATTGAGCTCCTTGAAGGCCAGGTTGGATTAAAATATCCTAAAGAAATAATAAAGTACAACTATAATTTGAGGGCCAAGAAGGCTTAAACGTCTTGCTTTAGCAGGACAGGTGTCACAAATAAAATGGCCATCCTTTGGTCAACAAGAATAGCAATATTCATATACAGAATTGTATTCATATACAGTCCATGTTATCTCTGAGAATATTTATTAATTGTCTCGTGGATGACCAGGACCCACAGGATGATGTTTTGTTTATAGAGCTACCCTGCATTTAGCATTTAGCATCTCATGGACAATTAAGTAATAGTAGTGATTATGGAAGCACTCCTATCCATACTTAAACTGGGAGTAAGCCCCATTGATTTTATGGGGTATGCAGGGTGTGGATTCTCAGTCACAAAACTAGTCTTCAGACTGCAGGTGGTGATCGCATTATATCCAGCACATTATTACTCCTCAGTCCCTTTCCTTCTGGAAGACATGTTAGTAAATAGTTAATAATAACCTATATATTATTAAATATAGCAGGCCTCCGTCAGCCTTGGAAGACTATGGTATCGTGCTTGGCGCTGCATACGCTGCATGCGAAGCACGAAAGACTGGGTTGGATTGTTATGGAGGATAAGCTGTTACCCAAGCAGCAAATCCCCCCTCTCCACGCCACTGAATTAGTCCAATGGAAAGGCAGAGCCAATACGATTGGATCCAGCTGCGTCGCAGAGCTGGGCTAAGGACAGGAGCTCACCCTGTCTTGTGGGGCCAACCCGGGTCTCGGACCCTGGCCTGCTGATTAACAGGCACAGCGTCTTAACCGTTTGCGCCACCCACAGCACATAATTATATATTAAATATAATAATATTATATAATAATAAATAATGATAATAAGTAGATAATAAGTTAATAACCTCTTTTCTTGCCTGCAAATATTGTCAGATTCTCAGGAACTCAACAGCCTAACATGCCATGTCATTCTTGTTAGGACATTATTTTGATAAGGAGGGATAAGGCTTATAGGATTAATAGAACAACAGTTGCCACGGTGTTTCGATTCCAGCTACACACCATACATATAAATGATTGCCTGTGTCTGGCTGATTTTCCCCCAGAAGTTTAAAAAAAAAGAAAGAAACATCTCTTGCATATATATTTATTCTCAGAATTAAAGGTTTGCACCTGGAAATGCAGGATTCACACACACAGATTGGTTGGACGACTGATAGTTTTGTTAAACAAAATGAAGTTTGTGTTTGGTTGTTTTTCAGTTGAAAGCGCCATAAAGGGTGGGGGGTTGGCTGGCTGTTTCGAATGGCAAAGCCACGGGTCATGTTCCAAAATAAACACCTGCAAGGTACCAGCCCGGAATGTGTCAAACAAACAACACGCTAATGTGATCATTCAACGCTCCAGGCCATTAAAAGAGTCAACAAGAGGCTGCCCCATTGCTTGCAGTGACCTGGAATGGCAAACAACTTGAGGAACTGCAACTTTACTGGTTATGTTTCGTTCCCCCATGCACAGGCAACAGCTAGTCCAGATCCCATTGTGAGACAGAAGTACCCGTTCGTCAGAAAACAACTATTGCCAAGATCAAACACATGGCTTCCAGACCCTCCAGCACAGTGATTTTCAGTGGCACACTGGTGTGCCGTGGGTAGACTGCAGGTGTGCCACGAGACTTTGGGGAGTGTCATAAATTAGTAGAGCAGTTGAAGGATCTGAGCCCCGTACCAGCAGCATGGTGTGCCTTGTCAATGGTCAAAGAACTGATGGTGTTCCTTGAACTCATCAATGTGCCATCAGTGTGCCATGAGATGAAAAAGATTGAAAATTTCTGCTCCAGTATGAGATCTTTTTACAAACTGCTTAACATGTGGGGTCTGCACTCCTAGAAGGTGCATGAAGTGATCCCAGAATTAAAGAAAAGATCTGTCTTGAAACATCTTTTTAATTAGATGACATTTTGAAAAATTGACCTTGATTATTGATTATTGATGAGGAAAGAGAGAGAGAATATCTTAATCAACCAGCATCTCTCTCTCTCTCTCTCTCTCTCTCTCTCTCTCTCTCTCTCTCTCTCTCTCTCTGGCACATAATGTTAGTGTTCCATTAATCTGGATTTTCAACACTGTGTATCATCAAGACAAAGACTTGAAATTGGTTGTATGTAAAACAGAACGTGTGCAAAAAGTGGTCCAGAAATTAAAGTTCTGATTATGTAACTGCAGCCGCCTTCTAGTGAGTTTTTGGATGTCTTCAGATTCTATGATCAGGGCTTTTTTCTGGAGGTACTCAACAGTACTCAGAGTTGGCACCTTTTCCACCTGCCTCCTACCCCAGCAGCTAATTAATTACAGTGGTACCTTGAATAAAGAGCATCTTGAATAAAGAGCGTTTTGTATAAAGAGCAAAATTTTCTCAGAAATTTTGACTTGCTTAAAGAGCACTGTCTTGAATAAAGAGCACTTTTGAGGAAGTTTGGAACAGGCTTCCATGGCAAGGACTCACAGGCGGGACGAGGAGACTAGCATGAGCTACAGCGGGGCCTGGGCAAAGTTTGGAATAGGCTTCCATTGCCAGGGAACTCATGGGATGTCAGGGGGGAGCAGCCTGAGTCAGGTCTGTATGTGGGATCTGTGTGTGGCAGCATGGAAGGTGTGCCTTATCAATGTTCTAGTGCTGCTCCCCGTCAGCAGTTTGGGAATGTTCAAGTTGCACAAAAAGACAATAGATGCCATTGAGCCAATGGATAGCAGTGACTCCATTAGAGATTGTGAAAGTCATCCTCTCTCTGTAACCCTCACACCAGCCATGAAGGTTTTCAAAGGTACAGTACAGTTCAGTACTGTACAGTATTTTCTTTATTGCAGTGTTGTGTGTTACTGTATATTACAGTGCTTTGTACAGTGTTATATTGCAGTGTTTTGTAATCATTTTTATAAACAGTTAATATTTTTATATGGATATTTTTTGGGTTGTGGAACCAATCGTCTGAGTTTCCATTATTTCCTATGGGAAAATCTGCTTCACTTAAAGAATGTTTCACTTAAAGAGCATGCCTCCGGAACGAATTAAGCTCTTTAAGTGAGGCGCCACTGTATTAGTTATATGTGAATGACATGTTGTGACTACCGGCACCTTTTTCCCCAGAGAAAAAAGCACTCATAATCGTATTTTTTCTATGATTGGAAATTGCTTTTGGAAGTTCCTCTTTTTACCATATACGTACAATGATATGATCCATATGATCGCCTACGATCATATGGATCATATGGATCCATATCTGGTGACAGATATGGCACAAGAAGAAGAAGAAAGTGTTGACATGTGGCTTGCTTTGGAGCCTACACTGGACACTTCACGGCTTTTTGCTTCATTTTGCCTGTCTGATCTATTGTGATGGTAAAACATTTCAGAGGTTATTATATCTTGAGTTTGTACCTTGTCTTTGAATGTTGTTGGGTCCTGTCTCACTATAGGAAGCCTTTAAGTTTAACCAGACAGCATCAGCGTCGTAAAAAGGGATCAAGACTATACGAGGGCTGGAGAGGTGAGACACCTTGCTTTAAATAATTCCCATATGGTTTGATCGCTGAGGCAGTCACACCACTATATTTGTGCCTCAAGTCTGGTTTCCTCTCCCTCCCTTTCCACCACATCTGGTTGATCTGTCTGTTTGATAAAGGCAACCATCTGAGATAAGAGAGCTTTCTTCACTCTTCAGAATTTGCAGTAGTATTTGGAGAAGAAAAGGCAGTGCAATGGTATTCAAGCAAGGCCATGAACTACCGGTACCATTCAGAAGAAAGAGAAATACTCCCAGGATAAGCCTAGCGCTCTCATGCTCTCCGAAAGAACGCCAGAGGCAATCAATAAATTTTGTAGGTATTTAATGTGTGTGGGGTGGGGGAGTGGAAACAACTCTTAAAGGTCTGGAAATTTGTGGTCAGCCTCTCCGTAGGGAGAAGCAGTCTTAGGGTGCAATCCAGAGTAACTATGGGGAGTCCTTGCTCCGGTGTAAGAACAATTTACTCTGGATTGCAATATGAATTTCCCATAGGTTTTCACTAGGTGGTGCAGTAACTACGGGTGCACGTAAAGTCTCTTATGTGCTCCTGTAGTTACTCTGGATTGTAGGGATAACCAAGGAAGGTTTTCACTGGCTCAACCACAGGGCACAACATGGCCCATTATGTGTAGAAATACATGTATTCCCTCACTTTCCGATGGTTCATTTCCACTCTTTCCATACTTTTTAGGTTATACCCAGAACTCAATCATTCAACGCATGTTCTGCTCTTTCAACATCTCCCTGCAGTTCTAAAGGCCAAAATTGCCCTCCCCCATTTTGTAGCTCATATTCTAATCCCATTCTCTGAAGGAATTAATGAGAATCCATTTGTAGAAACCTATGTGTGTGGCAGCAGGTATTTGCAAGATAAAAGGGGAAATTGCAATTTGCTAGCTAAGGAAGCATCAGACGCAACATTTATAAATTATAAAACTTTTGGATGGTGCTTCGACCAGTCCCTAACCCATCCTTTACAATAAGTGGGGAATGCCTGAACAGAGGTAGCCTAGGAGCACAATCCTAACCATGTATACTCAAAAGTAAGCCCCATTGTCTTCAGTGGGTATTACTCCCAGGAAAGTGTCTTTAGGATTTCAGCCTATCTCTGATTGCTAGGTACACAGGTTATTATGTGTAGGCATAGAGCACAGGTACACAGGTAGAGTATCACAGGTACAGTGGGGATCCAGGGTACCGCAGGCACATTTTTCCACAGGTGTGCAGTACTAAAGCAGCAGGGCTGTCAGGTCACATATATCTCAAGACCTGAGATCTCCAATGATCACAAAGTGTCACCAGATTGTCAACCCTTGAAAAACTGGAAGGAGAGATTGAGTTCCAGGATGGAAACCAACCAGCCTGAGATCAACCTTTGTCACCTGTCCGTCTGATTGGAAAAGAAACCTGTAGAAAAAACCTATAGAAACATGTTTAGCATACTGGCATTGCTATGAGTTAGAGAAGCTGTATTTCTCATAATTTCCTATATTCATTTTATTTTTCTCACATCGTATCTTCAAGGAACTTTGTGGAACTCATGGTTCTCCTTCTCACAACCCTGTGAGGCGGGTTAGGGTGAGAAACGGTTACTGGCCGAAGATCAACAAATGAGCTTCACAGTTAAATATGACATTTGAACCCTGGGCAGATACCACCATCATTGCACCATGTTATCTATCAAAACTGTTAACTAATGTCAATAATGCCTCCTTTATGGGCTGGCAATATAGTACAGGGTTATTCAATGTTCTGGATTAATTGTTTAGCATTTATATAGAATTTTCAAGTGTTCGAAGTGTTTCATGTTAATGATCTTAATACGAATCCTTACATAACCATATTATTTTCCCCATACAGTATTGCATCTTAGGAGCAGAGGCTTAGAGGGAATGACTTGCCTAGGGCCATCTCCTGAAATTCAAACCAGGAAACATCTGATTTGCAAGTTCAGACTCTTAGCTATCATGGGACTCCAGCTTTCAAATGATGCCCTAAACATCAAAGCATCCTCAGCGAGTTATCATGCTTTTGGGATCCTACTCACAAATATGAAAGGCAGGAGGTTGTGATGCCAAGATAGCAATCACTCTACCAAGCAGGAACAGTGGTTTCTTCCATCAAAGCCACTGTAGGAAAATGTCACTCATTCCCTTTCTTGGAGGCCGTGGAATTATGGGGGTCCCAGATGTTAGTATGTGCATCCTTGTGCATGCACACATTTAAAGTATGGCACATGCCATAGTGAATCATAGCAGGAGTCTAAGAACCTGGTTCTGACTCTAATGTGACTCCATTGCAGGGTGACCAGATGCCTGAACCTAAAAAGGAGGACAAGATCTTGGATTCCTCTCATCCGGGCCTTTCTAGCAGACAATGGCAGGTTTGCCTACTCACAAGTAAAGCCGCAATATTGGGCTTTTTCACTTTCCCATAGAGCTCAATGCATTTTTTTGTTTTTTGGCCATAACATTTGATAGGAAGGAGACATTTCAAAACTGATTTTTGCATTGGATTCTGCTCTTCAATACAGATCCAACAACATATGACATGATGGGGTACTGCACACCATTGCAAAGTTCCAAAATGAAGCCAAAATGGAGAACAACGAAGCCCTTTATGGAGGACACCCAGACATAAGATTAAAAAAGAGAACAAATCCAGAAAAAAAATCCAGTCATATGGTCATCCTGCTCCATTGCTATTTAATCTGCATTTGGCTCCTGGTTTGTTTCCAAGCCTAAGTTGAAATGGTCATTGTTACCTTTTAAAGAGATATACTGTAGAGTCTGGAATCAGAGCATTTTAAGGGACCACTTTCTGCCACCCAGGTCTACCCCTCCATTGAGATCATCGGCAGAAGATCAACAACTGTCCAGATGTAACTTTAAAGACATTCTCTTAAAAACTGTTTGGTTGAGTCATTGGTGCTGGTTGTAGATCCAGACTTCATTGAGGTCCACCTGACCAACTCCAAGTCCCGTCCATACCTGGGGCAACACTGTTAGCCGGTTTTGCCATCTCCCTTTAGTCCACCCAAAAATGCCCAGCTGCTTTAACTAACCAGAATAACTACGGGAGCATGTAAGAGACATTGCGTGCACCGCTAGTTACAGCACTATCTAATGAAAACCTATGGGAAATTCATATCGCAATCCAGAGTAAATTGTTCATACACCGGAGCAAGGACTCCCCGTAGTTACTGTGGATTGCACCCTAAATGAAATATGGGAGTTGCCTTTGATTGTAAAGGACTCTCAGTAATTTTAGAAGCTCATCACTCTCTACTGTAAAACCCAAACCAAGATGTCTACTTCAGGGCCAGAATGGTGAAGGTTTGATATTCTTAGTCTCACCAAGGTAGAAGTTGGCCCAGGAAGGACATTTAGCCCTTGAAACCTGGAGCCACATCTGAACATCAAGCCACTTCAGAGCATTATTGTACTGAGGAGCTAATCTGGTCCTTTCTTTATAGCACCCAGTAGCTGCTTACCTTTAGAGCCTTGGCAATATACATGTTTTTTTTATAATCACCAGGCATCTTTATCTGTTCAGACTAGCCAGAGGTCAGATTTAAAACCACTAATCTAACAGCAGACAAATGACCTTCCTGAACATTGTATCTTCTTAGGTAAACTCCAAAGTTAAACAAATCCAAGATGGGCAGACATTTATCACCCACTTTAAAAGTAGTCTGGGTTTGGCAGTAGCACACACTCCCTTCCCACAGACCCATAGTTGCAATATGTCCCAAAAAACAGAGATAATCCTGATTTTTGGAGACTCTGTTCACATACATACTGGCAAATGGGACAGAGGATCCTGTTCCAATTTTGTGGAAGAAAATTATGGCAATCCTACACCTATCCCATGTTCTACTGCAGTCACAACTCCTTCACAGACAGATTTACAGAGACAAAAAAAGAAACTCAAGAGTCCTTTTCATAAAGATCCCAGGTGAACAGGTTCAAATAGGGTTGCCATACTTCTCTTCCACAAAACGAGGAAAGGATCGCCTGTCAAATTTGCCAGTACGTGAACGCAATCCCCCCAAAATTGGGACTTTCTGGGAAATATGGCAACCCTAGACTCAAAGCTTCTAGTTTAACGGGGGGATTAAGACTCAGGTTTGCTCTTTCAACCTCATTTATGGTCTCCCCAGTGGTGCGTCTGTGCGACACAGTGGTTCTTTGCAGGCGCAAGCATGTTTGTTGTACTTAAGTGTTACGTTCCTCTCTTTGCCCTCATTATTGCCCTCTTTGCTTTCCTGGATTCCCAATTACAGAATCTGCTTAATAGATTTTGCAAAGAGGCCAAACGTTTTAATGGTCGGAGCGCAGAGCTGGTAGCGATTGAATTTGTTGTGCTCTTAATGCCGACTGGCTTGAGGCAAGTCTCTGACAATCTCCCCCTTTCTTCGTTCCCCCCCTTTGCAAAGAGACTCGGGCATTAGCATGCATCACAGGGATGAAGAGAGCATGAACGCTTGGAGAAAAGCGCAACACAGAGAGCATTGTATTCCTTGCTGAAGAAACAAACATGTGGAAGAAACTCCATGTGGTTGCTGGAGCTTGTTGGTTGGACTCTGCTGGGCCACTGGTTTGGCAATTTACACTGGTTTCCAGTTTCTTTCCAAGCTCAATTCAAAGTGCTTTGACTTTAAAGCCCTTTGGAGCTCTGGTATTTGAAGGGCTGCCTCCTTCCATAAATCCCTAACTATCCTCTCCGGTCATCAGAGGGGAGCCTTCTGTCGATGCGGAGATGAAGGGACAGCAGCTAGAATCAGGGCCTTCTCAGTGGTGGCTCCTTGTTTGTGAAATTGTCTCCCCCTGGAATTAAGAATGACTCTCTCTCTCTCTCTCTCTCTCTCTCTCTCTCTCTCTCTCTCTCTCTCTCTCTCTCTCTGGAGCCAATAATGCTGATGCTGGTGTTGTGGCACTCATGTGTCACAATAATTCTGCCTCGATACTGTATTTACTCGAATCTAACGCTCACCTTTTCCAGCCAAATAAAGTCTCCAAAATCAGGGTGTGCGTTAGATCTGATGGTTAATTAAATTTGACTAAATACAGTATTTTTATTATAAGCATTACATTCAGTGGTGCGTTAGATTTGAGTAAATATGGTAACAATATAATAACAAATCCTAATCCCCAATTAGGCCAGCATAAGTCCTGGCACAAGTTCTGTGCTTGTCTGGGGGTATCACAAAAGTGCAATAAGGCACCTCTACACCACTCCTAAGGTGGTTAGGCCAGTGTACAGGCATGCATCACCCTCCCCACACCACCACGGGAACAGGGAGATGGGTGAGTTGTGCTGGCCTAAATAGGTTAGGATTGCACCTCCAGTCTTTGTTTAAAGATTTGCTTACTCCAGGAGGAACAAGGTGCATTTGGCCACGCCAAAGAATTAAATTACATCTTAAAATTTATTGTGAAATTTCATTCCATGAAATTATCCTAGGAACAGGGCCTGATTCTCACCCACTTTCTCCATTCTACCTTCCTTTCCATTAAAAATACTGGCTCTGCCTTTCCATTGGACTAATTCAGTGGCGTGGAGAGGGGGGATTTGCTGCTTGGGTAACAGCCTATCCTCCATAACAATCCAACCCAGGCTTTCGTGCTTCGCACGCAGCGTATGCAGCGCCGAGCACGATACCATAGTCTTCCAAAACTGACAGAGGCCTGCTTTTTTCCCATTTATTTATTATTTAAATATTATAATTTTCCTTTCCTTACATGGTCAATATTGAGAAACACTCCAGAAACACTTGCCACGGATTATGCTTTGGCTACCAGACAGAGGCACTTTGGTGAGGTTCAGAGCACGGACATGAAAAAAAGTGTGGGAAGCACTTCTGTAAGTGTTCTGAAATTATGGTCCTCTGCGGACTTATTGCAGGTAAACAACTTCCAAATAGATCTTATTTGCTCTTCTGGAATTTGTCCTAATGTCTATGGGGTGTGCCTTTTTTTTTTCTTTTGTGGAAGAAACTATGTTTGCACAAGAGGGGAGGGTTGATTTCTGTCAATGTCCTTCCTTTCCTAGTTCCCTATATACATGCACACACATGCGCACGTGCATGAACACACATACACACAGATCTGCTCCTGAAAGCCTTTCCACGGTTAAGAGAGCTAAGAGGAGATCAGCAAAATTTGGCTCTCTCCCCCTTGTTCAAACAGAGCTTCTTCTGAAAATGGAAGAAGAATTTAGGATAAAACTCAAAGAGTTTGTAAGCTTGATTTTTTTATGTTTCTGAAACAGCATTTGGCCATTTGATGATCACAGTCCCAATAATTCAAACTGCTCCTCCACCCATTTCCTCTTATCTTGCTAATTCACACCCAGATTTGCATACATGGGTTACTTCCTCATTTGCTCTGGCATAAAATCAAAAACCCTGCTCAATATATTTTTTTTGTTGTTGTACCCTCAGCACATAAATAATTGAATCCAATCAAATGCCATTGCCTTGTTATGTTGGCGTCAGGCCAAGAGAAGCTTGTCAGAACGAGATTTCAAAAATCAGGGAGCTGCGAGTCTTGGGAAATGGTGAAGACTAGTGGAGCTGTGCCCCCATTAACTAAGGCTGCTATACAGTTATCTATCGATCTGTCTGTCTGTCTGTTTGCAGCATTTATATCCTGTTTTACAACTAAAAAGTTCAGAAAGAAAATTAAAAAATAATTCCAATTACAAGAAAATAAAAAAAATATTATTTGAAAGGGGTATGGAGTTGTTTTCTATTTATTTGGGACTTTTCCGCAGTGCTGGATAAGAAAGTCTAGATTTTTCAAACGTGAATTTGTTGAAAGGCATAAATGCCATGGGAGTACACTGCTGTGCTTGGTTTCAGTCTGTGTCATGGGGAGAGGTTGCAATTACCAGTACGGACTGGTGATGATACAATCTTATGGAATCAGAAGACAAAGAGGTGGAGAATGACACTAATATGTTATTCAGAAGTAAATGCAACTGAGTTCATTGGGATTTATGTTCTGGTAAGCCTACGTTGGATGGCAACTGTCATTCAATACTCTATTCACTCGAATATAACGCTCACATTTTCCAGCCAAATTCAGCGTCCAAAATCAGGCTGCACACTAGATTAGACTTGAGTAAATACGGTATTTTGATTATAAGTATAGGGTGTGCATTAGATTTGATGGCACATTCGATGGCACATTCGATTTGAGTAAATGTGGGTATTTTAGTTGTATTTTAGTATTTGGTTTTATTGCTTCTATCTAATATTTGAGTGTATTTTATTGTTGTTTTAAAACATTGTCTCCTTCCTTGAGGTAGGTAGGAGGGAATAAATAAATAGGATAAATATGTGGATTGGGGCCGTGGCACAGAGAGCAATACCCGCCACAATTGCAGCAGGGTATCAATCCAAATGATGGACACGCTTAAGGCTGCTTTTTAATAAGGCCATTTTGGGTCTGAATTCCCTCTGGTCCTTTTTTGGGGTTGTTTTTGCTTCCTCCCTTTCCTCAGGGTCATCATGACTGCAAACCCACTTTGAGTCGTGAGCCGGAGCCCCTCTTGAAGCGCAAGAGCGCGTGTGTGTTGGGAATTGGAGGTATTCTTTAAGATCTTGGCAAAAACAACTGCCTATGACGGGTCCTTTCTCACAGCACCATAGCAACTGGGTCAAGCTGACTTGTACTTCAGCATGCCGGCACACTGGTTGTCACAGCCGGTGCCAAGCTGGATCAAACCCCAACCAACCATGGTGCTTACCATGCACATGTCAACACAATGCACTGCATCCAAGCTCGGCTTGATGTATCATAATGCCACAATTTAAGGCCCCAAACCAAACCATTCTTCTCCAAAAGTCTCCATATAGCATTTACAAGAAATTCATTTGCACTGGTAATAGGGGTGAGAAGTAGTTAACTAGAAGATGAGCACAATCCTAACCATGTCAAGCCCCACTGTGTTCAATGGGGCTTACTCCCAGGAAAGTGTATTTAGGATTGCAGCCGATGTGTCATGCAGAAAGGCTCAGTCAAGCAACCCCCCTTTCTGATGGTTTGTTTTCAGACAATTCTACTCTTTTAACACCTTACAATTATATCCAGAACTCATTCATTCAACACATGCTCCACTCTTTCAACCTCTCTCTGCTGATCAAAATGCTAAAATTGTCTTCTCTTCCCTAATCTGGATTTGCATGT
This sequence comes from Cryptoblepharus egeriae, assembly GCA_030015325.1. Lineage (NCBI taxonomy): Eukaryota > Metazoa > Chordata > Lepidosauria > Squamata > Scincidae > Cryptoblepharus > Cryptoblepharus egeriae. The sequence continues at coordinate 11,276,954 of JAREYC010000008.1, read as the reverse complement.
GACATGGTGATCAAACCATCTTTGGCATATCCTTATGACTTTCTTCAGTAAATAACCATTTTTCAAGTGCATAAGATATTCATGCCTTTGTTCATTTTATTGTAATTTGTTATGTTTTTTTGCTATGTGTTAATAAATGTTATTTAGGCTTTTGCAAGTGATATTTAGGTCTTTTTGTGATCATTTTGCATTTGCAAGCTGGAAAAGTCTGGGTTTCACTTTTCAACGGTTTTCATTTTTGGACAGTGCTCCAGTCCCTAACCTGTCTAATAATTGGAGGATGCCTGAATCTGGGGAAGAAAGCAGTGGAATAAAAGACCTTTTGGAAACACAGTTAAACCTTGGTTCTGTAGCAGAATCTCAAGCTGTGCTCATCTTGGACTTCTCACCCACCCACCCACACCTCACTGTAGGGCAGAGGCCATGGCTTATTTCAGGAACTAATGGAAGAACAAGTATTCTTCTTGGTTTGGAGCCAGGGAGTCCCATGAGGAGAGCCACCTGGACAGGTGATTCTGCCCACTCAATGTTCCCCCCGCCGCCCCCACCCATCTCAATAGTCTAAGGCTGCAATCGTAAACACATTTTCCTGGGAGTAAGAATCATTCCACACAATGGGGCTTACTTCTGAGTAGACATGGTTAGGATTGTGCTCTCAATCTTACTGATAAGGCTGGACATGGCTGGGCAATAACATTATGAAAGCAGGAGAAAGCAGATTTACCCCCAAATCCAGAGTAACTACAGGAGAACATAAGAGACTTTACGTGCACTCATAGGTACTGCACCACCTAGTGAAAACCTATGGGAAATTCATATTGGAATCCAGAGTAAGTTGTTCTTACACCGGAGCAAGGACTCCCTGTAGTTACTCTGGATTTTGCCCTTACTCAGGGTGTAGTGCCTGATATTGAATCCACACACACTCTTCCAGTATCCTGCTTTCCCATTACTGGGATGCAAATAGGAGAAAAACTTTGGTAGTTTGTACCCACTGCTACCATTCCAGGCTACAGAGACCAGGTTGGAGGATGGTTGGGTTGAAGAGAGCTGGCGGGGGGGGGGGGGGTGAGGAAAAGCTTCCAAAGATAGCAATGAACTCCAATTCCTATTGAAAAGCAAATCCACCATTAACATCTGCAGGGCAAAGACAGCTGACAGTCCACTAAATTACTTGTAAACATGGATCAGGCAGGCTACATGTCTGGACTATATCCTCTGATGGATTACCCTGCTAAATGGGAAAAGATACTCTTTCAAGTGGGTATTCCTTTTTTATTTAGCAGAGTAACTGGCCCTCCTCCTGCCAGCAATGTCTTTTATAATGGCTTCTACTGGTGTTCCTTCGCATGAGTATTCGTTATTAATTTTCCCTCTTTACCACTTTGTGAACTTTTTGTTGAAGAGCAATATATACATATAAACATGTATATTTATTTTTATGTATTGTATGTATTCTCAGTCATTAGTACTGACCTTGTTTTAAGCCACCTTGAGTCCTGCTTTCAGAAGGTGGGATAAAAATTTGTTTATTAAATAAAATACTGTTTATTTATTTATTTTAAAAATTTATATCCTGCCTTTCTCAGGCCGTTGACCGACTCAAGGCGGCTCATAGTAAAACATATTAAAAACATTAAATAAGACATTCAATCTAAAAACAATTAAAACATACAAGCTAAAAACAATAAAAACAGTAACCCACCAACCTCCTCCTCACTGAAATGCTTTTTTTGAAATAAAAAGTTTTTAGGCTGTTGATTGATTGCATACGGTGCATTCTTAGTATGCCCTCAGACAGTGCCCCACTTGGTCAATCCCTGCCGTACACCTGCCTATTCTGTGTTTCTTAAGTCTCCATCTCCTCCTGCTACACAGATCTTTTATGCTCTCCTCTTCAAATGGCCATTTGTCCTCTTCAAGACTGTTTTTCAGCAAACAGCATAATTTTTTAAAATTAAATGTGTTGATAAACTCATTTTTAAGATGTGCGCCATAATTTTCATCACAGGGATTAACAAAAAATGAAACTCACTTGGAGTTGCAAAACCAAAAAATCTCAGGTGCAATCCAGAGTAACTACAGGGAGACCTTGTTCCGGTGTAAGAACAATTTACTCTGGATTGCAATATGAATTTCCCATAGGTTTTCACTAGGTGGTGCAGTAACTACGGGTGCATGTAATGTCTCTTATGTGCTCCCATAGTTACTCTGGATTGTAGGGCTCATTTCCTATTTCCTTGATATCATGATTTGCACTGCACATTTGCCCTGCAGGCTCCTGGGGAATACAGCAGCCTCACCCATGGATGACTAAGCATGCCATCTGAGTGTCCTTGTTCTAGGCTCTCTTACATTTAAGACTGTGGAATGGACTAGAACCTGTCCAACAACTACCATATGGGCCTCTCCACTTTTCAAAAACAATTTTCAACCCTTAAGTTGAGGTTCTGTAAAGCATCCTCAGGCTGTAGCTTCTCTCTTCCTATGCTGGAGGAAATGGGTCTCTTTCAGAACTGGTTTATCCCAAGAAACATTATACTACCTGTCTGCAACTAGCAGAAGTTTTTATATTGTTACCCAACTTCCTTGAAAGCAAGAGTGGATAATACTGAAATCCTAGTAATTGCCAGATTAAATTATATAGCTCTCTAAACAACATTTGTAAGTTTTCCTTTTGAACAGCACACACTTCTGTATGTTCAATGTATTGGTGTTTGATACTTTGGATTTGTCTGGACATAAGGCAACTTTTTTGCTGGGTAGAAAAAATATTGAGGTTCAAATTGGATACAGAGGCCACTATGTGTAGAACCTGCTGCAAATGGACCTAAACCACCTCATTTATGCAGGCTTAAAAGTGGAAAGCTTGATCCTAAAGGCTTTCAGCAAATATGAAAGCAATCCCCCACAGCCAACAGAAATGTCTACATAGATGATCATGTTTTTACCTCTTAATATGCGAAGAGCACAATCCTAATTACCAGTATTTCTACTCAAAAGTTAGCCCCATTGTGTTTAAAGCAGCATTTCTCAAAGTGGAGGTCGGGACCCCTTTGGGGGGTTGCCTAGAGCTTTCCTGGGGGTTGCCTAAAGACCCCTGGTGCAGGGGGCCAGGTCAGGCTTGCCAGACCTCCGGCTGTAGCTGCATGACCACTGGGGCTGACTGACAGCCTCAGGGCCCAATCCTATGCATGCCTACTCTGAAATAAATCCCATTGTGATCAATGTGTGCATAGAACACACATTTCATTTATAACAATGAAAATACATCCTGCATATCGGATATTTACATTACGATTCATAACAGTAGCAAAATTGCAGTTATAAAGTAGCAATGAAAATAATTTTATGGTTGGGGGTCCTCACAACATGAGGAACTTATAAAGGGGTCACGGTGTTAGGAAGATTGAGAACCACTGGTTTAAAGGGTTAAGTTTTCATGGGAGTAAGACCCATTGAGTACAGTGGGGCTTACTTTTGAGTAGACATGGTTAGGATTGCACCCTAGGTGTGTTAAAGTCTTCCTTATTTGAAATGAAGAATATGATCCGATCAATCCATATGAGAGCAACCCAGAAAAGAACATGCAGTTTTCCAATTTGCCAAAAATAATTTATTCATGTGAAACAGATTTTGAAAAATGCAAGAACTAAAGCATTGACCCTCTCAATCTACACAGAGTAAAGGGTCCTCAGGAGGATGACAATACATGGGGTAAGCTTCAGAAAAGTGTCTATACAGCTGTCAGTCACTGAAGACAGCTTATTTGACAGCACCCAAGAAGCATCCAAGAGTGTCAGTCTTAGAATGGGAAACTTTGCCAACAGGGTGTTGCATGAAAGACATTTTAAGTGTGGAAAAAGTTGATTGCAACTTATCCGGCCTGGAAACAATGCCTAGAAATACAACCAGTGTGTGTCAAAACCATCATTACCACCACATTTTGGAATGCCTGTCAGTCTTCACCACTAGTCAACAACTAAATTCATAGATACAAACTGTAAACTTTGATTTGGAGGGATTAGTGTTGTTCTCCAACCACACATTCAGGCAGGGGAACTGAACTGGACCCTCTTCTTGAGACTCATGACTCTTCATGACTCTTTGCAAAAGTCTCCAAACAGCAGAAGGGAAACAATTTTGGAAAAACATTTTAAAACTTGGAAAAAGGTTTCCCATTCAGAAAATGTTTCAAATTCATAGCACAGTTAACCTTCATTATAAAATCAGACTTTTATGGAACCAAACAATTTAAGTGCACCTTTAAAAGCACGCCATTACAAAGCCATAGGCAATCACTCTTCAGGATAATTACCCGTACTTACTCAAATTTAATGCACCATCGTATCTAATGCACACTCCATTGAAAAAGGCTTGAGATTTTTTTAAAAGCTGTTTACTGGTGTTTCTCATGAGCACCTTTATCTCAAGCCTTTTAAATTGGGGAGTGCATTAGATATGTGCTGTCAGGGCTCAGTGCCTGGACTTGAGGGGAGATTATCTTGGGCACTTGGAGTCCTGGGGGGCTCAGTGGCTGAACTGGAGGGGAGAAGATCTTCACCCCCCAGTCAAGGTGCTGAGAGGCAGCGCATTAGATTTCAGTGTTTGTACTCAAATCTAATGCATCCTTGATTCTAAAGCGCAACCCTGTTTTCAGCTTTAAATTGTGCTGGAAAAGGTGCACACTACATTCAAGTAAATACAGTATTTTAATGGTTGATATTGCAACAGCATGGCAAGCGGTGAGGAAGACAGAAAACATCTCTCCCATCTATGATTTCATCTCCCTCCTCACCTCTTAGTGACTTGATGGTAAAAAAAGTGTCTGCAAAGAAAAAGGTGGGGAAAAAGATTTTTTGAAAATATCTTTTTAAAAAGATATTTTTTAAAAATATCCAGAAATTAAGCAATTACCGTTTATAGAATTGTCGGAAGTGAGCAAAATTGTTCAGTTATGGACCAAAAATGGTCCATTCACGGCAACCTATATGATATAGTAAAAAAAAGTATTGCTGTACATTAATTGTTTACATATCCCTTTTCTTCAAATTCACAGCTAATGAAATGTTTATTTCCTTCAGTCCTGGAATGACAAGAATCTGGGCTGAACTGCAATGCATATCATAGTCATTGGGCCCAATCCTATGCACACCTACTCAGAATTAAGTACCACTGTGGCAAAGGGGCTTATCCCCAGGTACTGTAAGTGTGTATAGAAGTGAAGTAGAGCAGTTAGGAGTGCATATGCATTGCTGTCATTACCTTCCTAAATAATTTGATTCCCACTCTGTAAAATATGTTTTGCATACCATTCCTTTTTTAAAACACACAGCATTCATTGGCCTGTTTTAGCAGCACTTATTTTTGAATTGCAGGAGTTCAGGAAAGGGACACAAAATATTTTCCTTCTTCCCACCCCCCACCCCCTTTTTTTCCAGCCTTTTCCCTCTCATGCTCAGTCTTGGCAAGGTTGGTGTCCACCTGTACCCTTTTTCCATGCACACATCCAAGCTGTGTCTATCAGTGAAGATGCTGTATCTGGTTAGGCAGCACTGATTTGTGGGGACAAGAGGGCCAGATTGTTAGCCATAAATGAAGACAACTGAAGGACAAAGTTGGAGACTCACATGAAATGATTATGATCCCAGAGCTTTCCTTTGCCCACATCTGAGGTATCAGGATCTGAGGTTTCAGGAACGGGTTCAGGATTTGCAAGTCAAACAAGGACCCAAGTAAATTAATGATGTATTTCAAGATAAAATTTACGTAGCCTATGCTTTATACAACAGGGGGGCCCAAACCTAACCAATTTAGCACAACTCACCTGTCTCCCCATTCCCAAGGTGGCCTGAGGAGGCTAGCACATGTCTGCCTAATGCCCCCCATGAGAGGTGGAAAAGTGCCTTGTAACACCTTTGCAACACCACCAAGCCAGCTCAGAACTTGTATCAGGACTAACCAGAGGTTAGGATTGCTGTCTGAATCTGTATAATAAACACCCAGCTTTGCCCATCAAACAAATCCAAAAATACAGGCAAATGAGCAACAATGACCTCAATCAGGTGATGTCTGTCACTTCTGTATTGCATTGAGTAGCAATAGGTTCCTTCTCTGTCCAACATTCCTGGAAAGTCAAGCAGTGACATAATATCTGATGTGGGCCTGGAGGTATCACATTCCACATGTGAAAACACAGAGTATATGGTTATTCTAGCTGAATTCTGGGAATCAAGTACAGAGAAGAGACCTTTATGTGCTGCATTTTACATGTCTAGGCTCTCTAGGAATATTCTTCATGTGAACATCTGAGATTCACAGGTGTGGCAGGAATACATGATGGTTAAGAAGCCACACTCTTCCTTCCCACTGCACATATGGGACTAATATAATCCAATCTAACCCTAGAGTAACCTCATCCAAATTTACATTTCAAATTTGAATAAATTTACATAAAAGAATGTATTGAAGTGGATTACAAGGCTTGCCCAAGGCCGGATACAGGGGTTTTGTGAGGGGCCACATTGAGTCTCAGTGAGGGCCTCATCTGGCCCTCGGGCTGAGGCCTGAAGACCCCTGGGGTCGAGCATTACATTGTCCTAAATATGGGCAATGCTGAAAATAGCAGCCCTGTTTCCAGTTTTCCCCTTCATAATGTCTAGTTCAACTCATGCCCTTACATGATTACACTATACACTTTTCTAACCTTTACTCCACAGCAGTGGCTGCCACAATTTTGGCAAGGAATAATATACTAGCATCAAGACAAGGTAAGTCTAACTTATACTATCAAAGTAAAGGGAGGGACTCAACCCGGGGCTGCTGCTTCTGGGAAAAAAGGGTTTTTTTTCCTTTTTGAGTAAAAAGGGTATTACACATTACATTTATGTGTAATATCCCACAATATGCTTCTGGTGAAGACAGCCATGATGTGACCAACAATTCAACGATCATTCAAAATGATTACATCCTGTCCACTTTAAGTGTAAGGATGACAGTAAACTTTGATTAGCAGCCTTATACAGTAGACAGTGAACGGAAGCATAAATCAAGTACAGAATGAAGCTGTAAAACAAGAGGGCTTTAAGTTAAATTAACACTGGCTAGGAGTGTTGCTATGGAACTTGACAGGACAAACATTTAGAAATCAATTAAAAAACAAATAACCGAAGGATCTGGGCTGCTCCCAGATACCAAAGTTTCCTGCTGTGTATTTTGTGAATACACCTTCAGGTAAGAAATTGGTTGGCACTATTCATTTGCAAAAAAACCTGTGCTGGATAGGCACAAGGCTGGCTTAAAATGTTTTTGGTATTCAGGAAAAAGGCCTTTTCCCTTTGATAAAAAACATAACAGAGAAGGCAGTCAGTTTTATAAGCCTGACATCCATCAGATTCCCCAACATAGGATAAAAGTACATATCAAGCATAGCACAAAAACTATATGAGGGCCAATTTATGTAGTCATCAGAATCAAATGGTCAGACTTTGGACTGGACTGTTCCACTTTAGGATGGAAGAGGGGAAGCAAGTTCCCCACATAAAACTTAAGTTCACACAGCAATGAAAAAGTTCTCTCCTGGACATACAAGTTTTCTACGTGCAAAATAATTCAATTTTGTGGAGGGGTCACCAAACGTGAGGCTAAACAAGATAGTGAGCCCTCAACATGATAGTCTGTGGTTTTCCCACTTGACATTGATGGCTGCATAAAGTGGCCCTTAGAAAAGAAGGCGCAATTGAAAAGAAAAGGCCACTTTCATTTAAGTAAGCCCTCCGAGCATGCAAACATTTCCATGTTACTCAGGTGGATGTGAATCTTTCAGATGGGAGCAGCCTATTCAGACATCAACTTCCCAAATGCAAATTCAAAGCCTTTTAAAACCTGCTCCAAACTTAGTGGATGAAAATAAAGAAGTGAACATGGACTGCTTTAAGTTCCAATAGTCTTTCTCTTTTTGTTGGAGTTCCACTGAAGGTGGTCAACCAGCCAATCTGTGCAAGTGCCTCTGTGTCAGGAGCATACGCATTTCTGTCACTATTAAAGGTGTGATGAAGACCACTGTTAAACTTGTCTGTGAAAAGAAACAAGAATCAAGACTTGGGTATACACTGTTTCTCATAGCATCTTTGCTGGCCTCCTTCCAGGAAGCCCTGCTGACAAGGCTATTTGAATGATGGGTGTGTCTGTCACACACTTTACATCCTGGAAAAGTGTATCCACATTAAGATGTTAAGGGTGCAATCCAGAGTAACTACAGGGAGTCCTTGCTCTGATGTAAGAACAATTTACTCTGGATTGCATTATGAATTTCCCATAGGTTTTCACTAGGGGGTACCGTAACTACATTGACAAAAACAGCTCTTATGTGCTCCCGTAGTTACTCTGGATTGTAGGGTAAGACTAACTGGTCTATTTTTCCCAAATCTAGCTTCCACGGCTGGTCAGGCCCTTTTGTGAAGCTCACAAGGAAGAACTGAAGGTGAGAGCCCAACCACCATGGATGGTCCCAACAACAGATATTCAGTGGCATTTGGCCTCAGAACATAGGTCTACAGGTCCAAGGCTGCAATCCTAACCATGCCTACTCAAAAGTAAGCCCCACTGTATTCAATGGGTCTTACTACTAGGAAAGTGTCTTTAGGATTGTAGCCTTAATGTCTAACTTTTCAACCTAACGGTCCAAGGCTGGCGTGTATCTGTTCACTGGCCTAACCCTCCCAGAAGTGCTTTATGGCACTTTTGTGATACTCTCAGGACAGCACAGGATTTTGTCAGCCTAACCAGGGTTTAGGATTGAACTGTGAGCCTTTAACAGTTTACACAATCTTAGAGGCAAGAGTCAGGCTGACCTGATGGGACATTTTGCTGTGTGTCACAATGTTTCTTATCTGTACATCTAATGCAACCTCCATTCAAATGTCTAAATAACACTTCAAGAATTTAAAATAGTCCTTCCAAGCCTCAGGTATAACAATTATAGTCCTTACCATCAGAATGAAACCGTAGAAAACCCACATCCATCCTAGGCTCTCCTGGATCAAAGACACGAGGGACTGAAAGGTAGAAATTAAGGTAATCAGGGGACAGAAAACACACAGAGGTGCTTTTCTTCTCTCTCCTATCCTCTGAATTTGTCTTGTGTTTCCCAGGTCCATAAAATCCATCAGAAATCTCCCTCCTAGTATGGCCAATCCCTGCTTTGAACACTCTAAACTAACTTCATTGCTACCTCCAAAGATTTGCCAACTTTTCTGGATGATAAATCTCTCAAATGTGCTTTAACCTCTGGTTTATTACCACAATAAAGGGGTTAATCAGATGGTTACACAAACAGGGCTCTCTCCTTTCCAATTTTCAATATAAGAAACAAGGGTAGTGCTAAAAGAATAGGAAGAACATAGCAGAACTTAACAGAATTTAAGGAACACAGGCGTGCAACATGATGCTTATCCTCCATGAATCAAATCAAATGTTAATGAAGGTCCACCTTGTAAACCCTCCATTCAACCTACTGTAATTTGTTCAACAGTGCACCATATGGTATAAGCCAAGGAAGTGGGGGGGGAAGCTATCCATTAAATACATACGTTTAAGCATCTCTCTTTTCCGAGACACTCAACGTATTTCTGCTGCTTGCTTCCCACTAGGGGTGGCAGCCCAGCTTGTGGAATTTCTGCTGGTTGCTATGGAGATACACTGTCACCGACAACCACAACCTCAGGTAGGGAAGGAAGCAGAGGATACAATTTGTCAGACACAAAGCCTGGGCTTCAGTGGCAGTGAAGAAGTTAAAAACCCAGAGAATGGCAAAGTGAAAGAACGAGACACAATTAGATTCTTCAGATAATGGTCCAGAGAGAGAGAGAGAGAATGAACAAACGAACACACACACAGAAAGCAATAGGGAACATCCCCCACTACACTTGCTGTGCTACTGATAAGTTGCTGGAATGCTCTTGGGTGGGGGCAAATTTAAACCCTACTCAAAAATGAAGATGTCCACTCCAGCCCCCGTTGGCTTCCTAATATTCTGCTGCAGAAATTAACTGCTTTGACAGAATGTTTATTAAATTCCCAGGTGACACTAACATTTCACCAAAAACACTTCTGCATTCTCTTTTGCTTGCAGGACAATGCATTATTACTGAGTATGATGATGAATGATGCCTATAATATATATGATGATGAAGATGCCTTTAATATAGATAGATTTGCTATAAAAATTCAATTTGAAGGGATGTATCGGTTGAACAAAACCTCTTGCTTAAATGCCAGCTCAAATTATTATAACAGGGTGCAACACCCATTGACTTATTAACTTAAAAACAGGCTGATTGACTAAAAATGTATTCCCCATTTAACTGGGAAGCATCTTTTAAAAATAAAAATCCAGCATTTGTATATTATACTTTGTAAAACTATAATCCAACATTTCTACTTTAAGATCCCACACTGATGATGAATGCTGAACCCTGCCTAGACCCTACTCCAGTCTCCCCATATTGAATATATGTCCACTAAACATGTGGAGAGCTATATTTGCACATCATGAGGGGAATACTTCATCCCAGTAAGCTGCTTAACAACGTTAATGGGTGCAGGGGGAAGAGGGAGTGAGGACAACTGAATCTGTAGCTATGGAATCACTAGATATGAAGGACCATCTTTATTGTTATACCTATCTTGTTTTGTGCTGATATTCCCCTTCAGGGTATTAATAAAGCAATGCAGTCGTCCATGTTGTCCCCAAGAAATTTCTTGAGACTGCTTTGTGTTATTAGTGTCCCTGGAAAATGGGGTCCACTCAAATAGATGTTGGGCTTAATAATGAAGAACATTTACAGTACATCTCTCTCTTTCTCTCTCTCTCCTCCCCCCCCCCAGTGTTTTTGTGCCAGCATCAAAAGTTTATTAAAAAGGGATAGAGGGAAGGCATTATTTCAAGGCAAGTTCAGTGAAGTTGCCTGTGAGCTTTTGCCAGAATTCCTTCCATCTCATGGCATGGGCAGCTATAAAGAGGTTTCACCAGACACAACTAGTCTTCAAATATCTGTCTCATCAGGTGCTTTTCAGTTTGAGGGATGGAGGGCTGTATCACCTGCTTTACATACAAAAGGTTCACAATTCTCCAAGAAGGACTAGAATACTCTGTGGATCATGGGCTGAAATCCTTGAAATAGCACCTGTCTCCCAGTGTAGACAATACTGACTTAGATAGACCAATGGTCTGACTCAACAGAAAGAGGCTTCCTATGTTCATCTCTCACCTGTCCCAGAGCTGCACCCATGCTTCCAGTGCCGTCCACAATGCCCGTCACAGTAGCTAAAGCATCACTGTTTCCTGTCATCCCTTCTTGACGGCCCAGATCTGCCGAAATGGCAGAACTGATCATGTTGGAAGGGCCTCCGATGAAAAAGCCTGATAACCAGCAAAGATAAATGCAGAAGAAAGTTACTGCATTGCCAAGGATGGACACTATTTCCAAGGCAAGATGAGATGTTCATAGCATGAAATTTCACATGGCATATTTTCCAATTCTTTCAGTTCTAGCTAAGGGCTAGTTCACTCACGCATACAAACACTTGAAAGCTAAAGGTGTCAAGCCTTCCATTTGAAGGAACATGAAATTTATGTGATCAGTTTCAATCACCTGGCGCGACAAAGTTTCAAATGACGCAGTCTTGGAACATGCTGGAATCTCTAGCATGTTCACACTTCTGAAACAGCGGTGTCTATGGTGGCTTGGGCATGTCGTGAGAATGGCTGATGGCCGGATTCCAAAAGATCTCCTATATGGAGAATTAGTGCAGGGAAAGCACCCTAGAGGGAGACCACAGCTGTGATACAAAGACATGCAGGAGGGATCTAAAGGCCTTGGGAATGGACATCAACAGCTGGGAAACCTTGACCTCCGATCGTTCAGTGTGGAGGCAAAAGACCCAGCATGGCCTTCTCCAAATGGAAGAGACACTTGTTCGGCAGGCTGAAGCAAAGAGACAGACCCGAAAGCAGCGAAACCTGGGCAGGGAACGGAATTTATTTGTCCTCAGTGTGGAAGGGATGGACACTCTCGAATTGGCCTTTTTAGCCACACTAGATGTTTCAGGACCTCCAATCAGAGCATAATACCATAGTCTTTCGAGACTGAAGGATGCCAATGATGATGATTGATGGCTCCTTCACAAATGCAATTCTCCCTCATCCAGTGGTGTAGTAAAGGCATCTGCACTAATGGTTACAAATATTTATATCCCCCATTTTTGCACCTCCCCCAATCTGAACAAAATTAAATTTAATACACACATGCCACATCCAGTTGTATCCAGGAAGTGGTTTGAGGAATGGGCAGCCCTGCACTGCTGCCCTCATCCCACATACAGTGGTACCTCACTTAACAAGTGCCTCACTTAACAAGTGATCCACATAACAAGCAAAAATTTATCTAGGATTCTGCCTCACATAACAAGCATTGCTTCACTTAAGAAGCACACCCATTGGTAGTTGGGGCAGATGCACTGGCTAGCAGCCCTTTTAAAAAGTGTCAGCACTGCCTAGCGCGCCTGCCCATAGCGAAAGCAATACTTCTGCGCTGTTCCTCCTGTGGCCGGACATCCACTGGGCAGAGGGAAAGAACAGCAGTGGAGAAGAGGGAAGCAGATCAGGGCTATCTAGAAGGGAGCAGGAGAGAGAGAGGCTCAGGATGAAGAGAAGGAGAAAGTGGGGAGCTTTGAAAGTGTCTTTGATTGCAGCCTCCTAACCATGTCTACTCAGAAGTAAGCCCCATTGTGTTAAATGGGGCTAACACCCAGAAAAGTGTTTTTAGGATTGCAACCTTCATAGGATCACGCACACTGAATGCATGTTTTGAATTCAATTCCAGTGTTTTGTCATCATTTTGACATGCAGTTAATATTTTTATATGAATATTTTTTGGGTTGTGGAACCAATCATCTGTTTCCATTATTTCCTAAGAAAAATCTACTTCACATAAAGAGCGTTTCACATAACAAGCATGCTTCCAGAATGAATTAAACTTGTTATGTGAGGCACCACTGTATCTGAGATAACAAAAGATAAAGTTGAAGAGTGCAGACTTCTGTGCAGAAACTATGGCTTCCTAAATTAATGCATCCTGATTTTGTCTGCCTCCATGGGAAGAAGGAACATATATACCATAACCCCTTTGGAGCTATGGCCAGCTCACAGCCTTGCAGCACACCTACACTAATACCAGTGAGATTTTATGCTGCTGGGATGAGGTTTTGTTGACCACCATACAATACACACAGCATATCTCTAATTACATTATTATACACTTTTTTATTTTAATTGTAAGCTGCTTTGGGAGTCATGCACATTGGAGCAAAAAATTAAAACTTTACGGCTAATGGGTTCTGAGCTGTCTGTGACAGAGCAGGAGTGAGATCTTGAGGTGCTGGTGGATAGCTCAATAAAAGTGTCATCCCAATGTATGGCAGAACTGAAGAAGTCTAATTCCTTGTTTGACATCATTAGAAAACGTACTGAGAATACAGTGGCTAATATATCCTACAATCCAGAGTAACTATGGAAAGACTTAAGATGCACTTACTCTGGATTGCTCTATGCATTTTCCATAGGTTTCCCATAGGTGGCACTGTAACTACGTCAGTGTAAAAGATCCCATAGTTACTCTGGATTGTGGCCATAATGCCACTGTGCAAATCAATGTTAAGGCCACATCTGGAGTACTGTGTCCAGTTCTGGTCACCACATCTCAAAAATTATGTAGTGGAAATGGAAAAGATGCAGAAGGGAGCGACAAAAATGATTACTGGGCTGGACACCTCCCATACCAGGAAAGGCCAGAATTGTTTAGGGCTCTTTATTGTAGAAAAGAGGCTCCTGGCAGAACTTATGCAAGGAATGCATAGAGAAATGCTCTTTTCCCTCCCACAGGATACCAGAGCCAGGGAACACCCAATAAAATTGAATGCTGGGAAAGTTAAAACAGACAAATAAAATATTTCTTTATTAGCAATTTTAGCTGACATGTGTTTATAAATATACTAAATTTAAAAAGTTAATCTCAGGCCATACCTGTAACAGCCATGAGAACTGCATTGATAAGTTTGTTGTTTGGTGAACCTGGGAAGATGAAAAAGGGAGACACACCAAATTAGAGGGGAAAAGGGTGATGAAAAGTCAGGATGAGATAAACTGGGTCTTGTAACCATTTGCCACAATCTCTTTCTTGTCCTCAATCTGTGGAAGAATTGATCTAAAAACCAGAATGGGATTATTTTATTTATGTTATTTTTCACATATGTTTTACCACACTTCCTCCAAGGAACTCATGGTTAAATACACAGTTCCTTTCTTTTGTCCTCTTACAACCCTGTGTTAGGCTCAGAGATAATGACTGGACCACCATCATCCAGAAAGTTTCATGGCTAATAGAGGATCCAAAACAGGATTTTCCAGGTCTAGGTTCAATTCCAGAACTACTACACGATCATCAGAGCATTCTTCTGCTCTTTATCAGAATTCATAGAATCATAGAGTTGGAAGGGACCTAGTAGGTCATCTAGTCCAACCTCCTGCCTGCAGCAAATCCTTGACTCCTTCAGGTCAAACCCTACCCCCAGCGCTAGTTTTTACACTCAAAACAAGATTATTGCATTTTTTTCACTGTCTCAATTACAGATCAAGTGGAGCTTCACCATATATTGAGCTGAGCAAGTATACAAGCAGGACACACCTTACCCCAAATTATTAAATCTGAATACCAAGTGGAAAAGTACTCACGGCTATATCCAACGAGAGACGCAATGGCCAAGAGGAGGCTAACAGCTAGCACTGGAGCTCTCTTCTCCAGCATGTCAGAGATTAAGCCTTGGATGGTGCCACCTGCAGAAAAAAGATAACTCAGACCCTTTTGGTTGGGAATTCAAACTTGTGTTTGACTACCTTGTATCATTCCTTTAACAATCTTAAACTTCAACTGTAGGAGATTGTATGTATCTCTCACACACAGAAATATTTTGAACTATTCTATCATATTTTGAAGTATTCTATCAATGTAGAATTTATTTCTGCTTAGTTTCAAATCAGGATTCTCCCTCACACTCAGTTCTGATCAAAAGCTGAAAATCAAGGGAAGAAACATGGTTGCATTTTGCCTTGCATACCTATAATCCCTCCGACGTCATACCAAATTGAGAGCTTGTCAGCTTCTGCCTCTTTCCATCCAAAATTGTTGCTGAGGTAGAATGGCAGCCAGAAGAAGAATGAGTAGTTCACTAGTTTCAAGCAGGCATAGGCCAAGGAATACTGAAAAAGATGCACATGCAATTAAAAGCTGTTAGACCTGATGAAAAACAAGCTGAGCTAAATTGGTTTAGCAAGTACCAGACATGGAACTGGACGACCTGGGTTCAAATCCCAACAGGACTACAACACCTGCTGGGTGATGAGGTCAGCTGATATTTCTTAGTTTAACACCACTGGACTGATGCGTGAACAAAATGGGACATGCCAAATATGGGACGTGCCACCCTCCTCCTATCATAAGCAAATTCCTACAAGCCAAAGACGCCGGAAAGAGAGATTGCAAGATACTCTCATCAGATCCAAGTGGCAATCACTCGTGAAAAACCATACAGCAATGTGAGGGTTCAAAGCAATACTGTGAGTCCTTACCAAGAAAACACCAGGTAGACGACAAGCTTGGAAAAATCCAATGGCTTCATGTTGGTGAATGCTGCTACTGCTGCTACTGCTGGAGTCAGATGCCTGAATGCTATAATTCTGGTCATCATCGTCATCGTTGTCATCACCACCAATTAAAGGCTCACTGACTCCTTCTTCAGCAGCACTCTTGCTTTCTTCTCTGACTTCTGGGAGGCCTACGGCACACAGAATGGTTGATGATATGGGACCTTCAAATCCCCTCTCCCAATTTGCACACCTGAGGATCATTCTTCCTCCCTTCCAATTGGCTCCCTTGCTCTCCCATACCTCAGTCCTCCTCCTTTGGTTAGAAACTCTTCTAGATGTTGTTCTGTAGAGTCGCCAGTTTCTAGCCCTGGTCTTCTAGCGCTCTTGAAAGTATCCTGTCTGATGCTGACGTCGGCTCTGTCTGCTCTGAGTGTCTGGCCATTAGTTGGAAGACACAACAAATTAGTGGATTCCCTTTTCAACTGTGGCTGAATTTCTCCCACTTCAGGTCTTGCATCACTGACTCCTTCACATTTCAAACTAGGATATCAGTGGCAGTTCCAGTGTAGGAAATGGGCAGAAGTTCCTCCATTTGAGGAACTACTGTAGTTGCCCTAAAACTAGAGGAACTACTGTAGTTGCCCTACTACTATAGTAGTATAGTACTACTATACTACTGCGCTAGATTGTTTCTACAGATTCAACTGCAATTTCTCTACAAATGAGTTCTTCCTCTGAAACTATCCAATATAGGCTGCAATCGTAAAGACACTTTACTGGGAGTAAGTCCCACTGAATATAATGGGGCTTACTTTTGAGAGGACATGGTTAGGACTGTGCTCATAACCTTTGCAGGCTTCTCTATTTCTGGTAGGTAGGTATGTTTGTGTAGGTACCCTATGCAGAGGTCATTATGGAGGTTGCCAGCACCTAATTTTGCCTTTAATAACTACAGTCATTGAGGAGTCTTGGAGAGCACAAAAACTGCCTATACTGGACCAGATCCATGTGTTCTAGCAATCTGTTCCCAATAATTTCTAAGACTCCACAAGAAGCTCAGAAGCAAAGCAAGATGGAGAGAGCTGTCCCTGATGCTTGCTGTCCCTGATGCTTGAGAATGTCTGAGGGTTGGCTATGACTGGGTCCTCTTCTCACAGTGCCATGAGCAGCAGTGCCTGCCAAAATTTGCATCTGGATGCTTTGCACCTATTAGAGATCCTTTTCAACATGATGTTGACAAAATGAGAGTACAATTTAAACTGCTGGAAGACTTCCAGAAAGAAGCTCTCATTTAAGAAGAGAAAAAGAATTCTCTACAACCCAGTTCACACAATATGTTTTCTCCTCCACAAAGACACGACAGGCAACACATTTTAACTGAGCAGCCAGCCATATCCACAATGTTCACACAATATATGCAATACATGGGGATGTCCGGCTCTGCTCAAGAAGTGGAAAAGAATATTTGCAAGCCAAGCCTAACTTGAAGCTCTAAGTATGGAAAAGAGCCCTAGAAAAATCAAGAGTTCTAATCTCTATTTCCACTTCAGGCATTATTATATAAATACTTATCAGTACATGGAGCAGGCAACACAGTAGAGGCTGAGGACAAAAACTGAAAATGTACAAAACAAGTACACACAGATTTGAGGAAGAGTGACGGGACTCAGGCTTTACTGCATAAAGGAAACCTGAAATGAGCTGTTTGGAACAACAATCCCCAAAAAGCAAACTTGTTCAACTAAAATCCCGGTATTGCTAAAGGGATAAGTGCTTTGACAAGTTGTTCATGCAAACACTAATGTGGACCAGAATTAAAGCTTTAAAAAACTCAATAGTTTTTAAGAGAACATATGCATCCCTGGGAATTATGTGACATGATTCTGGAAAAGAAATCACGTAAAGAATATAATATGTGGCATGGTCTGACCACAGGCTCTCTGGTAGGGCTGTACATGATTATAGGAGTACATTTTTTCTCAATTGCAGTTACTACAAGAATTGCTTCTGGGAGGCTGTAGCCATGCTTGGCTCTCTTTTCAAATGCATCACTCTGGATCATCTATAAAAAGAGAAAAGTCACTCACTGACTCATCACCGCCCTGCCAAAACCGCTGGGCCTAGAAGTGTGAAATTTGGGATGGGTGTTCCTTCCATGATGGAGGGGTGCACTAAGAACCGGTTTTCGGAAATTCCAACCGGAAGGGGGTGAAAAGGGGCACAACGCGTTTTCCTCCCTATACTTTGAATTGAGAATTGCTGACTCAGCAACATTCCGCCCCAACTGCTGGGCCTGAAGCATGGAGAAAGTTGCGCATGGGAGGAAAGTTGCACATGGGAGGAAAGTTGCGCATTGGTGGATGATGCGCATGAGGGAAAGTTGAGCATGGGGGAAAGTTGAGCATGGGGGAAAATTGTGCTTGGGGGAAAGTTGCGCATCAGCGGATGATCCACATGGGGGAAAGTTGTGCAGGGGGGAAGTTGCACATGGGGAAAGTTGCGCATGGGAGGATGATGCACATGGGAGGAAAGTTGCGCATGGGGGAAGTTGCGCATGGGGAAAGTTGCGTTGGGGGGAAGTTGCACATGGGGAAAGTTGCGCATGGGAGGATGATGCACATGGGAAGAAAGTTGCGCGGGGGGGAAGTTGCACATGGGGGAAGTTGCGCATCGGCGGATGATGCGCATGGGGAAAGTTGCACATGAGGGGATGATGCACATGGGTGGAAGTTGCGCATGGGTGGAAGTTGCGCATGGGTGGAAGTTGCGCATGGGTGGAAGTTGCGCATGGGTGGATGTTGCGCATGGGGGAAAGTTGCACAGGGGGGAAAGTTGCACAGGGGGGAAGTTGCACATGGGGAAAGTTGCGCATGGGAGGATGATGCACATGGGAGGAAAGTTGCGCATGGGGGGAAATTGCACATGGGGGAAGTTGCGTTTGGGGGGAAGTTGCGCATCGGCGGATGATGCGCATGGGGAAAGTTGCGCATGAGGGGATGATGCGCATGAGGGAAAGTTGCACATGGGGAAAAATTGTGCATGGGGGTTGATGCGCATGAGGGAAAGTTGCGCATGGGGGAAAGTTGCGCATGGGGGAAAGTTGCGCATTGGCGGATGATGCGCATGGGGGAAGTTGTGCATGAACGGACGTTGCACACGGGGGGATGATGCACATGGAGGGATGATGCGCATGGGGGAATGATGCGCATGGGGGAAGTGGCACATGGGGTGTTTCTGTGCCATGAGGGGATGGCATAGGGGAAAGTTTTACACCCGCAACGCAGGTACGCTTTTCGTTAGTTTTGAAAATATCAAATGCTGAAAAACTTAAATATCTGAAGTAGCCCTATCTCCTACACCAGAAAAACATTTTCTCATGTGGCTGCTATTGCATTATGTGGCAAATTAGAAATGGGTTGAAATTAATCATAATCATACTCATAAACTTTCTAGAAAGCCAACAAGACGTTGGCAGCTAAAAGATTGGGCTAGGAGTGGGAAGATTCGGGTCCAAATCTTATAAAATGGTGATTATAAAACAGAGAGGAATCTTGTATGCTACCCTGAGCTCATAAGAAAAGGGAAAGGACAAACATTTACTGTATTTTTATTTGTAACCTTCTTTTCTTCCAAGAACTTACAGTGCCACATAGAGATTCATTTCCTCTTCTCAGATAGTTTAGGTCGAAGGACAATAACTCAGCCAAGGCCACCGTGCAAGCTCCCTAGCAAAGGGGTATTTGAGGCAGGATACAAATCTTAAATATTCCTGTGTCATGTGGCAGAGAGACTCTGCAAGCCTGTGCAGACAGCTCTGACGTGGAGCTCAGCAACCTGAATGCTGAGTAATGACATAATGATGTCATCATCAAAAGGTTGCTGAGACTTGCTCTAAACAGTGTTATGGTGGGTCTTAGTATAATTGCTTGCTATCAATTTCACAGGAACAAGTGGTGCTTGCAGTGAAGAAGAGGATCAGAAGCTGTGGGCAATACCGGAAAACTGGAGAGCAGAGAAGCTGAAGAGAGGCTGTACCCTACATTTTCTACTCACCCAGTTCTTTGGGGGAAATCACAAGGCCAAAGAAGACGATGACTCCACCAGCAAACTGCACTGATGCTGTTACCAAGAAGGCAAACTGGAGGGGAGACAGAAGAAAAACATCTCTTTGGAACAGATCTACTACTTCATACCTCCACTTAAGCAAGCAGTGCCTCCTTTTCAAGCATTTTGGACATACACGGGCACTATGACATTAAGAAACATGATCTACAAATTCTTTAGCCATGGAGGTGGAATGGGATGGGGGAGAGAGAGAACCAACTCAAGAGCAATTACAATCAGACAAAGGGCATAAATACACATAACCAACGTTTACATTATGTGATTTCTTAGCCAATTTTCTTTAGCAAAGAACGTGGGCTTTCTGTGTTACAAAAGACACCTCACCGCAGACAACAAAGGAAGAAAGGCAGCAGGTCACTTCACCCACCTCATAGCCATACTGCAGAACTGAGGAGGCAAGGAAGGCTCCTAAGATGTTGCCTACTGATGCGCAAGCGCTCCAGAGTCCAAACACAAAGCCCCTCCTGTGACCAAAAAAAAATGTGCTGACTAAGACAAGAGTAAGTGCTGAGCAGAAAGGTCAGAGAAAATGTCCACTAAAATCAGACACAAAATTCTTGAACCGCAACCAAAACTGCATATGAAGAAGATGCATAGAGAACCTTTTCCTGTCAGAATTGTGCAGTGAAACCAAGTGGCAGGAAATTCACCAGAGACAAGACAAAAGAAGACAACACAGATTAAACAAATCAACAGCACAGAATTTAACTCTTGGAATTCTGTCACAGCTGAGGCTGTGGCCACTGGCTTAATGGGGATCAGGCAGATTCATGAGGGAATTACTGCCATAAAACCATAAATGAGCACCCACCATTTCAACATTTGGCTGTGGCTGTTTTTTTCTCTGAAAAAGACCAAAGAGACTAAACAGAGACTGAGCTGTCTCAAGCTGTCACCTCGCTCCGCTAAGTATTTCTTTGAGCAATACAAAATGTTTCATATTGTTTCCATTTTTAAAACCTTCATTTAAAACCTTTAAAACCTTCTGGGCTTTTACTAGCAGAGCAGTTTCCTCAATAGCTTACTATTTTCAGGTGTTGTCTTATACTGTACAGGGAAAAAGAATAATTTTGCGGGGAATGGCAGTACTATAATGAAATGAAAGGGGTGACTCTGAGAAAGGAGGTGCAAACCCTGCTGAAAGGGGCTAAAGTAAAGGTCCTCAAACTGGTGACCCACAACCCACACAAAACTGAATCATAATCATAAGCTTTGCAGAAGTTTGCAAGCTATAGGGAGTCCTGCAGAGCCCACTAGATGACTCTGCAAACTCCTCGACCAACAGCAGGTAAGGCTTGTCAAAGAAAGCCACTCTGTCAAATCCATTCCTCCAAGCTGCTGGAGAAGAGATGTTGGGTGGGGGAAATGTGGAAGCCCCTCACAATGGGGATGCTGGACTATCTGTGGAGCAGAAGCAGGGACTTCTGGGGAAGAAGTCAAACCTGTAGCCCAGGGGCATCCTCCCAGCCAGGCATGGGGGACGGCTGGAAACTCTCTGGAAACTGAGACTTGACCCACTGGCAGAAAGGCTTGCATTGGCTTCCTGATGCCAGTCAGAGACCAGCTTCCAACACAGCAGGTAGGTACTCTGCTAGGTGGTGGAGAGTTGAATAAGCAGAAGTGGGGCATATCAGAAGGAGTCTGATCCTAATCATATCCTATTTCCCCTACTGAGACTGGGGGAAAAGATATGGATTTGCGCTAGTTATAAAGCTAGTGCAGATCCAAGTAACACCAAAGAGGCTGCTGGAGCTTTATCTGGGGAGACCTACAGCAGACACAATATCCATGCTGAAAGTAGCACTGCAGTGTGGGAATTTTGTTAGGATTGGGCTTTCAGTGAGCTTTGTGGGAACTTAAATCAAAGTTGCCCCAAGTTTTGTCAAAGCCACTTTGTGGCTAAGTAGGGATTTAAATCAAAGTTACCCCAAGTGTCATAGTTTCAATGCTCTCAAGCAACTATCCAGAGATGGCATGCTTTTCAATTTGAAACGTCTCAGAGAGGAGCAACAGTACATTAGTAAATAAGGGGAAGAGATAGAACATACCCAGCTTTGCCAAACCAGTTTCCCATGACAGCCACAACACAGGGCCAGCCGGTGGACTGCAGTAGGCCGTTCACAATCCATAGGCAGGAGTAGAACCACTTATTGTAGAAGTGCAGCCATTCAGTGACTGTGCCAAAGACAAACACCTGGAAGGTGAACAAGAACCATTTGAATAGAAGCATTCAAAGCAGCCTTGTACAGACACCCACAACTGATTGGTACAGACCAATCAGTTATTGGTCCAAACAGTTATTCAACAATTTGGAGCTAGCTTAGACGAATTATAATTTTTGTTTTAAAAAATCTCCCTCTCTTTCATTTAGATAATTTTGTTTACTAAGCACTCAGTAACCTGATACAGCCATATTCTTCAGTCAACCAAATAAATCTTCAATAAAACCAACTGTAGCATTTAGAAGTGTGCTACTGAAGGGGAGAACCTACCTGAAGCAAGTTAAATAAGAAGAGCCAGAGATATCTCAATGTAGAGCAGGCAGGCTACAATGCCTGCTTGAAAAAAAGGATGATGGATTTGTGCTATGTTTAACTGGCCACTTTCAATGAATGAAAATATTACAGTATCTGAATGCATGTAGCCTTGACAAGATGTGATATAAACTAACGTGTTATGTTGGCCAAAGGATACAAATTTTGATAATATTTGGTGTGGGTTGTGTACCTTTGGACACAAACCCAAGGTTTTTCTTCAAAAATGTGACTTCAATAGTCCTCCTTCCTTTAGAAACAGCATTAAGGAAGTTCTTCTCCAAGCAAAAATAATTTTAGAACTCCAAACTTCTTCCTCACCATGAGCACCATCATTTTCAGCTTACCACAATTGCAGAGGAGCACATGCCAAATGACAGGACCCAGCGCATATTTAGGCGATCCCCAATGATACCACTGATAAAAAGACCCTGTAATCAGAGAAGAATTTTATGTCCATGAAAGCTGAAGCTATCAAAAAACTATGACAATGTTTCGCTAACACAAGTCTCTTGGCTGTTGTGATTCTATTAGAAATATTCAGTGCTGACAGGAAATCAGCAACAGAATTGAAATGCTGCTTCTGTCGTTGGTCAGCTTGTTGGGTTATTTTGGGCTGGTCACAATTTCTCATACCCCACACAATTGCTGTTATGGAAAAAGCATAGGGCCCATCCAGCCCATGCGTGACATCCCCTGCACAACATCCTCCCACACAACATCCCCTCATGTGCACTGTTCCCCCTTTTGCACCCCCATTTGCACCATTTCTGCATGCACACCATCCCCCCAGTGCATCAGGCACCAAATTGGCTGGATGCTGATCAGTCAGTGTTCCTTATTAAGTATAGGACAAAAATATGTTTCACTTTTTCAGCCCCTTAAGAGTTAAATTTCTCAACATCAGTTCTTGGTGGGTGTTGCTGTCACAGAAGGAACTCCCTCCCCGAATTTCACGCTTCTACATTCAGGGGTTAGGACAGAGCATCCTTCAGTCACCAGTTCTTCAATGCAAAGTATAGGGGAGGAACGTGTTGCACTCCTTTTTACCCCCTTCCAGTAAGAATTTCTGAAAACCAGTTCTTAGTGGGTGCCTCCACCACGGAAAGAACGCATCCACAAATTTCACAGTTCCAGGCCCAGTGGTTTTGGCTGGGTGTTGATGACTCAGTTAGTGAGTGAGTGAGTCAGCCACTTTTCAGTTTTATACATAGATAACAGTAATAGTAATAGTATTTTGCCATCTTCATGGTAAACCCCCTCAGCCAAAATGGGGAAACTCCGAGGAAGTACACTCTGCCTGGGCAGAAGGTGGATAGAACTGTGCCATGCATTTGTTTGCTTTGGCCTCACCTCCCTTATCTTCTATTGCTGTATGGATTTGCTAGTTTCCGTTGTCAAACAAATATTTATAACGTATTTATCCATATGCCCTCCAGTTATAATCATTCAAGAAGATCCTAAAAACATTTGCATACCTACAACATGAGGGATTTGTTCTTCCCTCTCGTTTCTAAATTTGGACAAGGAAGATTTTACTCACCACAGCATAGGAGAAAAGAAAGATGGTGTCCAGTGTCCCGAGAAAGAGTGTGGCTTTTTGGGCATTGGGAAACAAATTACTACTATTCCAGAGCTTTAAAAAAACAAAAACAGTCTCAGATTGGGATAACTTAGCTTCAAACTAACATAAGCAAGGCCATAGCCAGCCAACAACACATACAATGCAATCACATAATTGTTTTCTTGGAATTAAAAAGGTGAGGTTACACCCTCACCTTCTGCTATATGAGGGCTATAATTGGGGCTAACTCCAAGGTGGGTGTGCATAGGACAGCAGCCCTGATATCTTCAAGATTGACTTCAGCCTTTATCAGGAGCCACTTGGACATGATTAAACCATATACCGTGGTGATGTCAGTACTGAAAACTTGCCACTAGAGGTCAGTCTGCTGCCTTCATTTTAACAGTCTTTGGCACTTGTCCATGCACACTGCACAGGGCTTTAAAGATTATTTTTTTAATCACAGAAGTAGATATTTTGCAAGTTCTTCCTTTTCTTAAAAACTATTCTCTCCTTTATGGAGTTTCTTATACAAAGACATTGATTTTAACACAGTGACTCTCGGAATAATCTTAGAAAGCACCAAGAAAGAGGAGACATAATGCAACATCCTTTCCACTAGTTTTCAAGGAGCTTAAATCAACACACATCAACATCTGCCAAAGTAAATATTTAACATAGTCAAGATTATACTTTAACTTACCTATCTCCCAAATTCAGAGTAACTACAGGAGCACGTAAGAGACTTTACATGCACCCATAGTTACTGCACCACCTAGTGAAAACATATTGGAATCCAGAGTAAGTTGTTCTTACACTGGAGCAAGGACTCCCCATAGTTACTCTGGATTTTGCCCTTAGTCACTGTATTGCCCAGCTGTACAGTTAGGCAGAGCTGAAGCAACATTATACATCTGTTTTGGCTTCTTACCTCTTGTAGATTACCAAAATACACAACTTTTGTATTATGATTACCAAAATACAGATACACACAACTTGGGGACATGAATTCCACCTCCCACCTGTGCTGCAATAGCTTACGAAGTCCCAGATAAATACAGGAATGTACCTTCTCTCTAGGCAGGGAAGTATCCCTTCCATCCACTTACACATACTACATGATATAAATTTAATTGGCTGGTACCACTGCATGAAAAGGGATCACAGCTAAGAATGCGCCACCATAAAAGAAATTCCTTGTATGTAAACCCCCCCACCCAAAAAAAAAACACAATTCATGTCAGGGTTTGAGGTGAAGTTATTATTCCTGATATGCTGGCTTTCTATTAGCATTAGGTTCCACAGGACAAGAAAAATTCAAAGATGTGATCCCCTACTTGCAGTTTGATGTGGTATAGTCTTGAGACAGCTGTATGTATCATCTGATTGTGCTACATATGCACAGCTTGTTTTTAATTGTTACCAGTCTTTATTATTCTAATTGTATTTTAATTGTGTTTTAATGATGTTTTAATTTGTATTTATTAGCAATTTTAATGATGTTTTATTCTTCAGTGTTAGCCGCCTTGGGCTCCCCCTTATGGGAGAGGAAATCTGGGTATAAATTGAGTAAAATAAATAAATAAATCTCCAGCTTCCCTCTCACACTAATAAGAAATAATAAACCAATAGTGACCAGGGTGCTAATATTATATTGGCAGGCCCTGAAAACAGTCTCATTCTTGGACTTTTAAAAGATCTTTTTACTGGTACTTATATGCTAATGTTTGCCATTGCTTTCAAGGTGGTTTTTTTAATGGGCCCAATCGTATGGGCCTTATCAGTGGTTCTGGGTGTCACAAACATGCCATAAAGCAAGTTCATGGCATCCAGGAGCCAGGAACACAATGGTGTGGAGTAACCTGTGGCAAGTATTACAACTGACCAGCGAAGCAGCTTTGTTTGGTGGGGGAAGGAGGAACTATAAGGGGGTTAGAGACATACTCCCTCCTTTGCCGGAAAACTTTACCTGGCTTCCTTAGTTCTGCCTCTGCTCAATAGTTGGTGCTGACCTGAGAAGACCCATTGCCACTGTTTTTTTTCTAGGTAAGGGAGCAAATGACACCCTTACTCCAATGACACCCCAGAGGCTACACAAGATACAGTGGCAGCTATTTTAGTGTCACTATTCCTCTGGACGCACTGAGGCAGATAGGACTGAGCAATATGTTATTCTGTTTCTGGACTTTATCATTACTGTGATGGGCAGAAGGTCTGGTCTAGAGGGTTGAGCAACTGTTATTTGCCAGAAGATAACACTTGAAGGTCACCAGCTTGAAAACACTGGAAGCTGTGCAGGGAGAGACCTGGTTGCTGGGCTGTGGAAGGTGTCTGAGAGAATAAGAAAAGCCAGCTGCAGCTGAGTCTCCAGAGAGACAAAATAGAAGCCAGACCAGGCGTTAATGGAACTACCTCAGAATGTAGAAGTTCTTAAGATAGAGAGCCTCTGTCAATTTTAAAAAGGGTTGAAAACCCTAGGATTTTTAAAAAGGGTTATAAAAACCCTTTTAAAATTTTAAAAAGGGTTATAAAAACCCTATGACCACCTTGAAATAAAGTCAGAGCAGAAAATCCAACAATCTGAATGGCGGTATATAAATATCTGTTTGTGATTAGTTTTTTTCTGAATGCTGTAGGAATATAACTGAACTAGGACATTAATTATAAGAACTATTTCATATGTTTTACATACAAGTCCATGCACCCACTATTTTAACTATGTTTGACTGCAATTACAAAGCTATTGAAGGGTGGCAGGAAGTTTCTGTTACAAGTGCCAGAAAAATTTCACTTGTTTTTATGATGCATTTTACATTGTATGCATTATTCTTTTTCCACAGGTGTCTCTTTCAGAGGCAAAAAGAAGGATTGCCAAAATTTAAAAAAATAGTAAAGCCACAGCTTTACAGCCACAGCCACAGCTTTACAACTCAGAGCTTTACAACTCTTTACATCCTCTAGCCAGTATTTCCAACACATTTATTATGAAAAACATGATGCACCCCTGTGTGTATAGATGTGGACAACCCCAAAATCCCAGTTGCAGGGGAGAGCACCTGGATGCATGTGTTTTGTGTGCTCCCTGAGGCATCTGGTGGGCCACTAGTCCAGGAAGCTGGACTAGATGGGCTTTTGGCCAGTGGAGGCTCCTCTTAAGTTCTCATGAATCCTGGTCCAAGAAATATTCAATTCTTTTAAATCAGTTCAATAAAACTATGCTGCTGTGATCTCCAAGAGCCCTGTTGAAATTGAAATGCATGAAGGATCATAGCAACTATCCTATCAATTGAAGTGTGGTGAATTTACCACTGCCCTTTATCCTCTTCTTCATTTGTTGGTAGCTACTATTATTACTGCTACTAATAACAATGATCAGGAAGGCAGACAGGACCTGGGCTGCTACACATCTGACAATTATACCCAGCAGGTGGCTCAAGACTGCTTGATTTTTTCCACAAAAGAAAGACAAGATCACAGCTTCAATAAACCTGACCCCTCACCTCATATGGCTGAAGATTGTAGGTTGTATCATTAAAGCCGAAGGGGGTCCACTGGCTGGAGATGCTAACTTTGACATTGCTGAATGTCTTTCTGGAGGCATGGAGCAGGGAGTAGCTGGGAATAAAATCAGAGAAAGAGAAGGATTGTAACTGTAGGAAGGACTGACACAACAGTATCTTGGGGTTAAAGCCAACAGTTCTGTAATGCTGCTAGTTGTTTAACTTGGGATAAGGCAGCTTCAAGTGTTCCAAGGTCATAGATTCATACACTTGTCACAAGTACACAGAATAGGCAACTGCTGACGTCTAACAGTATTGTGTAATGTGAAGCAAGCTTTACAGCAGGCTGACCCAAGAGCTTCCTGCTCAGCCAGCATTTCAGGACTGGAGACCACAAAAGGATGATGCAATACTTCACAATCTGCTGAAAAGTAAAGTGTAATGTCATTGGTGATGAGCTTGCAAAGCATGTTTGTGCAGAATCAGTACTTCCAAGACCCTTCAGAACTGAACAACAGACAAGTATCATTAATCAGAAAGAGGTTCTCACCTCTCTGTGTCAGAGTGACTCTATGCCCTCTTTTTTGGCCTTGAGTCCTGGAAAAAAATATTTCCATGTCTTCCTTTTCCTTGTGAGCAGACAGTATGCAGCCTTCTTACAATTAATAAATTATATGTAATAAGTTATATGCAATAGTTTTAAAATTAATGTTAAGTAATAAAGAGTTTAAATTAATCACATGAAAGCAATTGTGTGTGTGTGTGTGTGTGTGTGTGTGTGTGTGTGTGTGTGTGTGTGTCTTTTTTCCCATATGTTCTTCCAGTACTGTTCAGAACATATGGGAAAAAGAATATATGGGAAACAGAGATAGCATATAACACCAGTGCAAAATACCGACAGGAACTAAAAGCAAACTACAGCAATCTCCCAGAACAAGAGCCAGTCACCATCACAATAAAAGAAGTCCAACAACAAATCAGGAACATGAAGAGCTGGACAGCACCAGGCCCAGACATGATTCACACTTACTAGCTAAAGAAGCTAACAGCAGTGCATGAACGCCTAGTAGCACAAATAAACCGGCTGCTAGCAGCAGGCTCCCACACTGCTGCTACAAGGAAGGATGGTATTGATTCAGAAAGACCCCCAAAAAGGAACAACACCATCCAATTATTGGTCAATAACCTGCCTTTCTACAACATGGAAAGTCCTATCAGGCATCATAGCTACTAAACTACAGAAGCATATGAGCCAATACATGAGCAGAACTCAAAAGGGAATTGGAAAGGATAACAGGGGCTCAAAACATCAGTTGCTCATAGATAGTACTGTAGCCCAAGACTCAAGATCTAGAGATAGACTAATCTGTGTATAGCTTGGATTGACTACGACTCAATGCCACGTACATAGATCCGTGAGTGCCTGGCATTATACAAAGTTAATAGGATCCTAATGATCTTCCTTAAGAACTGCATGGGGCAATGAAAGACAACACTGGAAGTCAACTCAAAGGAAACAGCACAAGTATTTATCAAGCATGGTATATACCAAGGTGATGCACTGTCTCCTGTACAGGCCTGAATCCCCTAAGCCACGTAATTGCAAAGACTGGATACGGGTACAAATTCAAGAGTGGAACCATCAGCCACCTCCTCTGTATGGATGATATCAATCTATATGCCAAGAATGAACATGACATCGACTCATTGATACATCTGACAAGGATGTACAGTGAGGATATTGGGATGTCATTCGGACTGTATAAGTGCAGCCGAATGATAGTCAAAAGAGGAAAAGTAGTTAAGACCGATGGGGTAGAACTACCAACAGGATACATAACAGCCCTTGAGACCAGCTATAAGTACCTAAGTATCTCACAAATCCATGGAAATCTTGAAGAGGAGGCAAGGAAGACAGCAACATCCAAGTATCACAAAGGATAGGACAGATTCCCATCTCAATGGGAAAAATTAGATACATGCCATCAATACATATGCCCTGCCAGTCATCAGATACCGCGCCGGTATAGTGAGTTGGCCAAAGAAAGAAATTGAGGCAGCCGATGTGAGAACTCGGAAGCTTCTCACAATGTATAGGGGTTTCCACCCTAAGTCTAACACCCAGAGACTATACACCAGTCGGAAAGAGGGCAGTAGGGGTCTGGTGAGCATTAAAACCACTATACTGGATGAAACCCAGAATATCCAGGAATATATCAGCAAAATGGCATCCAAAGATGAGCTGCTGAGAGAATGTCTCCTACAACAGCAGATATGGAAGGAAGATCAAACTGAGGAAGTGTCCTGACAACAAAAGGCCCTGCATGGGAGGTACCAACATCAGATAGCTGAAGTTGCCAACATTGGGAAATTACATCAGTGGCTGGAAGGAGCTGGCTTCAAAGATAGCACTGAAGCCCTAATCATGGCAGCACAAGATCAGGCACTAACTACCAGACCCATAGAAGCGGGGATTTACCATACAAGACAAGACCCAAAGTACAGGCTGTGCAGAGAAACCTCAGTGACAGTCCAACACATAGTGGCAGGATGTAAGATGCAGGCAGGAACAGCATACACTGAACAGCATAATCAAGTAGCCGGCATTATATACAGGAACATCTGCTCAGCCTATGGATTAATTCCTCCCAAGACCAGATGGGAGATTCCTCAGAAGGTTGTGGAGAATGACAGGGCTAAGGTCCTGTGGGATTTTTATATCCAGACAGATAAAAAGGTACTGGCCAACCAACCAGACATTGTGGTAAGGCCCAGAGGACAGCCCTGGTGATAGATATAGCGATACCAAATGACAGTAACATCAGGACAAAAAGAGCATTTAAAGGTGGAAACGTATCAGGGTTTGAAAGAGGAATTAGAAAGGATGTGAAAAGTAAAGGTGAATGTGATCCCAATAGTGATTGGAGCACTAGGGGATGTGACACCCAAGCTGGAAGAATGGCTCAACAGATTCCAGGAAGTACATCAGAACACTCGATCCAGAAAAGCGCACTGCTAGGAACAGCTAAGATACTGTGCAGAGCCTTCAAACTTCCAAGCCTCTGGTGGAGGACCCAAGATTGAGGATAAAACACACACACACAACCCATGGAGGGTGAGAAAATAATTTTTTATATATGTACATACTCGTACATACACACACACACACACACACACACACACCCAATATGTGTATGAATATGAGTGTTTTTAGCTTTTATTTTGTCATGTCCTATATTTTTCTTGGGTGTCCTACATTTGAGGGGCTTTGTCCTCTTTTGTGGTTATAAAATCTGGTCACCCTTCCCTGTGCTTTACATCCGGTTTGCTCAAGACATGTTAAACAAAATGCCACGATCCTTATGCAGATTCCACCCATGACCCTTATGCAGATTCAGTCACAACAGCCTACCTGAAGAAAGTCAGCAGGAACACAGCAACATGGTGATGGGTGTATTGTGACAGGAATGACCTGTTAGCAGGTGGCCGCCTCAAAAGTCCTGGCATAGCTGTCCTTCTGGCACAGCTTCCCCCAGCCCCTTGGGCCTTGAGGTCTGGAATATTGATTAAGTCATGGTTCTTCTTCTCCCTTTAACAAAAAAAGAGGACGAAGAAAAGAAAAATGAATCAAAGTAAAACTTGGGAGACAGCATCACCCAAGAGTAAAAGGTTAAAATCTCACAGATTTTAACCTTTAACCTGAGATTTGCTTCTGAGGAAGAACATTTGGGATCATGGCTCATCCCTACATAATCATATCAATGTAACTTGGTGTAAGGACCAGTGAAATCAATTAACTTACTGCCAGATAAATGTACATATATCATATGGAACAAAAATAAAAGTTATGCCTCAAGTAATGTCCTCCTCCAATCCCTCATTAATTCCACCACTCTAAGAAATCTAACCTCTCTGGCTTACTGGGCAGAGCTTCAAAACATGCTTTTCTGTACTCAGAAAAGCCCATGAGCAGAGCTCATATTGGTGTTGTCACATCACATCTGGCCTCCTAACCCAGAAGTGGTGATGATCTCTACTCACTTCTGGTGACACATAAAATAGATGGCGATGGACATCATACGGCGATGGACAAGGCTTAAGATACAATGGTCTACGGCAGAAGCTACTCTGACCTTCTTAGAAGATCAATCAATTGATTAATCTATCATAGTTATATACCATTTTTCAACTAAAAAGTTCACAAAGCAGTTTAGAAAGATTTTTTTAAAAATTAATGGCTAATGGGTCCCTGTCCCAAAATCTAAAATTACAATCTAAAATTGTGATATAAATGTATATGCAGTGTTTTATGTACAGAAGTAAATGTGCCAAATTTATGTACAGAAGTGAATGTGCCAAATATATCCAAAGCAGGATACTGCCAAGTGACTTTACGAAGAGAATAGGTTGTCTTTTGCTCACACATGGACATAAAATAGATGTCCATCGCCATCTATTTTATGTGTCACCAGAAGTGAGTAGAGATCATCACCACTTCTGGGTTAGGAGGCCTGAAGTCACCTCTTCCCCAATGTTAAGTAAATTTGACCTGCATATCTTCTATAAACTCACTCCCAACCCCAGCACATAAATGTATCAGCCTCAGTGGTCTGATGTCTTCTCTGTATCTATGGCTATAGATAACACCCATGATGAAGCACTGCGCTATGTAGACCAGTCTCTGACAATTGAGAACTCCACAGACTCCCATAGGAGACAGACTGAGGAAAGAAAGAAGGGGCTGTTATCTTATGCTTACCTTATCTCTCCATTCCCAGACTAATTTTCCCTAGAAACTGGGGGGAAAGAGGAATAGGGAAAATTGCCTGTTATAAAGAGAGATAAGGAAAGACTGTGGCGCTTGGTTTGATGTTTCCATCTGCTACTTCTGACCCACATTTGGTATTATTGATGTATTGTTTGAAGGCTGTATTTTCAGTTATCACTGTTTTTAAATTCTGATGTTAGCCATCCTTGAACACCTCCCGTAATGTGAGGGAAAAGTGAGACGTACATTTAAGACAAATAATATAAAACAGCAGAGGAAGCTAAACCACTCTGCTTTTTATGGCCCAGTTCATACTGGCTTTGAACAACTGGTTCCCAACCAGTGGTCTGCAAGGTCTGATGGGAAAATAATCTACCTTCTATCCCTACCAGCTTCTCAATCAGCAAATGCTGCCCTATGGATGGGGAGCTGCACATGGTTTATGATGATTCCCATTTTTGTGGGTTGTTTATGGGCTACAAAGGTTTACTTTAAACCACAGCTTTGTGTTAACAAAAAAAAAGTTGCAGCAAAACTGGGGTTCACATGCTCTCTTCAGAGGAGGAAGCAGACACTGAGCACAATCCTAACCATGCCTACTCAAAAGTAAGCCCCATTGTGTTCAATGGGTCTTACTCCCAGGAAAGTGTCTTTAGGGTTGCAGCCACTGTCAGTTTTGTAAGAGCTCCTTTCTCCAAACCTGGGACACTGTGGTTTATGGTTGCTTCAAACAGACCAAAATGAAACTGTGATTTTAGATCCTGGTTTCAAAACCAACCACAGTTGAAAAAGCTTCCCGTCTCGCAAGTCCAGCAAGTGGAAATTGCTCTTTATTCACAACAGAAACTAGAAGCTCTTGTTTTCCAACCCTTGTGCACAAAGAAGGGCACAGGGCACAATGGGGCTTACTCACCGGTGAGTTTATGTAGGATTGCTGCCTCCGAGCCCAGACCTATGTATCTCCTCAGAAATAAGTCCCATGACACCTTTCACTGGGCTTTACTCCCAGGAAAGCATGGGTGGGCTTGTATCTCCTCAGAAGTAAGTTCCATGACAGCCAGTGCAGCTTAATCCTAGAAAAGCATGGGTGGGCTTGCAGTCCCAGAGCCTGGTCCTATGTGTCTCCTCAAAAGAAAGTCCCATGACACCCAATGGGGTTTACTCCCAGGAAAGCATGGGTGGGCTTGAAGCGTGACAGTCCCATCCTATGTGTCTCCTCAGAAGTAAGTCCCATGACTCCAAATGGGGTTTACTCCCAGGAAAGCGTGGGTGGGCTTGAAGCGTGACAGCCCCATCCTATGTGTCTCCTCAGAAGTAAGTCCCATGACTCCAAATGGGGTTTACTCCCAGGAAAGCGTGGGTGGGCTTGAAGCGTGACAGCCCCATCCTGTGTGTCTCCTCAGAAGTAAGTCTCATGACACCAAATGGGGTTTACTACCAGGAAAGCATGGGTGGGCTTGAAGTGTTACAGCCCCATCCTATGAGTCTCCTCAGAAGTAAGTCCCATGATACCCAATGGGGTTTACTCCCAGGAAAGCATGGGTGGGCTTGCAGTCCCAGAGCCTGGTCCTACGTGTCTCTTCAGAAGTAAGTCCCATGACACCCAATGGGGTTTATTCCAAGGAAAGCATGGGTGGGCTTGCAGTCCCAGAGCCTGGACCTAAGTGTCTCCTCAGAAGTAAGTCCCATGACACCCAATGGGCTTCCTCGCGAGTAAGAGTGGCCAGTACTGGAGTCTGCAGAGCCAGAGAGGCGAGGAAGGGCTCCTTCGAAGGCTTCAAGCGTGACGTGGCAGGAGAGCGGAGGCAGCTGCACAGGTGAGCCACACAGCCCCGCGGAGGCAGCCGCACAGGAGTCCTCAGGCCAGGCGCTCAGGAGCTGCCCCTCCCCCACACTCTCTCCCCTCCCCCCGCGCCTCGCAGGCATCCCACGTCCCCTCGCTGAACCTCCACGTAACCGCCACTCACCTGCCCGCATTTCCAAGGCAACTCTGGGGAAGACACGTGACACGCCTCCCCTTCCGCGCCGAGGCCCCTCCACCGCCTCTTTCTCGCAGGGCACGCTGGGAGTTGTAGTCCATAGAGACACTACACGTCAAACTGACCGTCGGAATAACGGATTTAACGGTCAACATCTGTGAGGGGCCCGCAGCCTTCCTGGGCACTGGAGGCCCAGTCCCGTCCACGCTTACCTGGGAGGAGGCCCCTTGACCGTCACGGGGCTTACTTCCGAGGAGACCTGCACGGGACGGGGCCCTGAGGCTCCTGTCCCGTCCACGCTTACCTGGGAGGAGGCCCCTTAACCGTCACGGGGCTTACTTCCGAGGAGACCTGCACGGGACGAGGCCCTGAGGCTCCTGTCCCATCCACGCTTACCTGGGAGGAGGCCCCGTTGACCGTCACGGGGCTTACTTCCGAGGAGACCTGCACGGGACGGGGCCCTGAGTCTCCTGTCCCGTCCACGCTTACCTGGGAGGAGGCCCCTTGACCGTCACGGGGCTTACTTCCGAGGAGACCTGCACGGGACGGGGCCCTGAGGCTCCTGTCCCGTCCACGCTTACCTGGGAGGAGGCCCCGTTG
Organism: Cryptoblepharus egeriae; assembly: GCA_030015325.1. Classification (NCBI taxonomy): domain Eukaryota; kingdom Metazoa; phylum Chordata; class Lepidosauria; order Squamata; family Scincidae; genus Cryptoblepharus; species Cryptoblepharus egeriae. The sequence continues at coordinate 11,242,181 of JAREYC010000008.1, read as the reverse complement.
ACCATCACGGGGCTTACTTCCAAGGAGACCTGCACGGGACGGGGCCCTGAGGCTCCTGTCCCTTCCACTGTCACATACTGCTCATGAGGGGGCTGTGTGACTCCTGTCCCATTTCACTCCTGGATCACAAGCTGAGCATGAGTCAGGAGTGTGATGTGTCTGCAAAGAAGGCAAATGCCATTTTAGGCCGCATTGAGAGGATTGTGGCTTCCAAGTTGCTAGAAGTTGTAATTCCTCTTTATTCTGCATTGACTGGACCTCTTCTTGGGTACTGTGTTCAGTTCACCTCACTTTAAGAAAGATGCAGCCGAACTGGAGCAAGAGGAGGAGAGAGACAAGAATGATTGTCGTCCAGATGCCACCAGCACAATTTGGTCATCTTTTGCAAGTTCATCTTCTGATTGCCAATTTTTGTCCAATGGTACATTCGTGTATAGGCAGATTTTTGCCAATGGACTCGTCAACATTCTTTTTGAATTATAATGTATACTAAAGCAAATCTGAAAAAACAAAAGCACATGTAACTAGTGATTTGCAGTGGAAAAAGAATCATCACAATGCCACTTTCAGGAATATTATAATCACCAATGTGCTTACTTGCTTGGTTTCAATCATGTGCAAAGTAGGCCAAAGTGCCATCTTCAGGCCTTAGACTTTTCTGCATCTTGTTCGGGATAAAGCAAATTACTCAGGAGTAAGATGTAACTTGTGATTATTGGCTGGTCAGGAAGAACGGGTAGATAGGGATACGCTGTTCCAAAGGGCAACATGAATGCTGAAAACACATGCAACATCTACTGTCCCTGCAAACTCACAGAGTCAGGGAATATAACAGCCAGGAGACAGGTTTCGTGGCTCTTTTATAGTAGTACTAGCAGAATTAAACTGTCATCGTGGGAGTAAAATGTAAAGATATTTTTGGGCACCACCAGGCACAGGGAACCAGGAGCACTGAGTTGTGGGCAGTGAAGGGCAGTGGGCACCAAATGGCACCAGTGGGCACCAGGAAACACCACAGCCACCTCCAGGCAGCGATCTCCACTAGGCACCAGTAGGCAGTGGGAATCCCTATTGGGCAGCTGTGGGCACTGGGCACCATGAATCTTTACCATGTACAGGGCACCACTGGTTGGACATGGAAAGTAGGCAGTGGATTCCAGCAGGCATCTCCACTGGGCAGTGGGCAGCAGGTGCTGTTGTGTACCAGGCATCACCAGGCAGCAAATTGGTTCTTAGAGGGTCCTTCCATCAGAGAAAGAATACCCTCCCCAAATTTCACACTTCTCGGTCTGGTGGTTTTGGCTGGGTGTTGGTGAGTGAGTCTTTGATTTTATGTATACAGATATATGGTGGGTTTAGATCAGCTAATATTTTGTCAGCCTCAAAACTGACCCACCCCATCACTGGAGTCTTTTCCAAAACTGATAGATTTCTAAGATGGTCAAGGCTTCCTCACTGCTGCACTGCTTCACATGGTTCAGGCCAGGCAGGACAACCCTCCCCAGAGGGAGCAGGAAGGACCAGCCCCCACCCCCCTTGCAGCACCAACTCAGGCACCCCATTTCCATGGAAACTGGCAGCCCCTCCCTCAGCCCTTTCTCGCAGGGCACGCTGGGAATTGTAGTCTGCAGGATGGGACACTAAAGACAATCCTGGAGTAGCGTGCACCCTCTTCAGGCCTGTTCCCGTCAATGCAGCGCCTGGATCCTGGGGAGCTTCTCAAGCTGGGATGTCACTTCCAAGTTCGCCCACGTGTGACATCACAACATGACACTTCCATTTCCAGGCATTTTGGGATGCCATTTCCAGGTTCGCCCAGTTGTGACGTTGCAACGTGTGACAACATGACATTGGGATGCCATTTCCAGGTTTGCCCACGTGTGACATCACAACATGACATTGGGATGCCATTTCCTGGTTCGCCCACGTGTGACACCACAACATGACATTAGGATGCCATTTCCAGGTTCGCCCACGTGTGACATCACAACCTGTGACATCACAACATGACATTGGGATGCCATTTCCTGGTTCGCCCACGTGTGACACCACAACATGACATTAGGATGCCATTTCCAGGTTCGCCCACGTGTGACATCACAACCTGTGACATCACAACATGACATTGGGATGCCATTTCCAGGTTCGCCCACGTGTGACATCACAACATGTGACATTTCAACATGACATTGGGATGCCATTTCCAGGTTCGCTCGTTGTGACGTTGCAACATGTGATAACATGACATTGGGATGCCATTTCCTGGTTCGCCCATGTGTGACATCACAATATGACATTAGGATGCCATTTCCAGGTTCGCCCACGTGTGACATCACAACCTGTGACATCACAACATGACATTGGGATGCCATTTCCAGGTTTGCCCACGTGTGACATCACAACATGTGACATCTCAACATGACATTGGGATGCCATTTCCAGGTTCGCTCAGTTGTGACGTTGCAACATGTGATAACATGACATTGGGATGCCATTTCCTGGTTTGCCCATGTGTGACATCACAACATGACATTAGGATGCCATTTCCAGGTTTCCCCACGTATGACATCACAACATGTGACATCACAACATGACATTGGGATGCCATTTCCAGGTTCGTCTACATGTGACATCACAACCTGTGACATCACAACATGACATTGGAATGACATTTCCAGGTTTGCCCACGTGTGACATCACAATATGTGACATCACAACATGACATTGGGATGTCATTTCCAGGTTTGCGCAAGTGTGACATCGCAGTGTGTGACATCACAACATGACATCACCATGGGATTAGGAAGACTGATGTATTGTGCCAGCCTAGGTTAAGAATGTACCCTAAATTGGTTAAGACTGCATCCTGAGAAACACTTAAGGGCACACTCACACATACAGAAAGTCACTTGCTGATTGGTCTGCTAGGTTGAAATAGTCATGTGCAATGCTTTTTTCTATAAGTAAAGGTGGAGGGACTTACCATGAAGATGTTATTTGTAATCATAGGCATGTCTAACTGGGCGGTACATAGGTACTGGTACTCACCACAGACCCCTGCTCTATATGTTTGAACTTAAATGTTCCTTAAGTGAATGTCGTAGGACTGTAGTAAACATTTGCAAAAGGGTAACTGAGTTTGAATTTTGTGGCAAAGGCTTACAAGCTTATGTTAGCAAATAATTGCAGTTTTACATTTTCTTATATAAGAGTTACTTGTTGGGCATGTTGTCACATTTCTTCTTTGCAGGGCATCTTTGGTTCTACCACCTGCATGACAGATAGAAATTTAACTGGCACAGACTTCCCTAGTGGGAAGATGCTTTGAAGGCTGAGTTTCCACCAGTTGAATCCCTCTCCATCACGCAGTTCTTATAGAGGCATTCTTCCCCCCCACACCCGCCAAAGGTGTTGATTCCTGATTGTTGCCACTTTTTTATTGTTGCCATTTTAAAAAGAAGACTTCAGTGCATCTTTAACAACAACATGTGAAAAGCAGAAAACCAACAGGTAAAATGATTCCTGTGGTGGAGTTGTGATGATGAGTAATGCTATAGGCCTGTTGATTTTCTTCCTGTCACAACTGGAAAAACACAACATTCTTACATACGAGGTATCTAGAATGAGGAAAAATCCAATACGTGAAAAGTTGTCACATAATAATTTCTTTTGCTAGTTTGGAACAATCTTTCTTTCTAGCATCTGTACCACAATATGCATTATTTGATAGTTTTGTGGAGTTATCAGAGCAGAGAAGATAATATTGCCATTATAAGAAGTACGAAGTCTGTAGATAGATCTATATCCAACTCTGGAGGCAAGTCCCTTTACATATATTGGGACTTACATCTGAGTAAATGTGTCAGATTGAACATCAAACATTAATAATACACTTACCTGTGAGGAAGCCCCATTTAACACAGTGGGACTCACTTCTGAGCAGACATGCCTTGGATTTCACTGTAGCTTTGCTGTCCTTTTCTGTATCTATACTTTTACTTTCACGAAGTATATTTTCACAAATTATAGTATGCTTTCCTGCAATGAATAGGAAATAAGATGCCAAAAGCCTCATTCAATACTGTGCATGTCTACGCAAAACATAGGCCCATTGTGTTCAATGGATCAAATCTTCTGGGTATGTGTGTGGGAGCCCAAGAGTGCAGGTGTAGTGCTGCATAAGTGTAGTATAGGTAGTGCAGGCATGACCAGGGGTCTTTTTGAGAGGGTCTTCTGTGTGACCAGGGGTCTTCTGTGTGAGTACTGATACACACATGTGAGTACCTGTGAATACCAGTACCGGCATCTATTTTTGCCAGGAAAATTTGCAGGGGTCCCAACTACCCAGAAGACTATTCAACTACCCATTGAATCAGATAAGATTCACACCCAGGTAAGTGGGTGTAGGATTGCAGCTTTATTTGGGAGCAAGCCCACTGAGCAGCATAGGACTTACTTTTGCGTAAATGTGCAGTGTGGACTGCACTGTAAATTCTACTTTTCATTCAAATTCTCATTGAGGACTGATTTGGTACCAATGTATAGCACAATCCTAGGTGTGTTTACTCAAGACTGAATTCCTACTGAATTAAATGAGCCTTACACCCAGAAAAGTGTGGATAGGATTGCAGTTTTAAATTCTTGAAACCTCAATGATTTTTAATCAGTGTGCCACAGATAGTCCTCAGGTGTGCCGTGGGAATTTGGGGAGGGACATTTATTAATAGGAAATCTTGGGGATTTGAACAGCATGGTCAGTGGTAAAAACAACTGATGGTGTGCCATGAGAGGAAAAAAATTGAAAATAACTTCTTTAGCATATATGCTACACAAAGAAATGCACCATTTCTTTAGCAAAAATAGAAAGGACTTCAAAAAAGAAAGTTTTTCGTTGCATTAAACTGTAGGTACTGTGTATTGAGGATAGTACTTACAAGGGGAGGATCAAGACTGACATTGAATTTATTAGATTCACTTAGCAAGCAGTAGCTTTTGTTTTCTGAACTACATTTCCCAGCAGGTGGTGAGAGAGCCAGAAAAGTGGGAGGGGAATATAAAGAGAACTTTACCTGTTCATACAGGTAAAAGGAAGAGGTGAGAAACAGGTGAAGCAGAAGCTGCTTATGGTGGAAGAGGACAAGGCGTTGTGTGGTTTCGAGCGCTAGCCTGGTGTGTTAATCTTTGACTGCATTGAAGAAAGGTTGTTTTTAGTTGAATCTCAGAAAAGTTTGGCAAGTAGGAGTTGTGAAAAAGGAAGTGATGTTGATGACTTCAGGGCTTCTGTTTGTGGGGAAGTGGTTTTGCGCTTACATGCTCGAGGCGAAAGAAATCGGTGTTGGAAACAGTTTGAGGATTTTCCTTGCAGGGGAGAGCTGAAGAGGGTCTCTTCTCCCTTTGTATCTGGTAGCTCTATGTGCTCTTTCCAAATGGATAACGTAACTTATGGTTTTAATGACCTATAGGAGAGTGGCTTCTTATTTCTACCTTGGTACTGTGGTTTGTAAGGAAATGAAACACACCTTTCGCTACCTGGTTCAATATACCGCAAGTGTTCCTGCATTACAAGAAGTTGAGTTTTCTGGTCTCTGCCTCTAGATTGTGCTCCTGTTGTGTGTTTTGATGATGGTGATGCGGTTGATCAGAGATGCCGTTCTTCTAGTGCCCAGTTTCTCCCTGGGGTCTCTGAATGTTAAGAGGGATGTTAGTACTTCCAGTGATTTTCAACCTTTTTCATCTCACGGCACACTTAACAAGGCACTGAAATTGTCAAGGCTCACCATCAATTGTTTTTACTATTGCCAAGACACACCAGACTGTTCAAATCCCCCAATTTTCCTATTAATGAATGTCAATCCCCAAATTCCCGCGGCACACCTGAGGACTATCCGCGGCACACCAGTGTGCCACAGCATACTGGTTGAAAATCATTTGTAGTGCTATGCAGAATACAGCCTGCTATCTCTTGCAGTGGGTGATACATCTTTTGAACAGTTGGTAATCTGATGAACAAAAGCTACTTTTAAAAACTCTGAAAGGACATTTTGAAAAAAGGATGGCTGGTGAGTCAATGATCATGCCTCCCTAAGGATGTGAGAGCAGAGTTAAATGAGTGGATAAGAAATGCCTAGCACTGCAATGTTTCCTTGGAAGACAAATGGTTGAAAACTCTTGTATTGGAATACCATATACATGTTGTTGGGTGGGTATTAGTAGGGTAGCTCCAGTGGGCCATGTCTGATAGATGAATCATGATCACTTCCGTATAGGACTGCTGCCCCTTACCGGTCATACATTTGTGTAGGAAGAAAGATTAGTGCAATTCCAAACACACCTACTCAGAAGTAAGCCCCATTGTGTTCAATGGTACTTACTCCCAGGAAATTGTGTTTAGGATTGCAGCCTAAGGCCCACTGATCACAATGAGGCTTACTTTTGAGTAGACATGGTTAGGATTGTGCTGTAAAAATCATTTTTGAATGTATTCTAGGGTGTTCTTAAAAGAAGTCGCAACTGGGTGTCTAGGTTATAATTTTGTATTTTTCATCATAAAATAAATTCCAGTTAAGTCTGTTTAAAAGTGTGCAATATTGCTAGAGCAGTGATTTTCAACCTTTTTCATCTCATGGCACACTATCGGTTGTTTTTACCATTGACAAGGCACCCCATGCTGTTCAAATCCCCAAGTTTCCCTATTAATAAATATCCCTCCCCAAATTCCCATGGTACACCTGAGGACTATCCGTAGCACACCAGTGTGCACTCCATATTGATTGAAAATCACTGTTCTAAAGTAAAAGCAAATGCTTCTATAATGTCAGTTCTATTAATCAGTCTGTCTACCGTATATGTAACACATGTTTATATCACAGGTGTTTGCAGGATAGTGAAATAAGGAGCTTGCTTTGCCCCATCCCAGCATTTCCAGTTGGCATGTGTTTGGTGCATGGAAACTAACGTATTTGTGCATCCACATCAGTCAAGCCTTACAGAGATCTCCAAGACCATTCTTGCCCCAAAAGGGGGTCTTGTAGTGATTGCTGAATAAGTTACTTATGGCGGTGGTGTTATACAATCTGCTTTGGTGTATTCTCAAAAATATTCTCAAAAATGTCATATCAGTAGTGTTTCATTGGCTTCTGTTCTGGATTGTAAACGTTCTTTATTTATTGCATGATTGTCATGTGTTCACTAGGTATTTTGAGCGTACTACCAGAGGTATAGTGGTAAACCTTGAAGTACAAGAACATTGTCTTGAATTTCTCCCAGGACCATGTATAAAGTGGGACTTACTTCCTGGTAAATCTGCCTAAGATTCATAGCCTTGGACCACAATCCTATCCATGTCTACCCAAAAGTAAGCTCTATTGTGTTCAGTGGGTCTTACTCCCAGGAAACTGGCTTTAGAATTGCAGCATAACATGAAGCTATCTACTGTCTTTGGAAAAGATAGTAGTGTAGATTGCAATCCACTTACTCTGACGTATCATGTGCAGCTCCTTTTTCATGTGCGCTACCTTGTTCCTTCACAATTAGAGATTTTCAAGTCTTATAATTTCTCTAGTACATTCTAAGAATCCCCTCAGTTAAAACTTAAGTTGAATGTTCATGGTGAGTAAAGAATTTGAGAGTTGAAACATTTAACAAATGGTTGGAACATCTGTCTTGAAGGTTTTCTCAAACATCAGATGTGGCTTATCATATCACTCTTAACATTAAAATTTAGCCATCCCTGGCCTAGACATTAAATATAAAGGTAAAGTAGGTTGCGCTGTTAGCCACAAGTGACAAGAGGGTGCAGTACTCATCGCCATTCCAGGGCCAAAGAATGGTGTCAAAAAAATTTCAGGTCTTTTTTTGAGTGCCAAGTAAGGTTGCCAAATATCCCAAAAAACAGACATTCCCAATTTTGGGGGATTGTATTTACATACTGGCAAGTGTGACAGAGGGTCCTCTCCCAATTTTTATTTATGGCAACTCTAAGGACAGCGCTGGTGTGCTCCTGTTGTTGTCACTGCTCTTGCTATAGATGTCATGGTGCTTTGATCCTTCTTTGATATTCCCACACACAACAATTTCTTTTTTAAAAGATCTGCATTTCTCTCAGCTCAGGGCAGAGTCACTCTGGAACAAAGAAGATCATGGCTTTTTCCCAGTCTGAAGTAGATGAGTCATTTGACTACCTGTTCAAGATCATTCTAATTGGAGACTCCAATGTTGGGAAGACGTGTGTGGTTCATCGCTTCAAGTCGGGACAATATTACGCAAAGCAGCAAAACACAATTGGGGTGGACTTCACAGTGCGTTCACTTGAGATCGATGGTAAGAAGGTGAAGGTAAGTGGGACCTTGAATATTCTTATTCTGGTACTTAACTGGGCTGCAAGCCCATTGCAAGAAGGCTAAATTGAGGGTTATAGTGATTCACATGATATATTAATAGTGATTATTAGTGAGATCATTATGATTTAATTGTATGAAATTTTCTGAAGGAGTTGGGCATTGCTTAGAACATTGATTTTCAACCAGTGTGCCATGGCACACTGGTGTGCCACGGATAGTCCTCAGGTGCGCTGCAGGAATTTGGGGATTGACATTCATTAATAGGAAAATTATGGGATTTCAACAGTCTGGTGTGCCTTGTCAGTGGTAAAAACAATCGATGGTGTGCCTTGATAATTTCAGTGCCTTGTTAAGTGTGCCATGAGATGAAAAAGGTTGAAATCACTGGCTTAGAACAAAAATGGTCAAAACAGTTTGCTGCCACCCTGACCCCTCCTCAAGAATAGCTAAGCTCACGTGCCTGCAGGAACCTTTAGGACACAGATGTATGACATTTTCTCTAAAGAGCTTTTTACGTGCGGTTAGGGAAGAACCATCAAAGTGTGGATCTCATAGAAGAAGGAAGGAATGACAGCAGTGGACAAAGTGGGAGCCAGTGCTGCTGATCAAATTTGCAATTTACACAATATGTGGAAGCCAGTGAGTATAGCTTAGCCCAGGGGTCTTCTTCCCTACTAAATAAAAGTGGAGCATTCACTATTGAGTTTGTAGGGGTGATTAGGTTGCAACCCCAATTCTAATGTTTCACTGCTCATCTTTGCGTATTTCCAAAACATCAGATTGCCTTTCCTAAATTTTGACAGGTATGAGATGCCTTACAAGGTACAATATAGTATCTTGCTATTTATTTGGTCAGCAGAATCTCAAGTTACTTGAAAGAGGTAAAGGCAATCTTGGATGGGGGGATTGGGTACTTCATTGGCTTTTTATCACCTTTTCAGGTCCAGGTGTGGGACACAGCAGGTCAAGAAAGGTTTCGGACAATAACCCAGAGCTATTATCGCAGTGCCCACGGTGCTATTCTTGCCTATGACATGACCAGACGATCCACTTTTGAGTCTATTCCTCATTGGATTCACGAGATTGAAAAATATGGTGCAGCTAACTTAGTCTTGATGTTGATTGGTAAGCCAAATGTTCACCACCCACACCATGAGTGTCTGTATGTCTAATCTCATGCGTATCTTTGACTTTATCTTTAATCCTTTAACTCTGCCCAGCACACAGGTGTACACATTGATCCCTGCCCAACATTGTGTATATGCAACATTGGGCAGAAATGGCTTAAAGTTGCAAGGAAAAGCCAGAATGAATAGTAGTGCACATAGTGGTGCACATATGAGCTAGGAAAGAAAACCACAACTCTAAACATTTGTATTCTGTCTCTACCAATCATTAAGAGTAGAATTAAGAATGCCATTTTAAAGGCAGTTACATACTGATAGGTTAATCCTATTGAAATCAGTAACATTTAACTGAAGGTGCAATCCTAAGAAACTTAGACCAGCCCAACTCACACGGCATGTTTCCGTGGAGGTTTGGGGAGGTTGCTGTATGCTTTGACCTAACCCCCCAGGAGGGGGGCAGAAGTGCCTTAAGCTGCAATCCTAAAGACACTTTCCTAAGAGTAAGACCCATTGAACACAATGGGGCTTACTTTTGAGTAGACATGGTTAGGGTTGTGCATGGTTAGTGTTGTCACAGTACTTCTGTGACATCCACAGGTCAGCACAGGATTTATACCAGGGCTTAGGCTGACCTAACTGAAGCTTAGGATTGCAGCCTAAAGCAAATAGATTTGGTGTTAGATTTAAAATTTTGAAAAAACCCTGCTATTTTGAACAACAATTTTGAAATAATTGAAATTAGTAAATAATTGCTAGCTGAAAATCTGGTACAGGAGAAAAAATCATTTTGAGGAAAGGTCTTTTGATGTTGACACATTACCATGTGCCAATTGTTATAGGTTCCAATAAGATTTTTGGCCTTGATTCTTAATATTAGACAGTTAAAGGTAATATCCTTGAAAGCTCAAATGCCTTTAATTGTATTTAAAGGGAACAAGTCGGATGAAACGGACAAGCGACAAGTCCTGTTTGAGGATGCTTGCACATTAGCAGAGAAGCATGGTCTCCTTGCAGTACTAGAGACCTCGGCCAAGGAGGCTCAAAATGTGGATGAGGTCTTCATACTGATGGCGAAAGAGCTGATGGCTAGAAATGCTTTGCAGCTTCACGGGGAGCATGGCCATTCTGATAGCCTTCATCTGGACAGCAGGCCAGTGATTGCCACTCCTGTGGAGAAGTCCAACTGTTCATGTTGATGCGATGCTTCAAGGAGAAGCAACTGGGATCATGCCTGAGGCATATACGCTCTTACACAAATCTTCCACCTAGCGTTGCACAGCCATTCTGATGCGTTCTTGGCATTGGGATTTTGGCCTGTATTCAGAAATGGGCACCAACAACATTGATCATTTGGTCAAAGCAGGTTGCAGTGGCCCAAATAGGCTGCCCTTTTAATTATGTTATGGGGTGTTTACTGAAGAATTTTGTGACATAAATAGGTGGCCATCTGTGATGATGTTAAAGAGTTGTCAGGCTTATGTTGACCTCCCCCAGTGGCTGTAGAAGAAAATGGAAGGTTTACTTGCCTGTTTTTACAGCTTCTTTCTTTATATAGGTTTAGCTCAGTGAGTGGAAATATTGATGGCTGCTGGTGTAGCTATAGGTACAATGATTCTTGACAAGCAACCTCATACATTATAGCACTGAGGAAATTTGACTGACCTGCCAGTTAGAGATTCTCCTTACCTTTGGTTGTCATCCGACAAGCGTTAGCCATGTGTTTGCATTCTTAACTACTTAATATCTTATGTACCAAATAACTTACCTACTCTCTGCTATTTAGTGGAGTTTGTACACAAGTAACAACCAACTTATAGTAAAGAATAAGACACCATAAGGGTTCATGAAAACCCCAATTAAAATCTTGCATTGAAATTCTCCAACTCGGTGTAACAACTTAATGAAAACTGTTACAAAAAATGAACACATCCGCAAAGTTGATAAGGATTGACAGACATCTACCTTTTCTTCAAATGATTATTTCTATGTAAATTCTTTATTCATTGATCAGTGTGATACATGGCTGTATAAATTTATTGTCCATTTTGGAAAAAGCATGCATGTGGGTGCGGGATTTGGATTCTTGACTGTAAAGTAGTGGACATACCCTTCCTTACTATATACAGTTTGCAAATTTGCCTATCCTGTACATTTGTTTACCAGTAATTCCAGTGTAGTATGTCCCTTCTAAAAGTCTGGAGAAGAACTTGATATTTTCCCCTTATGACTTGTGTTATTGGGGTTATTTTTTAAAAACCAGCAGTGCTTTTGCTCTGTTTAGCAACTCAATTTAAAATTGAGTGATTTGCTTTGGATTTTTCTCTTTAATGCAAACAGATGAACATCTGTAGGATTACCTTACCTTGCTTTTTGCTACCTGTTCCTAAAAATACAGGTATAGGATCTCAAACAAAACCTAAAAAATAGGTATAAGATCTCAAACAAGGTTGCTAAGGTGGCATGTTTAAGCAACTGATGATTTAAACTCTTTCCCTCTTGCATATTATAAAAGAAATTAATGGTAACAGTAGAATGGGAAGTATCTGACTTCTCACTATGATTGAAGTGTGTCCCCCAAAACAGTAGGCACAGGGATGCCATTGAAGTGATAATCCAGTGTTGACATTAACAATAGCTATAATGAAAAGATATACTGTATAATGTTTTAGACTTGTTAAACAAATGTAGGACGGCAGTAGGCAAAATTGCTTTCTCAATTTCTCTGTTATAAAGGTACTAAAATAACTGCTTGCCTGGTATACTCAAACACAGGTATTTGCTGGGCTGAATTGGGGAAGGACTGTATTGAAAGAGGACTATGAGTATCATGAATGACTGGAGTCAGATACCAGAAGTACTGTCTAAACTGTGAAAGTTTTACATTTTGAATCCTGCACTTAAAGAAGTTTGTTCTTTATTAAAACAAACCCTTGTGATATAGTTTTAGTGATGGTGCTAGTTTCCAACTTATGCTTGAATAGGGAGTTGATCTTTATTACCCAATGTTACACTTGAACACTTGTTATAGTTGGTTACCCTTCCTCAAGCATATATTTAACTGTTAACTGGCCAGCTGTCTCATGGATGCACTTGTGAAGGCTATTGCCCTTCCTTTATATATGGATATAGCACTGGTATAGATATACAAGACAGAAAACATAAAAATGTTACTTTCTATGAGTTCCACTGGAATCAGTAGAACTTTAGGATAAGCATACTCAGGATCAGTATTGAGTTACAGGGGATGACAGAGCATTGTCTTTCTTTTTCTCCCCCACGCCTTGCAGAAAATCTTTCTTCCATACCTTGGACAATACATCCCTTCTAATCCAGACTCCCCTTTTTGATGCTCTTTCTTCCATTTTGTAGTCTCTGGGTTGTAAACTGTGATAGTTTGAGTAGCCAAGATCCATTGGCTTGTTTGAATGGTTAAATGTGCTACATTCTTATTATGAGGCAGGTACATACATCAATAGACTGCTAGAGTTAAGTTCTTTTTAGCTATGATGATTGATGGTTGATAATCCTTACATCTCATATAAAAATGAGATTAATTTAGCAGCAAGAGGCTAGACCTGCCTATGCCTTCCAATTGTATATCTGTGCACGACTAGTTCTGCATAGAATCCTATTCAGTAAAGATAACAGCTTGCAAGTTAACATAACACAAAAAATCAATACAATAAAGTGCAGCATTAAGAACCTTTAAGTGGAAAAGAGGAAGAGCATGACTCTGAAATAGGTACCAAGAGAAACCCCCTTGAGCATAACATTCTGAAAAGGCAGTCAGAGGACCTCTAAGAGCACCAGCTCATTGATCCTTCAATGTAAAATATATTGAAGGTTAGGGGGAAGGTTACATTAGATTTTAAGGATTTACAGTTCATATGAAAGGTCAGAGACTGCATTCTATTTTACACCTACTCAGTCAACTTGTTCTGCATAATAGTGCAATGAAAATAACATTCTAAGTTGAGAGAAGTAAGGATATGTAAATGTCAAATAATTGCTGATGCCTTAAAGCAGTGTTTCTCAAAGTGGGGGTCGGGACCACTTTGGGGGTCGCCTAGAGCTTTCCTGGGGGTCCCCTGAAGACCCCTGGTTCAGGTGGCCAGGTAAGGCTTGCCAGACCTCCGGCTGTAGCTGCGCGCACACTGGGGCTGACTGACAGCCTCAGGGCCCAATCCTATGCATGCCTACTCTGAAATAAATCCCATTGTGTTCAATGTGTGCCTAGAATACATATTTCATTTGTAACAATGAAAATAGATCCTGCATATCAGATATTTACATTACGATTCATAACAGTAGCAAAATTACAGTTATAAAGTACCAACAAAAATAATTTTATGGTTGGGGGTCCCCACAACATGAGGAACTTATAAAGGGGTCATGGCGTTAGGAAGATTGAGAACCACTGCCTTAAAGACTAGAGCCTTTCTGTTTTAGGCTGGTACCTAAGACAATGCGATAAAGGGCACAATCCTACCAACTTTCCAGCACTGAAGGGAAGAAACACCTCTTTACTTTGAAGATATCTCTGTGACAGCTACCAAAGTGCAGGATGAAGCACATGCTGCATTGGCACAGCTATGTCAATGCTGGAAAGTTAGCTGGGATTGGAGTCTAAATTTAAAAAAATTGCAGCCTATGTTCACAGTGCACTGTGCTTGGTGAGTTACACTGAAGTAAGTTCTAAGTGACCAGGATTTGGTAAGGAAACCCAGAAAGCTACTTTAGAAACCAGTAATCAGTGGTGAAGACTGAAAGAACATAAGGATTTTCCTGATAAATTTTGCAATTTAGGCACAAACACACACCACAGAATGGATTAAAATTACTGTTGTTTAGGATTCCCCTTCTAACATAGCAAGGGTATTTGTTGCTCTGATAAAACAGAGGAGTGGGATATACATGCAGAAGACTAATGTTGTAGATTCTTTCTTACAATTGTCATAACAAACCTTCCTCTGAAAGTTATTTCACTTTCAAGGGATGTGAGTTTTCTTCATTTTACAAGTCATAACAACCATGGTAATTTAGACAAAGAATCTAGAATAGTGACTGGAAAATACTCAATACTGTGAAGCAAAATATGTTCATAATTAAAATACAGAAGTCTCAAACTGGAAAACACGTTCTGCTTTTTCATCTTTTTTTATTTGGGAAAAGTGCTTCTTACAAAAGGCAGCTGCAAAGTAACACAGACTTCAGCAACAATTTCTGATTCCATTTAAAAGTGAAAGGAGATGCAATCTAAAGGACAGAAGCAGCAGGAGAACAGATCAAGGACAATCCAGCAGCATTAAGTGGCATGGAAGGTTAAAATTCCATTAAGGGGTGGGGTGCAGGAAGGAAGGAGGAGAGGGAGTTCCTTCCTAGCAGAACTGGGGGCCTGGCTATTGTGTAATCTATGGGTGCCCTATGGGTGAAGAACAAGTAATATGCAAGTTGTACAGTCAACACAAGCTCACCTGTCCAATTCAGGTGTTCTGGGAGGCCATAAGGGCCCTTTCAAACAGATACGGAAGTGATTTCCCAGACACAACTCTGCTGGAACAGTTGACTAACTATATAACATTGCAAAGAGATCCTAAGATGGAGTTGCTTTGAGTGGGCAATAGTTTGGTCTGAAATCTCTTTGGCTAACCATTTCCCTACAATTATGTGGCTCAAGTAATACACCTGAAAGGAGTAGAAGGGTAGGAAGGTGTGTGCTGGTGTCATTAAGGAGGTGCTACTACCAAGTTACACTAGCTGGTTTAAAGACCATTTCCACAGACTTGGCTGAGACCACAACATTTGCTTCAAAGTCCAGTTGGAGGCCAGACTTCATGCACCAAAAAAGTGTGGTAAAGGGGAGGGGGTGAGAACACCAGGGAGTGAAAGGTTTTGATACACACATATACCAAGTTGCCCAGCCCTTGGGATACAACTCTGCATTTTATTTGTATTTACATACATAGAAAGTTCTTTCACACACAAACACGTTTGCCTTTCATGCCAAACAGTAAAAACCCGGAACATTCGCGACTGGTTCTGGTTACACAGTAGTAAATAGTAAATGTGCAAGTAAACAAGAGACCAAAACCACAAATGAACATGTGTACATGAGGGGGGCTGGAATGGAGCTGAAGCCAGACAAGAAAATACACAGCTGGCCCAAAAATCTGCAGTAGAAAACAAGTTTCCCAAAGTCTATAGCGGAAAGAGAGGCCGTTGGCCAACTTCTGCCCATCCCCCCCACTGCACGGCCAATGCTCTTGTGTTTGTATCTGGGCTCTTCAAGATGAGTGTGGAAGTCCTGTAAACACTTGTACCCTGGAATTGGGTGAATCTTGTCGGGAACACAGATATGAAGCAACAAGTCTAATCTAACTGTCTGACAGTTAAATTCATTTTTACAAAAAAACCCTAACATTTTAAAGGTTTATTTCCATGTCATTTAACAGAGAAGGGGGGAACACACTCCAGGGGCTGGAAGGTTGGGACAGAGGAAAAAAGGAGACAGACCCTGGGTAAAAGTTATTACAACAGCAGCACCTGGAATGGATAGGCCTGCCTAGGAGAAAAAACACAGGCACTGCCACAACACCACAGGAAAAGAGCTACTGCCTGAAAATTGAGCAGACAGTCCAGACTCCATGGAGAGGTGCTATAGGTCCAAGTCATAATAGTCTTCCAGCTCGTCGTGAAACAAGTCCCACTCATCTTCCGAATCCGTCAGGTCATCCTCGCCTCCTGCCGCCAACAACATGAGGAGCATCTCACCCAGCTCGAAGGTCACCACCTCATCCTCATCGTTCTCAAAGGGATCGCTGCCCTCCCTCTCCTCGATGAACTCCCAAAACCGGTTTCTCCGCTGGGCCTACAAGTTATTGCAGCATAACACAGTTATTGTCCTCAGGTGAGTGGCTTCTCTCAGACAAACCCACTCCTGTCAGGCACCACAAAGACTCTTCAGGCAGTTGTATTTTTTATTTTCCAAGTTTATTGGGCCCTGAACAACCCTGGAAACATTCAGGTAACTCTAGGGGGAAGGGTGCTATGTTCCCCACATGCCAGTTTAATGCTACTCATAAGCATAAGTCACACAGACTATACGTGTCTGTGCAGCAGTAAGATAATGGCACTCAAGGTCTAGAGGGACAACGAAGGTATTACGCAGGAATTGCACAGCTTGCTCCACCTTTTGCTGTTGGGTAAATTTCTTACACACTTATGATTTAGCACCAAATCGTTTAATTGCTAATATGAGAAGCTGCAAGCTTGACATGCCATATATTACAACAGACTTGCAAAAACTGACCCACCAAACTGATGACATCCTTCCCAGCCACCTATATATTTAACTCCTTAGTGGGCCGTTCACACTTGTCTGGTGGGCCATGTTAGTCTTAGAGCACAGTCCTAACCATGTCTTCTCAAAAGAAAGCCTCATTGTGTTCAGTGAGTCTTACTCCCAGGAAAGTGTCTTTAGGATTGCAGCTTGAGTGACCCACAAGCTGTCAAATATTTCTAATGAAGGAACCAATTTGATTCTGGTTCAGGAAGGCAGGATACTTACACAAAGGCTGCAGTCCTAAAGACACTTTCCTCACCCATTGAACAGAATGGGGCTTAGTATTGAGTAAACATGGTTAGGATTGTACCCTAAGGCACAATATATCAGTGACAGTACGGACTACAGCAAAGAACCAATCCTATCCAACTTTCCAGCCCTGATTTAACCATGCCATGTGGTGCATCCTGCATTGGGCAACCAGTCATGGAGGTCTCCTCGAGGTAAGGGAACATTTATTCCTTTACTTTGGGGAGTGCATTAGTACTGGAACACTGGGTAGGATTGGGTCCCATGTCAGATTGTTCCTTGTCTCCCCAAAATTGCAATTTTTTTTTTCCTTTTCACCATTTGCTCTCCAATATTTTATGACAAGCAAAATAATTCTGGATAGAGCAAAGGTGGCAGGAGCTAGTGGCAATGTCACCTCCCTCACCCGCCCCCCCCCCCCCAAAACCCCTCTCTGTCCTCTGTAACTATCATTCCCCTTAATTGATTTTTTTTAATGGGCACCTGAAAAACAAGGCCAAAAAATGTTCATAGACCCAGAGTGACAGCAGCATGAATCTCACTCTGATTTAGCTTTATGATGTTACCAAAGTAAATCTGATCAGCCTACATGATGTCACACTGTGTACATGATTCCTTAAAAATGGTACCAAAGCTACAGTTTGATTAAAAAAAACAGATGTGAACCTCACACATAGGTTAACTGGTGGTAGTCACTGCGGTTATAAAACCTACTTATACTCAACTATCACCAAAAGGTTAATACACACTGACCTATCTTCTTTTATAATAATCAACAAAAGCTGTGGGACTTACTCTGTATCTACTCGAAGTTCCCACTTTCTGCCTCTGGGGCTCCTCTCGGCGGCCATCGGGATATGCGTGTTTGTAAAAACAGTTCCCTCCAAATGGGCAGCTCCCACGGCCTTCATCAAAATACCTGCATGGCTTGTTGCTGGAAAGGAAAATATCGCAACCCTTACTCACAGCATAGCCAATGAGAATTCAGTACTGCAATTTGTTTTTATAATCCAGGTGACTTTTTTTTCTTTTTAAAATGTTTTTAAAAAGAAGTAGCGGTGGCTGATGAAGCCATTTCAAATCAATTAACACATGTTCACAATGAATTACATGGATGTGCATAACGAAGAGGTGTGTGCGTGGGTTGGTGCATGCAAAGGAGACAGCTGCAGTACTAGCCTGGACGTTTGTTTGAGGCTAGAGCGAAAGTGGATGGACAAGGGAATAGCACGTGAGGTTGTCTTGCACAAGGAGTGACTAGGTGAATTGTGTTGTCTGCATGCATCTGCCAGTGGTTAGGTAAAGATGCATTTCACTCATGGGGTGGGGTGGGGTGGGGTGTTGGAAGGAGGTATGAGTGGGCTTTAGGTTACACCTTGTTTTTCTCCATGTTTGGCCTTAATGTCTGCAGTCAAACTTGGCCCAAGGCTGCAGTGCTCATACCTCATTGCCTCCTTGTATTTCTGAATGAGTTTCTGCTTCTCTTCCTTCTCCTCCACCCAGTACTCACTTGGAATGACAAAGTTAGATGTGATCCGACATTCTGGGCAGGACCTGGGGAACGAACAGACTGCACTGCAAAATTCCACATGATGGGGTGCTATCTCCAGCTATAGACACACCATGGCACACACCCACCTTTAAAAGCAGTCTATTGTACCTCAGACCTCCGTACCACAATTTTGCACAACTTAATCTCTCTGCCCACCCATATTCAATCCTCCACCATTTTCTCAGATTCTCAATTCTGCAGACTGCCGATTTCTTAAGAGTATGGGGAAAAAAAACATTTCACACACAGACTCATTTTTCTTTAGATATAAATAAATTTATTTTTGTAACTTTGCTTTCTTGGATGTCCATATTGGTCTGGTTTTTTTCCAAGCAGACTTTAAAGAGGGATGGGTCACTGACTCAATCATGAACTAGAAGAGTGAAGGCTTTAGAAACACACATTTGGAAATGATTCCTTTCTGAACCCAAATGAATTTGTATGAACCAATAGGACAGCATGTTGCTACCATTTAACAAAAAGAAGGATGATTTAACATTCAAACTAAATTGGATCTTCTGACCAACTCAGAGTACCAAGGTCAGAAAGTATATCCAAAAAAACCCTCAATTCAGAATGAAAACTTCACTTATTAAACACAGTCTTGGGACGAAAGAGGGGCGATGTTGCAAGTTCATACAACATACTAAATTTCTCCCCAAGAAACAAAGCACAACGGACATGGGGAAGTGCCTCACTTTATGATCTTGCTCTCAAATTGTTTAGCGCTCCTCCACTTGCGGATGCACTTGAGACAGTAAGTGTGATTGCAGTTGGAAAGGATCCCAAACCGACGATCGCTGGGGTTGGCCTTTTCATACACCACCTCCATGCAAATTCCACACACCATGTCTTTGCTACGCTGGACGGCAAATGAGAGCTCCATATCCTTCTCATGAGCCTCAATGCAAGACTGCAAGGGAGAAAGAAAAAGTGATAGCAATTTCCAGAGATACACTACAATTAGGAAAATGATCCCCAAATCCTGTATGGATGTCTTTGTCCCAGAGCCAGGTTGTTGGAAGCCCTGCACTGGTCCCCTCTGATGTCTCCTCTACTCCCTGCTGTTATCATTGTCACTAGTGTTAAGGGGTCAGTGTGGCCAGGGCATAGAGAAAGTTTTTGAGATTGCCATCATTCTCCAGGGGGGATGGCCTCATTCTCCAATAACTTTAGGTTCTATAGTAGTTCTATATCATTTGGACTTCACAGAAAGCAGAGAACAGAACAAGTAATTTTTTTAAAAAATAGTCATATTTACAAGCTAATTGCAATTCAAATAGCAAGGAATATGTTCAAAGTATTTCTAAGAAACATACAATCACTGAGTAGCAAGAATCCTAGTTCCTTATCAAGGTAGCAATTATGCAGCCTAAACTGCTATGGAAAATATATTTTTTGGCCAGCAGAATTCTTCCTTGGGTGGAAGGAGACAGTAAAGTGATGTCTTTTTATTTCATGTACTTGGCCTAACAAGAGAAGTTCCGCCTATTCTTCCAGCCTTACCTTTATGTGCAGAGATCGCTGTGCAGCATCAGCGGGATGGAGGACCTGTAACCCACACATGTCGCACACATCTCCATGGATATACACGCAGTTTTCTCCATAACGGCACTCTCCTACTGCTGCGTAGGGACATAGTTGTTTCTTCATCTCTAAGTTTGTTTGCTGTTTTTCATATTCTTCCTCAATTACCATTCCCTGCAAGGGTGCTTCAGTGCAGGATGGAGCAGCTAGAAAATTTGGAGAGAAAATACAAAATGTTATTATTGAAGATCATAATTTGAAAAGCATTTAAATATTTATATAAATGTCTAAAAAAACAGGTACACACATTTTAATGAGCTCTAACTCATACATCTTGTACTTCACTATAGGAAACCTGCAACCATTAAGCATCTACAGCAGTGGTTCCAACTTTTTTGAACTTGCAGACTACAGAGGCAAAAACTGGAACCATCATGGACCACAATAAATGCCAGCTGTTGGAAAGTGATCAAAGGTGATTTTTCCTGAGACCTCATGGAAACTAGTGATTTAAACAAGCAACAACTGTGTGGAACATCCCAGCACACATGTTTGTGTATGTCTACAGATCCCTGCTTGGTCAATATCAAAGGTGTACAGATGCCAGAGGGAAACATTTCAAGCATTTGGTCCAATTCAGTAACTAATTAATTAACCAGGGGCACAATCCTAAAAATTTTTGGCCAACATTACTCACCTGCACCCTATTCCTGTGTAGGTGTGGGGAAGCTGGTGCATGTCTGTGTACTGGCCTAACATCCCCAAGTGGTGCAGAAATGCCTTGTGGCACCTTGTGAAAACCTTAGGCCAGCATGGGACTTGTGCCAGAACTTAAAACCACTATAGCCTGGTAATTATTTTGCAGCAAACATGAATTATTTACTTCATAACAATTTTACTAACGCCCCTTGTTGAGGACATCAAATGGCCTTTGCTATGTCAGCACAAAATGCAAGCAGCACAAGCAAAGAATCTTACTTTATGCGTTTTCAACTAGCATGCAGATAATGTATAGAAAAGGGCTAAAAAATACAGATAAACATTGCAAATGCTACATAAGGCATGATTGCAAATTTGGGATATTTTCAAGACTTCCACACAGTTTAATTTTTGCCAACCCAAAGTGTTCTTTAAAATTAGGACTTGGGTTCCCCTGTGGCCTTCTGCTGGTGGAAAGTTTCTGCTAATGTGAAGGTTGTGTCCTATTTAGCAGAACAATATTGTATGATCCCAAACCCAGAGGAGTTCCTATATTTGTGCAAGGTTCCGATCAAATTCTCTCTTGGCCCAGAAAAACTAAATCCTACGGCTGTATTTTAATTATTTGCCATTTTTCTCATATAGTGATCTGACTTTCAATTCCCCCAAAATACTTTTTCTTTTTCCACTGTAGTGTTTCTTAAACATGTTAGCACCTGGATCCATTTTTTCCAATGACAATCTGTCAGGATCCACCCAAGTGACGTCACTGACCTGGGAGTGAGGCCATGGCCAAAAGGGACATCATTAAACAAAATATTGTTAACACTGGTATGTGACAAAAAGACATTAAGAATATTAAAAGTTTACCACGTTCTTTTAAAATGTATTGAAAATAAAGAAAAACAGTTCTAACTGGTTTGCTAATCTGTTAAAGAAACATTCCACAAACATCCAAGGCTGTAATCCTATCCACACTTATCCAGGAGTAAGCTTATCATTCTTAAGAACATATACATAGGAGCCTGTTAAAATTACAGATCTGTATCATTTCCCCAAATGAGATCACATACTATAGCTGCATCAAATCTATTAAAAACAAAATACACAATAAAAAGCAGAGTGCACTAAGCACAGTGCTCTATTGTTTCTTGGTTATGTAAAAATTATTGACATCACTTTAGCATATTTATTTTTCTCATGATTTTATTATACAAAGCATACAAAAACAAGATATTAAAATTTGTTTTTAAAAATGTTTTCTTGTTTGTTTAGGAAGAGGAGTCAAGCACATGGCAAGGGGCACAACACAAGGTTGATGGGCTGCATTTAGGTCAATGAAGCAAACTTCTGACTTAATTTAAAAAACTTGTTCAAATCATTATCATCTTCATTAGGATCCCATTCCCAAGACAGAGACAATGCAACTGAAGTATGTCAGCATTACAAGGAATCAACTCACCACGGCCACAGTATGGCTGCCCAGGAACAAACTCCACAGCATTCACCCAATCTTCAGCCACTGCTCCTGCAGCTGCCAGGTCTGTGTCTTCGGCCTCAGACTCAGCAGTGCTCACTTCAAGTGTTCCAGGGAGTGGGGTCACATCTGTGGAAGCTGATGGATAGGTTTTTGCAGCTGGACTCACAGTAGTCACGTCTTCCCTTTTCAATGGCTTGGTATGTTCATATCTGATAGAGAGTAAAATCTGAGTTTGTTCTTTTGTCCAGCATATGTGCAAATTGCATATTTTGTATATGCTCATATGTGTAACTAATAACTTTCAATTATAAGAAAGTGCTGGCAACAATTAATATAGAATGTAACAGGAATCCATATATACTGTATACCCAAGCAATTCTGCAATATTTCAAACTGGAGGGTAACAAATGTTGCCAATTGTTGCCAATGGCAAACAAGCAGCATCTTTTTGGTTGCCCTATGTATTTTGAGTTATCATCATACAGGGGGGATTATTTATTTTATTTATATCCCACCTTTCTTCCATAAACAGGAAACACAAGGTGAGGTGGAAGGACTCTACCAGAGTGGAAGATATAGGATACAAATCTTATAAATAAATTGCATGACCACATGTTGACCTTGACTGCAAAGCAGTTTATTTCTAGGTGCTCCTTAGAGATAAAGTAATCTGGATCCTTTTCCCACCACATGATTCAAGCATAATTTACATACGTACTTACAAATTTAATTCCTCATTCAATGGTTAGAAATTAACTTGTCTCTTACTAGTTTTAATTTTTAATTTATTCAAACCTTATAACAAGCTCAGGGCATATCAGACGATTGCACTTCATTGTTACAGCAATCCTGAGAATTAGGTTATAAAAGAAAGTGTATCTAAGCCAGATTTAGAGGCGAAGGTTTAAAATCCAGGTCTCCATGTTTCAAGAGCACCTACTACAATGCACTGACTTTTAGCTAACAAGAGTGTAAACCTAACCAATTTAGGCCAGCATAACTCACCTGCTCCCTGCTACTGTGGTGGTGTAGGGAAGCCAGCACATTTCTGTGCATTGGCCTAACACCCCTGCTCCCAGGAGTGGCACAAAAGTGCCTTATGACACCTCAGGCTAGCACATGTGCCAATGTTTATGCTGGCTAGGATTGGAGGCCCAGTAAAATATATCTACCCAAATGGATATTCACCTTAGTGGGTGCTGAGATGGTGCCCCCCAAGTTATTAATTTAAGCTACATGTACACCTAACAAAATGGGAAAGGAGCTGCTTCTCGGATAGGAAGATGATTGCTGATTTTTTTTCAAAACAATTTTTTTAGTCCTATATCCTTTGTAGTTAAAAGTTTTAACATTGGCCCAATTCAGACAGCATGACAAACCATGGCTTGCCATTATGGGAATAAGTAATGCACTCCTATATTTCTCCATAAAAAGAATATATGAGATGCTTCCTACTATGGGTTGCAACACACCAGTTTTTCATTTCATCCAAATACTGACAAACCTCAAACCAGTTTTTTCAAACCAGTATCAGCTCAGAAGGAGTGGCTGTGGTGGCAACATATGCTCACAAATTGTAGATGGGTTTTTCTGTCAATAATCATGCTCCACACAGATTGATGCAAAAGTTTAAAGAATGCTCTCACGTCCAACATGATGAGCCCTCATAACAGGCCAAGCTTATGAACTCCTACCCATTATTGAATTTTAGTTCTTGTCTCACATTTCTTAAAAATTGTTGTTAACATGGTATGTTAAGAGCTGCCAACAAATCTTCCCCTGCCATGCTGCATACAAAAAATAATTTCACCATATCCACCTCCCCAATCAATTCAAAGATTTCCCTACAATTTCTTTTAGCAATTCCAGAGACAAAAATGAGGAAGAAACAATATTTCATAGATGCTGGAGAGCTTATTAACAGACTGTCTGAGCCTTGTTTGCAGTGTGAATTTATTTGAAAGAATACAGTACTCCCCCTGTCATTTGTAGATAAAAAAAGACAGACTGAATGCTTCCTTTGAGTCCCTAAAATCAAATCTATTGATGGTTTCAACAATGCTTTAATACAGCTGATGTACTTCGAATATTAAGTTTTCATAGGATGAACTACTGCAGAGCAGGCAATTATTTATTATGCTCCTATTACACCAGGCAACAAGCAGGTTGAAAACAAGAGGCATTTTCTACCTAGAAAAGATCTTGATGCTACAGGGAAAATGAGATTTCTTAAGGGACACCTTCATATATTTCAATGGGATTGTTTGACTTGTTCAAAATATCTATAATTGCTTTACCTGCTCTCAGGCAATGTGTTTTAGGAGAAGACAGCATGCTACTAACTGTTTCTAGCTATGCTAAACAAGTTATCAGAAAAATTTTCACATGCAAAAAGCCTAATCACTATTTTAAAAAAGACATTTTTTATGTCTAGCTTACATTATTTGATACTAGATATCCATTTTTATATCTGTTTTGATACTAGATATCTAGTGTTCAATCTACTGCCCAGGTTGGCAACTTTTACCACACTCACTGGTTGAGGACTTTAGTAAGGTTTAGCCTGATTCAGATATAATGCTTTTACCATGTGTTAGTACTGAAAAAGTAAGCTGTTGGGGATCATTTGTTTCTCCCCTCCCCAATGCATAAACATTTCCACTTCCAGTTTTGAACTACTGGTTATTCGAAACCAAAAGTGAAACATTTCAATCTTATCTTCTTGCACATGGAAGAGAGGGAAGCATATAAGCCCAGGTACAATGTGGCTCATACATGAAAAGTACTAAACCTGTGGTTTAGCGCTGTGTCTGAACCTGACCACAATATCATAAACACAGTAACTCCTGCTGGTTGTTTTTGTTACAGCTATCACTAACAAAGCTAGCTATCTAGCTCAGCCTTTAAGTGTAATCCTCTGAAATCACATAAGGCCAAATGGGTGGAAGCCAGAGAAGGCAAAAATGATCACGAATATGGGACATTAGCTTCTTATTCAAAGCAAAAATTTTCAGCAACTTATGTATACCTGCAACGATCTCCGTAAGCACAGCATCCTCGCTGAAAATACCTGCACACCATGGCAGACTGACTAGTGTAGAGATCATGGGAGTAACGGCAGTTGTCTCCTTCTTTGCAAACACCATGCATGAAATACCTGAAAGACAGAGCATCATATGGGCATTCCGTATTAAAGTTAAGGAATTTCAGTATGCTTGATGCAGACAAGAGGCAAACAAGGCTGAATAAACCTGGAAGCCAGATAAGAAACTCCAAACTCAACTATTCAACAGTGCTACTAAAATACATCAGTTGAAAGATATTGTAGACCAGTGTTTCTCAAAGTGGGGGTCGGGACCCCATTGGGGGTCACCTAAAGCTTTCCTGGGGGTCGCCTAAAGACCTTGGTGCAGAGGGCCAGGTCAGACTTGCCTGTAGATGCACGCACACTGGGGCTGACTGACAGCCTCAGGGCCCAATCCTACTCTGAAATAAATCCCATTATAGTCAGGGGAGCCTTTACTCCCATGCAAATGTGGACAGGACTGCAGCCTCAGGACACAATCCTATGCATGCCTACTCTGAAATAAATCCCATTGTGCTCAGCGTGTGCCCAGAACACACATTTCATTCGTAATAGTGAAAATACATCCTGCATATCAGATATTTACATTACGATTCATAACAGTAGCAAAATTACAGTTATAAAGTCGCAACAAACATAATTTTATGGTTGGGGGTCCCCACAACAGGAGGAACTTATAAAGGGGTCATGGTGTTAGGAAGATTGAGAACCACTGTTGTAGACCCTTGAAAAACTGCAAGAAAGAGCAACCTGAAAGTCCAAGGGTTGGAGCACCTTGTTTACAAAACTACAGTGCTTACAGTGTTTTTTTAGTTTAGAATACAATATAGTTTCTAAAGTTATCTACATAATGGAGAATGACTAAAGAACTTCTCTTTCCAGCACAGACCGAAGAAAATATTTCTTGCACAACCCTTAACAAATTTGTGGAATTGAGTGCCACAAGACTTGGCATGGGTCTTGAGTGCTAATTTGATTCATTCATGGAGGACAGTAAAGAATTATTCACCATGAGGGACTAGACTGCATATTCGGAAGGGTAAGCTTCTGAAGGGTAAGAAGGGAGGGGAACAACAGCAGCAGTTGGCCTATTGTCCTCATACCCCTTTGATGTCCCTATGTCCTCAGAGGCGTCTGGTTGGTCACTTTGGGAAAAATGAATCTGGATTAGATGGATACTGAACCCAATAGGGCCTATGTTATATTCTTGTTTTGACATGAAGTCTAAGGAAAGAGATTGCTCAGTTTTGACAGACTCTAACCCAGTGGATGACCTTGAATGTAGAAAGTCCCAGTGTCAATTCTTTCTCGTAAAACAGGCCAAGGATAGGCAGGTTTCCTATATGAAACCTTGGGCAGCTGCTGCCCAACAGCATTTGAAAACAGTGACCTAAATAGACCAAGAAGAGCCTCCACTGGATCAGGCCAAAGACCCATCTAGTCCATCTTCCTATACCTCACAGTGGCCCACCAGATGCCTCCACCTGCATCCACACAACACACCTGCATCTAGGTACCTTCCCTTGCAGCTTAGTACAGAAAACATTCTTGCCTACATTGTGCTTGAGTCCAGAGATTACTGCTGTTGTTTCCCTGTCATGAACATACATTGGACAGAGGCACATAGACTGAATTGGTTGTCTCTGCCCGCACTACTTTAAAGTGTCTAAAAGGAAGATAATATTTGAGGAAAGGAATGCTACCGAACATCAACTCATAAAATGGTTAGGATTTCCACCAGTGTACTCACAGCAACAAAATAACCAGAAATAATCCAAAAAAACCATTGCAGAACTCAGTAAAGCTTTCCACACAGATTCAGCCAATTCATAACTTGCATGTAAACAGTTCCCCCTATTCTGCTAAAGAAGACCTCAAAGACAATGAGGACATGAGGGAAACCACAAACCTATTCCTATCAAGCTGAAGATGTGAAATTGAATCTAACCAACTTTTGAGCACTGGTATAGCTGTGCCAGTTGGGTATGTACTGCACTTGTCACTGGAAACTTGTCCTTATCCCAGAGCTGGAAAATTGGTTAGAATTAGGTCCAGAGCAAGTAAACAATGCATCATAGAGCACCAGAAGGTGCATTAGAAACAGCTTATTAGTTATTCTGACCAAACATCTACAATCCTAATTCTCATCAGACCGCTACACTCAAGTGAAGATGCCTCTAGGTGATGGGTCTCCAAACCCTAGCCCAGGGGGCCAGATGCAGACCACAGCAAGCTTATAACTAGCTTACAACCTGACCAAATACAACCTGAGTTTTGTTGGTGGGGTGATAAATGGGAATCAATTTAAAGTACTGTATGTACTTTATTTCTGTTGCGTATTATTATTTGTAGAAATTCTGAAATTTGAGTCCATTTCTTCATTAATCTAAGTTTCATCTCTAATGTTTTTATTGAAATTGTGTATTTAAAACGTTTTGACCCTAAACACTGTGCCAGATATTTAATACGGCCCTTTGGCCATCCTAGACCCCAGCTCTAGGTTAAAACACAATAATTTTAATATCAAAACCTAGGGGGAATCAGGAATTTCTTACCTGAAAATTCTCGGAGGAAGGAAAAGAAAGGCATGTACAATATTACATATTGTAATAACACAATAGGAAATGTACAAAATTCACTCTTTTCTCAACATAGAACCCATGGAAGTCTACCAATTGCCCTGCCAAGGCTAATATCAAAATGATCTGGCTGCAAAGTTGTTTTTGCAACAGTGCGATATAAGTTGGTAATACAGCAATAAGGCCTATTCTTGTCATGAAACTGATTGTCAACTAACTCCACCACAGATTATCATAATTCAACAAAAGTACACTTCCTTGCTTTGGGGTTGCTCCATGTATTCTGAGAGTCATCACCACAACAGGAAAAAAATGGAAACATTTGCAGTAGGTGAACAAGCACATTATGCCATGAGAATTTGGGTAGGCTCGTTTATCAGTGAGTCAACTGGGGGATGAAAGCCCTTGCTGTCAATGAAAGGTGACTTGTCAATTATCAAAAAATGGCAGGCACAGTGGTACTTTGTAAGACAAACGCTTTGTAAGGAGAATGCTTTGTAAGACAAACTAAAATGTCTAAGGAATTCTGACTTGTAAGACAGTTTTACAACAAAAATTAGTTGTAAAAGGAATGAATTGATGAATCTGCATTGTGAGCAATAGCAAGAGGTTATCTGCTGGTGTCTGCAGAGGAGGAGAATAAGGAGGAGTAAAAACTCTCATCAACTGAGATTAAGGACATTTGTAAACAATGGGAAATTGTGCAAAATTCTGTAGAAAAGCACCACTCAAAGAAGGTTATATCTGTTCTAGGGATGAATCTGTTTCATGACAATGCAAAGTCAAGTCTCTGTGAAATCCTCAAAAGGAGACAAATGCAACTGTCATTAGAGAGGTTCCTTGTTACAGTTGCTCAGACACCAGTGACTCTTAGTGAAAATTAGTCATTCTTGGCCATAAAGGTTTTTCCTTTCTGTTATACTGCAAAGTGTATTATTGTTTTTAATTAATATTACAGTAATTGTGTTTTGAATTTGATAACAGTATTTTGAATTTGATTACAGTGTTTTGTCATCATTTTTATATACAGTTAATATTTTTATATGTGTATTTTTGGGTTGTTGTCTGAATTTTCATTACTTCCTATGGGATAAACCACTTTGTATAAAGAATGCTTTGTAAGACAAACATGCTTCTGGAATGAATTATGTTCATCTTACAAGACACCAGTGCAAAATGTATGAACCTGCTTTTTACTAAGGCAGCATACTGAAAACCACTACTATATCTAGGTTCCTCTACACTGGTTGGTAACCACTCTCCACGGTTTCACGCAGGGGTTGTTGGGGTGTAAGACCCTGCTGATGTGCAGGGCTTAGCAGAGTAGTTGTGCAGAACGGAACGGGCAGCATCACAGAGTAAACACAGCTGTTTATAGTTAAAGATAACTATATTGTTTATACGAAAGGCAGAAGATAAGTCCAGTAACACAGTCCAAGGTCAAAGCAGTAGATCAGTCATATACATACATCCAGTTGCAGGGATATTCCAATCTCAGTAAATCCAGTCAAACAGTCCACAAGTCAGTCCACAGATACAGTCCAGTCTTTCAGAGTATCAAAACAGCAAAATACTCCTCCTCAGTAACCCACACGTTGCAATAATCTCATACACACTTAGTGGAACACCAATCAGTTATAGATATTACAGTCAGGTAACCAGTGACTCAGCACTTCCAATTCTGCTGACTCATGCTGTAAGAGCAGTTTCAGATTGCATCAGCTAGATTGCATCAGCCTTCTTCAGTATTGCATCAGCCTGGAATCAACTTGCCTGAACAAATATGTTTTATTATTAAATTCAAATACTAACAGGGGTCTTTCCCTGCCCCACACCCCTGCCCCAAAGGGCTGAACAAGGACCTTCTACATGCAAATCAAATGTTCTCTCAGTGAGTTATGGACTCTCCCCAAAGGCAGAGCAGAAGCAGTTCTTGGCATAAAGTGTTGTGGAAACAAAAATACAGAGAGCATGATAAGCATGAATAGCCTCCAAGCTATTAAAGACTCAATAATTTGAGAGCTGGCAAAAAGCCACTGCTCTGCACTGTACACGTCTCATGGGTGTCTCTGCCTGAGCAGATAACTGTGCCTTCTCTAATGAGGAATGCATACATTACATGACACTCTCCTGACAGAAGGAACACTCTCCTGACAGTGTTCCTTCTGCCACAGAATCGCACAAGCAAATCATGGTTGGATGCTGTATTTTTCATTGTATCATAGCATTTATTGAAAATATTCTTTTCTGAACTCAGAACTGCTTTATTTTCAATGTCAGGTTTATCCAAGTAATCAGTCATTGGCTCCCCATTTGCTTGGTTTCCTATAACTTGCTTTGAATATGCCAATCTTGCTGTATAATTTATATGGCAAACTGATATGCATCCCGATTCACAGACAATAGACAAGAATTCAGTTTCTAAAATTTGCTTATCACTGAATTAATGTATTAAAATAGATTATACAATAGAACTAGAGGCTTTGCTAACAATACCTTGTAACCCCTGGCTCCCCCACCCTTTGTTACTGAAATTCTGGTTAAAAATCCCTTAGTGTAGGGATCCTTGCCCTGTAAAGAATAATTTAATCCAATGATGCTAAATAATTGAATGTTTATGTCATGAGAGAGTGATTCAGACAAAAGCATTCTTGTTTTACCTGAAGACATAATCATGTCTGCATGAACTTACAGAGTTGTATGGTTTTTAAGATGGGTGTATTTCTCAGCCAACTTATCTTTGAAATGAGGACAATTTGGCCAATCTGTAGATTTTCTCCATCGGGAGTGGGAGCGAGAATGTTTTTTTAATCCTTTCATCAACAAATACGCTTCCTTCAGAGAACTCTACAAATGATAATTTTGTGGTATGTAATGATATTTTGTAATAATATACATTAATATTAATGTATAGCTACAGGTGGCTGTGGATAAACTTCTAGAAATCTAGAATTATGGATAGAAATTCTTGAGTTCCACTTAAGAGGAAATATAAAGACATCTTATACATTACTTGATGAGACGTTACTCAAAAAGTGTAAGAGATACACACAACTCTAGCTGATCACTAGTAACAGGTCAAGTCAATTTTATTTGTATTGGCTAAAAGCCATCACAATTAGATGTAAAAGAAAACACAGTGCCAGGTTAAAAAAAACAGCAAACAAGCGAAGATATTAAATCAAAAAAGACAAAGTAAAATCAAGGTTCAAAACACTGACACAAGCCAGGCCATAGACCCCCTTATATCAAGGAGTCTCCTTTACAGTCGACTGCAATGGTTTCCAGGAATTTGGAATTTTGGTTACAAGTTTGTTCACTTTCTCATTATTCTGATAGGACATATGATATATAATTCTACTAGACTGTTTGCCTCCATGCCCCTTCTAATGCTTAAACTAGCATCAATTTAATTATTCTCAATAAAACACATTTATTTACAACTAGTATTTGAATATTACAAAAGTAAATGATTATGCATCTGTCATGCATAGCACTAAAGTGTTTATTTAACTTGAGTAGAAACCCTAAGTTGGAATCCTAAACACTTGACTGTATCTTAAAAGTTCAACTAAAACAATATTTTTTTCCAGATAAATGTGTTTAAATACAGCCTCAAAGCTATGATCTGTTCTATCAACAGATAAAACTGTAGCCAATTAATTGGCAGGACAGGATTGAAATCTCTGGGACTACAAGTTAAAAAGGCGTTCATTTATTTTTAGTTGCCATTTTGATAGTTCTATTACTGTCACAGTAATGGGAAATAAGATATTAAAGACATCCTTTCCATCTAACAACAATAGCTTTTGCTAATTAAATGGTATGTTTTTCCATAAGCTTTCTTCAGTACAGAATTCCAAAAGGGAGCCCTAGATAGTTTTTTGCAGTGCAATTATTCAACTTTAATCAATTAATCATCCAAGAAATGAAGATTCTTCCATCAGTTGGCAGCTTGTTTAACTTAACTGAAGTGAAAGATCTGAGTATAAGATAAATGCCTGGGAAGTTTAGGTTAGAAAAAAATAAGAAAAACTATTTGCTTCCTTAGAGAAAAGTATGCTGGAGTTATGATCTTCTGAGGGCTTTCTTTACACATTAAAAAAGATAAAAACAGAAGATTTTCTTTCAGCCAATAAGCATTTCATGAAACACAGTTTTGAGACAAAGGGCTTAAAGAAAAAGCTCACAACTTTTTCCTGAACATTCTTCACACTAACCATTTCAAAATCCAGGTAACCTATCTTCAGAACTGCAAGCATCTCTTCTAACAGATACAACTCCACACTGTCAACATTCCTAGACTTTTTCCTAGCTACACCATCTGGTTTTATTTTAAGCTATTAATCCATCTGTCAAACTCAGCATGGGAAACGTAGCTACGTGATAAACTTGAAATATGAACTTGACAAATCCTATGTTCTCTAGGCTGAGTTCTGTTGAAATGGAAGCAACAGGCAGTTTGGCTCGCACCATCTGCTTAGATTATAAGCCTTCTGGGTAAGGGCTATATTTCAGCAGGTTGGTACACACACACACACACACACACACACACACACACACACACACACACACATGCACGCAAACACAAGGGTGACAGTGGACACCAGCAGATTCATCTTGCAACCTGTGGGCTGCACCTGCTTTTTCAAGAAGAAACGTTTTGAAATACCACACTAACAGCTACAATCTAGAAAAGAGCACATTACACAGCCACATACCAAACCAAGTTTCTTTGGTAGTTTTCCCTTCTGAATATCCAAACTGCTATTGAATAGACGTTCATGTTTCAAAAAGCAGTTTTTATAAAATTAACTGTAATTCCAGACAAGAGGACTCTGGAGATATACAAGAGTGCTAGGATGGTGCAGTGGTTAGGAGCTGAACAAAGATATGCATGCATGCATGATAAACATATCAGTGTATTTCACCATCTCGATTTAAGCTGCGGTTATTATGAGTTTGCAGAAGAAATGAGGACAGGTAATTTGGCTTCATTTTTCATGTACAGCATGAAGTTTAAGGCACCAGTTTTTTCCATAATTTGTGTAGAGTTTCACAACTGGATGTGGAACTCTGGCAGGCTTGCTTAAAAAAAGGTCACAAGATGCCACATCTAAGCCTGCAAACACATTGCACAGTATAGCAAGAAGAAAGCATTTGCCCATTTGATCTTCCAAAAACAGAATATTTTGTTTTTCAAAAATGAAAGTTAACCCACATTTTTTTTGACTGTACACAGTATTTACATTTCTCATTCCAAAATAAAATTTCCACTTAATAGCCAGAACTAAGAGACTCTGAAACAAATGGGCAGCAGTTACTTTCAGGACCAGAATAGTTTTAGCAGCAACAAAGAACATATTTGAATTTCAAGCAGCAGGTGTGAGACAGACAATATGTGACACAATGTTAAAATATAAAATTAAAATTTTTTATATCTCTTCCTAAGGGCTCCAATATACTCCTCTTGTTCTTGACTATACAGGTTGAACCTCAGCAGCCATGGTTTGGTTGCAAGGAAGTCCATGGATAACAATTTTCGAGGTAAACAAAAAGAAATTATTTACCATGGTAACTAATGAATACTGTAGTTACTCAAATATAATGCTCACCTTTTCCAGCCGAATTCAGTCTCCAGAATCAGGGTGCGCATTAGATTCAATGTTAATTAGAATTGAGTAAATACAGTATTTTGATTATGAGTATAGGGTGTATATTATATTTGATGGTGCATTATAGTCAAGGATAGCCCCCATCATCCAAATAGCTGACCATTTCTAAGCTTGTGGTACAATACTCACACCACACTTGACACACTAAGATTAAACTTTTAGTTTGTAATTGTTACACCCATGCATCTGAACAAATGTGTTAAGCAGCTCTAATGGGTTGTGGAGGACCCTGAGAATTCATTCTACAGTAGAGGGTGTGGAGGATAGTGACAATGAATACTATCCTCTATAGTCCAGGATAGAACACAGTTAATATGGGACGGACAGACTAGACTGTCAAAAAGATCTGAACACCTACTTGAAAGCTTGCAGATGAATTTTAGAGAACCCTGTTTTTACAAACCAAAATATTGGAGAAAGAAATCAAGAAAAAAGTAAAAGTAGTAGGGAGATCATAAGAGGAAGATGTAATTGGCAAACAGTCTGAAATGCAGAGAGAAATCCAGACTTATTTTTAAAATCCCTGAAAATTTTAAAATGTTCTTAAGGCTCTGCTTATGTAGTTACTTCTTGTTTTCACAGTAGGAACCTGTCTACCACACCAGCCTCAAACTCAGTTTTAAATAAAGCTTACAATTATGCCACTGTACAAAAATACACAACTGAACAAATGAACAAAAACACTCTCTACAAGAGGCAATGGAGAGGCCTCCCTTTCATCGAACATGCCACTAAGCCAGTCAAAATGAACTAGCAGTGCAGTTTGATCTGGAAAAAAAATAATTCCATAAAGGCCACACCAAAATCAACCATACTTATAGATGGTTCAGGCCAGCTGCTGGTGAAATCTATTTGGTTTTAACAATATCCTGGAGGAAGTCCACAATAAGCCAAGTCTCATGTTCTGGACCATTTCATAGTTGAGAACATTGTCAGACCAAGGCTGCATATCCCAATTAACCGGTCTATCAACCTCTAATCATCTTATCCTCATTCTTTGCCTAGTCTGCTCCGTTTACTATGTGCTGTCATTTTAAAAAGAAATAAATTGTGCAAGTTCTGCCTGAAATTGTGTTGCTTGAAATTACCCAGGAATCCAAAAGCTTTTTCTCGAAAGTCACATGTAGAATCATACATCTTTGTGACTTAACTACCATATCCTATACATTATGCAAATACATAACTTCAAGAACCGTCATTTGTGATCTACCAAATCACTGGCAATAGTAGGATGATCTGGGAGGACTCTATAGAAAGAAGGTGCTCCACACTATGTAAACCAGTCAGTGAGCAGAAAGAAATCAAAAATATTATTCCTTAAGGATGAAGGGGGCAGGCATAGAGAGGAAGTTATTACGGACCAAGGTGAATGAATTAAGCACTATAGAGTCTCATAATGTGAGACTTCCCACATTATGTCCTTATAGATGACTGGGCACAATAGGTATCTAAGTATGTGGAAGTGTTCATTAAAACAAAATAACTGCAGGCCAGGAGCAAGTTAGGGCTTTGTCTCTTACTAGCAAAATAGGAAAGGATATAATGTGTGTGAAACTCCAAGGCTCCAGTTCAGAGAAACTCACACACACAGGGGACCTCAGGACAATAGCACCCTCAAATTAGTAGAATTTTCATTTTAGAAAAATGCTCAATATAGTCTATTCTCCTTCTCCAAAGTAGTCAAATTCAACTCCCCTCAACTTGGAATACAAACTTACACAATGTATGATTTAACCAATACATAAGAGATGACACAGAGAAGTTCTTGTAATGCCTTGTGGCCCAGGTTTCTACAAAATTGATGAAAGATCCTATGATCTTCCCAAGCTATGCACAGTACCTAAAGTATCAGTTGTAATCATTCTGTGTACTTTGCTTGCCATAGATTGATCATGTCATAAAAACAGTTATAGAAGATACATTTGCCGTGTCCATTTCTTACATTCCAGAGAACAAGATGGAATCCAAATAAGCCTCCAAGTCTTTGTTCTGTACTGTGCAAGTAATAAATTATTGACAAGTCAAGCCTTTTCACTTGATATATCACCAGCATGATATGCCCGCAAACAATATTTTACACTTGTGAACATGTACTCACAATGTGAAGACAACACCATAAAATAGTATTTGTGAATA
The DNA here is from genome assembly GCA_030015325.1 of Cryptoblepharus egeriae. Classification (NCBI taxonomy): domain Eukaryota; kingdom Metazoa; phylum Chordata; class Lepidosauria; order Squamata; family Scincidae; genus Cryptoblepharus; species Cryptoblepharus egeriae. The sequence continues at coordinate 11,206,391 of JAREYC010000008.1, read as the reverse complement.
ATTTTAAGTGCATGCGTTTCAACAGAAGAATACTTCTGGATTGGTTGATCTGCAAATATAGAGACAGTTTAAAGCAGTCAGAAGTTCAATTAAAAGCATCCAATTTCATCCAACAGTACACTCAAAACAATGTTCAAATCTAAAACAAAAATGCTAAGGGGGCCTTGCTATGTGCCTTTACATTACTTTATTTGGATACTCATTTTCAGATGTCTTTCTAATAGTTAATATTTACTAACTGTGGTCATAATCCCATCAGAGGATAAGTTCAAAAGTATAATTATAGTAACTTTTGGAGAAACATCCTATAATTTTCATAATTATACAACAAGAACATAAACAAATTAATCAGGACACGTTTCGAATCCAATTGTCTATTATGAACAACCTCTTTCAGTTCAGAACTACCTGTCCTCTCTTTGCTCTTTTCTGTCCACAGGTTCTACAAAATTACAGTTCCCAAACAGATTTCCCAAGTTTAAAAAAAACCCAAAATACCTTTAAATAAAGTAAATATAATTAGTATAAAACATAGCTAGAGTCAGTTTATCATTTTAAGAAAACCCTGACAAACAAGCAGGAAGGAAACTTTGGCCTGAACATGAGAACATCATAAATGGAGGAAGAATAAATCAGAAAGCTATATAAGAATAAAGATTTTGAGCTGACTAAAGGGAGATGTCCAAAGTGACAAAGACCTCTCTAGAGCAGTACTTTTCAACCTTCTCATCTCATGACACAACTGAAAAGGTACTAAGATTTTTCAGAGCAAACCATAAATTTTTTGACATTTGACAAACACTCACTGCTGATTGAGGGTTCACATCCTTGAAGGCCCTACGAATAAATTTCCCTCCCCTAAAGTCCTGTTGAACACTTGTGGACCATTTGCAGCACACCAATTGTAAAATCACTGCTCTAGACACAACCAAAACCCTTATTGACCGATTCAAAGATTCAAAACACTAAAGCAATTTTAGCTCCACATTTCTAAAAAAGCCTCCCATACGACAAGTTTAAATAACTTCAGTGACAGCTGTAGTCCATTTACAGACAAAGAGAGCAGATTGAATGGTCTGTCTTGAAGAAACAGGAAAGCACCCGGCATTTTCTAACAACAGGAACACAAAATAACACTACCAATCAGCTCTTCTATAGTCAGGGATTATGAGAGTGTCACATTCAAAGTCCACAAAGATATATTGCTGGTTCTGAAGATCTTGTGGCATTGGACACTGCCAAGCAATCAGAAGAAAATTAAGACTATAAACATAAGAAAAAGAAATAAGTATTTCTACACTCAGCACAGCTTCCAGCAGGATCATCTTCCTGATCAGGAATGGTCAACTGGCAACCTGCAAAACCAATATTATATAGCTGCCCCTACATATTGCAATCATGGGAAGACAACATTTTGCTTTTTTCATTCATCATGAAACTGTTTTCAGTGCGAGATAAGAACAATCCAAGCTGATAATGCTTGAGTACACGTGTGCTTGACCAGCAAAGCTTATATTGTTTGTGGCGTTAACTTCTCCAGTGGTGCAGGAAAGTACACCTTGATCCCCAGACAACTATTTCAGAAAAGAATGACCCTCAGCATACAGAGATTGGCTACCTTCATTGGTATCCTTCAGTGTTGAAAGACTATGATATCGTGCTCTGAATGTCCTCTCCAAAGCACGATGGCCTGGGTAGATTAATATGGAGGATAGACTGTTACCCAAGCAGCAAATCCCCCCCTCTCCACGAAACTGGAATATTCCAATGGAACAGCAGAGCCGATATGATTGGTTTCAGCTGTGTCGCAGGATTTACCAGAACGTGATTGTACACAGTCATGAACTGCTTCCAGGACTCCAGGACTTTGCTACTTTATTAGATAAGATTCTCAAAATAGTGCTGTGCAAAGGGAATATTAGAAATAATTCCCTTGTCGTTTAGGGCTTCCTAATTAAGTACACCCAAAATAATGTAGATTTGCTTAAGTCAGGAGTCTCCAAACTTTTTGGTCACAGGGTTGCATCACATATCTGACATGGAGTTGAGGGCCAGAAAAAATTAAATAATATCTACAGAGGACTTCACAATGTTTGATTTATAGCTGTGAATGCAGACGTGTGAAGGGTGTGCATAGAATTTTGTCTAACCCAACTAGGAAATTTATTCATTCATCTAAATTCCATCTCTTCTTCATTTTCTCCTTTACCACTTTGGGTGTTGAGGGAGATGTAAAGTCATGGATCTTGCATTTCAGGTGGCTTCTTCCAATTTCATTTGGTGTTGGTACAGTATGTCCTTGATCTCTCCATCGTACTCTGGGTCTACCTTTTGCTCTTTGTCCTTCTTCTCTCTTGACATAAGCCTTGTATGGTATGGCTTCCTAAGACATAGGCTGCAATCCTAAAGTGAAATTAAGCCCTTTGCTCTGGAGCAGTTAAGATGACTTTCCATAAGATAACATTAGAGTGTGACGTAACTGCTATGGATTTAGCCCATAGGCTGTAATCCTAAAGACACTTTCCTGGGAGTAAGACCCATTGGACACAATGGGGCTTACGTCTGAGTAGACATGGTTAGGATTGTGCTCATAGTCTCCAAGTATGCAAACCACTTTATTTGCTGCCTTTCTATGTAATGCAGAATTGGTTCTGTTCCAATTCTCTACCTTATTTTGTTCCTGATTCTGTCCCTTGTTACTCTGACAGCTTTCCTCAGGCATCTCATTTCTATTGTTACTAACTTCCTCTTGTGTTTTGTTGTAAGTGCCTATGTTTGGCACTGATAACATAAGGTGGGAAAGAATATACTTTGTAAGACATGCTTCTTTGTACTGGTTGGTACTGCCTTATGTTGTAGAAGTGGAGCTAACTGTCCAAGCAGTTGGTTTGCCTTACTACACATTTATCTCTTCATCCATTCTACCATCTTCAGCAAATGTTGTTCCCAGATATTTAAACTATGACAATTGTTTTATAATGTATTTAAACAAAACAGTGTGTAGAGATTGTTCAGGCTGGCTGCAGAGCAGCCAGAGGCTCACCATGGGCCCCATTTGGCTTGGTTTGGAGACCCCTTGGCTTAACTCCACAGGAAGCTGTGGAAGCCAGCCAGGGGAGCTGCAGAATCCTCACCAAAAGCCCACTGCCCTATGTAATATAAAAGATTCGTAGCCCTAATGGGATGCCATTGGAAATGGTCCAGTAGGTCAAGGGAGCCCCAGGGGGTGGGGACTGGAAACCACACAACTAAGGGTTTCAAGCATCCCAAAGTAGGGCTGTATAATTCTTTGCTCAGCCACCACATAAGCAAACTGAGCATGCATAACCTTGAATTATGCTGAAACATCTTAAAGAATTCCAATAGATCAGAACTAGTTTGCTAGTTGTTCATCTGAAAAGCCAAAACTGATTGTAGCATTAACGTCTCCAGTGGTGCAGAAAAGTACATCTTGATCCCCAGACAACTATTCCCTCACCAGATTTCGAGAGGAACAAGGAAGCGAAGCCAACACAATGCATGGGGGGAAAATCAGTGTGGAGCACCATTTCTCAATATTTGTCCTTCCCCGCACCACTTCACATGGTCCACCTATTTGAAGTACAGTTGGAAATTCGCTAGCAAAGACATCATTGTCAGTTGCTTTTGGGTTGGGAAGCCAGATGCAAGGCAACAACTGGCAAGGGGCTCAGGGTAGTTAGGTGGGCCTTTTCAAGCATACTTAGGAGTTTCCTACAGCTCTTAGTTGTGTAATGTTGCTGGTTTCATTGCCGAGAGGCAAGTGCCCGGGGATCCTGTGATCACTACCAGACACCACCTCAAGTACTACTTGGTGGTACCTGGTCCATTCATTGAGAAACACTAAAGAAGGATGTTATCAGAATGCTGTGATCTTAGGGTGCAGAGGACACAACTTACAAAAATGAGGCAGAGGACATGACTGTCCCAAAAGATCTCAGCGGAATAGATACAATAGATTCTCAGAGTACAGATAATTAATTTTTTTAAAAAACCATATTGGTAACCACATCATACAAAAAAATCCACCTGACAGAAAAAAAGGAATAAAGAGTAACAATGAATGGAGGTTGTTCCTCCAATTTTCAGCCACACTGACTGTGTCCTCAGCTCACCCTGCATTGAGTGGTCCTTTGGGATAGACAGCTTGGTCTCAAATTAAATAGGAGTGCATGCGTAAGAGAGAAGGACGCCTGAATGTGTGCATATGAGAGGGGGAATGAGTGTGTCAGGATGTGTGAGGGAGGGGACTAAACACCATGTGTGGGTACTTATGTGTGTGGAGGAGGACCGAGTGCATGTGTGAGGGGACTGAATGTGTGTGAAGGGGAACTGAGCCTTTGTGTATGTATGAGGGGACTGAATGTGTGTGAAGGGGAACTGAGCCTTTGTGTATATAAAGGGGAATAAACGTGTGTCAAGAGGGGACTGAGCATGTGAGTGCATGTCTGAGAGACAGGACTGAGCGTGCAAGTGTGTGGCAGGGGGATCTGAGTGCATATAGCTTAGTGTCCTGCAATCTTGGGGACCCCCAAAAAATTTAAAGGGAAAAAACTGGATGTACATTTCCAAAATATAAGATAAGAAACAAATAAAATAAAACCTCCATACAGCAACAGTGTTTTTTATTGTGTAGGCTCCTATGATGTAAGTAATGGGCCCTGCCTGCTAGCCTGCTCCCTAAAATATCACTGGTTTGCTCATTTCTATATATAGGGTGCCTACATTCTGCATGGACTATTAATATATTTTTTGTATTTCAGTTCAACAATTACTTTGATAAAACACATATTTTGTTATGTGCGAATTCCTTTAGATACATATTAGGTCCTTAAATTATCATATAGCACATATTCAACACAAAAAACAGTTGACAATTTGTTGTTGACAAAGGACAGATGGACATATAAAGGACCCCATTATCTTCAATAGCTTAGGGCCTCATCTAACCTAAATCCGGCCCTGGAGTAGTGGTGACTGAGCTTATGTGTGTATGTGTAGGGGGAATAAATGTGTGCATGTATAAGTCAGAGGAGGGACTGAGTGTGCAAGTGTATATCTGAGAGGGGCTGAGCTTGCGTGTAAAAGGGGAGTGTACATGTGAGTATGTAAGGGGGCACTCTGTGTGAGGGGAGACTATGTATGTGAGAGTATGAGTGCATGTAGGGCAACTGTGCATGTGTGTAAGGTGGACTATGTGTGAGAGAGAGGGGAAAGTGCTGTGTGTGGATAAAGCAAATAAATGTGTTTGAGTGTATGTCTGCGGAGAGATGAACATCTGTGTGTTGTGTGTGTATGTGAAGAAAGATGGAGTATATGTACAGGAGACTGTTTACGTGAGAGAATGTAAGTGTGTGTGAGGAGATACAGAGCATGTATGTGCAAGTCTGTGAAGAGGGACTCTGTGTATGCAAGTCTGTGAGGGCAGATTGTGTGTATCTGAAAGTATAAATGAGCATGTATGGAAGTGTGTGAGGATGACTGTGTGTGTAAGAGAGGGGGAAGTGTGGTGTGCATATAGAGAGAATGTGTGTGTGACTGTGTGTTTCAGAGAGAGGCCTGAGAGTGTAAGTGTGTGGGAGTATGTGTGAGGAGAGACAGCATGTGTGGGTGAGTATATGAGGGGCACTCTGTGTGTGTGAGGGGAAAGTGAGTGCATGGAGGGACAGAGCATGTGTATAAGCACATGAGGTGGACTATGTGTGTGTGAGGAAGGAGGAAGTGTGGTTGTGTGTATTGAGGCAATACATGTGTGAGAGAGTGTCTGAGATGGGCTGAGCATGTGCATGAAAGTGTGTCTGAGGGGGGCTGAGTGTGAGTGCATGTGAGTAAAAATGAAGTGTATGTGTGAGTGTTTGTGAGAGTGGGAATTCTGTGTGTGTGTGTGGGGAGATTGTGCATGTATATTTAAAACAGTGTGAGCATATATATGTGTGTGAGGAGGCCCAAATGCATATGTGAGTGTGCGTGTGTCAGTAAAGATGGCATGTACGTGGAGCTGCGTTTGAGTATCAAACAGACTGTGTGTGAAAGTGTATGTGTGGAATTAAGCATGTTTGTAAGTGTGTGATTGTGTGTGTGAGGGAGGGGGAAGTGTGGTGTGTGAAGAGAGAATAAATGCATAAGTGTATGTTTGAGAGGGACTGAGTGAGTGTGTGAAAGTATTAGTGTGTATGTGAGAGTAAATGTGCATGTGGAGACAGTGTGTGCATGAGACTATGTGTGTGAGGAGGTGTGAGTGTGTATGGTGTGTCCATGTGAGAGAATGTGAGTGTGGTGTGTGAGGGACTCTGTGTGTGTTAAGAAGTGTATGTGTGAGAGGAAGTGTGAGTAAGCATGTGTGAGTGTGAAAGGAAGTGTGTGTGTGATGTTTATTTGTGAGGGGGCATGTGTGTGAGAATGAGTGTGTGGTGTGTGTGTGTGAATGTGAGGGAATGTTAATGTGTGAAAAGTGAGTAGTGTGTGCATGAGTGTGTTTGGCAGTGTGAGTTTGAGGGAACGTTAGTGTGTGTGTGTGTGATGAGTGAGTGGTATGTGTGAAAGTGCGAGGGAATATTAGTGTGTGAGGGAATGCCAGAGTAGTGTGACACACAAAGTAGTGTGTGTGTATTTGGCAGTGTGAGTGTGAGGGAATGTCAGTGTGTGTGATGAGTGAGTGGTGTGCGTGGCAGTGTGAAGGAATGTTACTGTGTGAGAGGAAGTGAGTGGTGTGTGAGTGTGAGGGAATGTCAGTGTGTGTGATGAGTGAGTGGTATACGTGGTAGTGTGAGTGTGACAGAATGTTAATGTGTGTGTAAAAGTGTGAGTGTGTGGTGAGTGAGTGGTGTGTAAGAGAGGAAGTGAGTGGTGTGTGAGTGAATGTCAGTGTGCGTGTGGTGAGTGTGTGATGAGTGTGTGGTGTGTGTGAGGGAATGTTAGTGTGTAAGAGGAAGTGAGTGGTGTGTGTGTGGTGAGTGAGTGGTGTGTGAGGGAATATCAGAGTGTGTGTGGTGAGTGTGAGTGAATGTCTGTGTGTGTGGTGTGAGTGTGGTATGTGAGTGTGAGTGAATATCAGTGTGTGTGGTGAGTGTGTGTGTGGTGTGAGTGAATGTCAGTGTGTGTGTGGTGAGTGGTGTATGAGTGTGAGTGAGTGTCAGTGTGTGTGGTGACTGTGCTGTGTGAGTGTGAGTGAATGTCAGTGTGAGTGTGGTGTGTGGTGTGTGTGAGTGAGTGTCAGTGTGTGTGTGTGGTGAGTGTGAGTGTCAGTGTGTGTGTGTGGTGAGTGTCAGTGTGTGGTGAGTGTGAGTGAGTTTGACTGAGTGTGAGTGTGTGTGTGGTGAGTGTGAGTGTGGGGCCTGGTCAGAGTGTGGGGCTTCCATCCCTGGGGGAGTGGGGGGGGCAGGAGTCCTGGGGGGTGAGGGGTGGGGGGAGGCGGCTGAGGCGCCATGTCTGTGCCGGAGCAGAGCACGTACCTGCAGGCGACCTGCTTGGTCCATCCTCCGCTGCTTCCCCCTCCTGCTGCTGCGGTGGGCGGGGGCGGCGGTGGGGGCGGCGGGGGTCCTGCGAGGGGCGGGCAGGAGGTGGCGGAGGCGGGGGGGGCGGCGGGGGTGCCTGGGGGGGGCAGAGGCGCCGCTCCCGCCGCCGCCTCCGAGGCTCCCTCCGCTCCGCCACCCCCGGGGGCCAAGGCAGCCTCCGCCATTACTGTTTACCCCACACAGCGATGGCCCCGCCGGAACTTCCGGGAGCGCATCCTTCCGGCCGGCCGGCGGAGCGGGAGGGCGGGGCTGCCCGGGCCAGGGCGAGGCGAGCGGCCAATGGAGGAGGGCGGCACAAGGGAACCAGCGCCCTTCAGAAACGCCCGCTCTGATTGGTGGACGCCGACACAAGCCCCGCCCCCTGGGGTGGGGGTTGTCATGAGGGAAGGGCCTCGAGACGGTCACGTGCCTCACTCGGGAGGGAGCGGCCATCAAGTGGCTCCTCCCCTCAGTAGCTCTCCTCAGGCAGGGTTGAGGCACCAGCTCTCTCCACGCTTACCTGGGAGTAAGCCCATTGACTACAGTGGGTCTTACTTCTGTGTAGACATACATAGGACAGGGCCCCCAGGCTCCAATTCCATCCACACTTACCTGAGGGTAAGCTCCATTCACTATAATGGGACTTACCTCTGAGGAGACATGCAGAGGGGTTGGGATCTGAGGCTGTTTCCTGGGAGTAAGCCCATTGACTGTAATGGGACCTACTTCTGAGTAGACACCCATAGGATTGGTCTCTAACGCTCCAATCCCATCCACACTTACCTGGGAGTAAAGCCCATTGACTGTAATGGGACCTACTTCTGAGTAGACACCCATAGGATTGGTCTCTAACGCTACAATCCCATCCACACTTACCTGGGAGTAAAGCCCATTGACTGTAATGGGACCGACTTCTGAGTAGACACCCATAGGATTGGTCTCTAACACTCCAATCCCATCCATACTTACCTGGGAGTAAAGCCCATTGACTGTAATGGGACCTACTTCTGAGTAGACACCCATAGGATTGGTGTCTAAGGTTTCAACCCTCTCCACATTTACCTGGGAGTAAGTCAATTGAGCTTAATGGCACTTATTTCTAAGTAAGCATGCCTATGGCTGAGCTCTCCGTGTTATTCTATCCACAATTACTTGAGAGTAAGCTCCATTGAGTATAATTGGGCTTTAGGCCTAGGTTTTGGCTCATAGGGCTGTGCCTCTAAACACACATTCCTAAGAGTAAGCCCCGCTAACTATAATGGAGACTTCTCCTGAGTAGACATGCCTAGAAATGGGCTCTATGGCTGCAATCCTATCCATACTTACTTAAGTCCCATTTATAATGGGGCTTTACTTCTGAGTAGACATGCCTAGGATTGGGTTGTAAGTCTGTAACCCTATCCACACATACCGGGATGTAAGACCCATTGACACCTACTTATGATTAGACACCGGTAGTATTGGATTCTAAGGCTGCAATGCTAACCACGCTTTCCTGGGAGTAAGTACTATTGAACACAATGGGGCTTCTGAGTAGACATGCTTAGGATTGCACTCTATGGCTGCAATCCTATCCACAGTTACTTAAGTCCCATTTATAATGGGGCTTCTGAGTGGACATGTGTAGGATTGGGTTGTAAAGCTAACCCTGTTCATACTTACCTAGATGTAAGGCCCATTGACACCTACTTCTGATTAGACACCTACTTCTGATTGGACTCTAAGGTTCCAATCCTAAGCACACTTTCCTGGAAGTAAGACCCATTGAACACAATGGGGCTTGCTTCTGAGTAGACATGCTTAGGATTGCAGTGTGTGTTGTTTTGAGTTTTTTGTAAATAAAATAAATAAGTTGCAGCATGTTTTATATGATTGGCTGTGTTGCCACTGACTTGCAAAGCAAGAAATAGGAGCCCATTTGCCACAAACCTGTGGTGGGGTACAGAGTTAATCCCAACTTTTAAAAGGTGAATTGAGGACACATGGATAATAACATACTGGTTTTTGAATACCTGTTTCACCAATTACACTTTACACCTTTAGGTGCATATTGTGTGACGCACACTTAAAAAATATTTGGCACGCGCATAAGAACGTAATATGTGAAGAAGCCAGGAGACTCCACCTTCCCTCCATGGCTTTTCCCTGTTACTGAAATGTTTCCAGTCACAAGATAGAATAAGAACCCAATCCTAACCATATCTACTCCAAAGTAAGTCCCATTGTGTTCAATGGGTCTTACTCCCAGGAAAGTGTCTTTAGGACTGTAGCATTAGGCTGCAATCCTAAACACACTTTCCTGGGAGTAAGACCCATTTAACACAATAGGGCTTACTTCTAAATAGACGTGGTTAGGATTACGCTCATAGGCTGCAATCCTATATACACTTCCATGAGAATAATTTCCATTGAACAGAATGGGACTCACTTCTGAGTAGACATGCTTAGGATTGCACCTTTTACTGGTCTAACAGCCCAATCCTATGCCTCACAGTGCCCAGGGTAGCAGAGGTGCCCAAACAGCTACCACTGCATCCCAAGAGTTTGGGAAGCTCTGCCAGGTCTACTTGGAAAACCCAAGTGGCCCTGATGGGCCATGATTAGTATTAATAATACTAATAAAGTATGGTGATGATGTACTATTTGACAGTCGCCAGGTGTTTGACTGGAATTGGCTCTGTTGTGAGTCTGTTCCTATCCAAGGAACTAGGAATCACAAAGGTATCGACTGAGTATGTGTGAAGTTCCCAGGAGTGCAGCTTTTTGTAACTGGGCAGTTGTGATCTTCTGGAGGCCCATAGAAGTCACTTTGAGTCCATTTAACTATGCCAGCAGTACAGTATATTGAACCACTGGTACACTGATGGCTTGGATTGTATTGCCAGCATTGAGTTATGACTTTAGAATTTTCCGGACTCTTCTGACATATTCCTTGGCTACCCTGGTCTTGACTTCACTGTGTTTAATGTTGTCAGCTTGGAGTATGCTAAGGTATTTATAAACTGTTTCTGGTTCAAGACTTCATTTCAGTATTGTTTGGCATCTTCACTCCATCCAGAGACTTATGTTTTCCTCAATTTATTGCCAAAGTTGCATACTCTTCTAGACCAACTAATTGAAAAAACTTCTAAACTAATAAACTAATAAACTTCTAAACTAATTGAAAAACTTCATTATGCTTCTAAATTCCTTTTTACCCTAAAAAAACCACATCTCTCCCTAAACTGGGTTTGCCATAATTCTCTTCCACAAAATCGGGACAGGACGCTCTGTCACGCTTGCCAGTATGTGAACATAATCCCCAAAAACCAGGACTGTCCTTGTTTTTTGGGACATAGGGCAACCCTACCCTCAACCTTAAATATCCCTAACTCTTGTGAGGAGCTTTGACATTAAACTAGGACATGATTTATTTCAGTGGATGTAAGACAGTTCAGACAGTAAAGAGCCACAAAGATTTCAAAGGCTGCAGCCTGTGTTAACCTCAGATCTCTCTCTCTCTCTCTGTGTGTGTGTGTGTGTGTGTGTGTGTAAACCCCCCCCCCCTTTGCCAAGATTAACTAAGGGCACAATCCAGAGTAACTACAGGAGCATGTAAGAGACATTACGTGCACCCATAGTTACTGCACCACCTAGTGAAAACCTATGGGAAATTCATATTGCAATCCAGAGTAACTTGTTCTTACTCTGGAGCAAAGATTTCCCGTAGTTACTCTGGATTTCACCCTAAATTGGTAAAAATTCAATTTTGCAAAATTGACCAATTGGCAAAAAAAATGGCTTTATTTGCTTGCAGTTCCACATGTTTTTGTGTTATAATTTTGTATCGTTAGCATTTCTTTCTTTACTGCCCTAAGATCCCACTCAAAACTGATTTCTCAAAGGGATATATGGATATATGATTGTAAAATGAAAAGGTACCAAGAGCCAAAAAGAAATCACAGGTGGTGTCTGGACTTTGACATACAGCCTTCCCTTTCTATCTTGTTAATGATAAATGGACTTGCTCAGCACTGAGCCATTGGCTGGAATGCAGGACAGCTGAAGCCAAGATCATTCTGATGCAATCCTACCAGGCCTGCCTTCTCACAGTGCTGGTTGTATGAAAAGTTCAACCAGTATATGGTCGTAAGGCACATACCAAGGTAAGGTATTGGCCATATTGTTGCCACCTTCTTTCAAGATCAAAGAGTAACGGGTGGGAAGCACAAAGTTTTTTTTTGGGGTGGAGGATTTTTGGGTGGAGGCCAGCACAGAGTTACAAATGTGTCAAACATCTAAAAGAAATAGTAGATTTTTAGGAAGGACACAGGGTTTATTGAGATGGCGGCAAAATTCCTTGAGAAAAAAGTTCTTGGTTAGACTTTAAAAAGAAACATTGATAGTCCTAAATGACTATCCAAAAGGTACAAATGGCTAAGAATTTCACATTAGGGTATGTTGTAGCTAAGTGGAAAAGTATTTTTCTGTTTTCTTATTAAGCAAAGGGTAATGTTCATGAATTCTAATAATATACATAGGGTTGAAATGTATAGCAATTAGTTGTTTGAATGACCTTTGATGGAGTAAAAGCTACTTCAATTAATTGGGAAATAGAATTTTTTTAAAAATGATCATTTTTACTCTTAATAAAAATTTGAGTGTGACATCAATTTCAAAGACGAATACCTTTTTCTTCTGAACTATTGCTTTATTTATGTGTGGATTTATACAAAATAGTGGAATTTACCCCATCACTGTAGGAGTAAAATTTACATAATATTTGAGCCCTGGCCATGGCTAGCCACTGGTGGGTGCTGCTATGCACTAGTGGGCACCGCTGAGCCATGGCAATGGGCGGCAGGCACCATTGGGATGTAGGCACCAATAGGGACTAGGCACTGCTCGGCACTGACAGATAACTGGGCATGAGAAGTTCCAGGGAACAGCAGTAGGCAGTATTGGACACGAGTCAGCCCTATTGGGCACCACCAGTTCTGAGTGGAAGGAATACCCTCCCTAAATTTCATGTTTCTAGGTCTGGGAGTTTGGGCTGCGTGTTGATGTGTCACTGATTGTTCAATATTAAGTACAGTGGTGGCTCACATAACAAGTTTAATTCGTCCCAGAAGCATGCTTGTTCTATGGAATGCTTTTTATATGAAGTAAATTTTCCCATAGGAAATAATGGAAACTCAGACAATCGGTTCCACAACCCCAAAAATATTCATATAAAAATATTAACTGGATGTAAAAATGATGACAAAACAGTGGAATTGAATTCAAAAGATGCATTCAATGTGCATGATCCTATGAAGTCTATTAGGCTGCAGTCCTAAAAACACTTTCCTAAGAGTAAGCCCCATTTAACACAATGGATTACTTCTGGGTAGACATGGTTAGGAGGCTGCAATCCAAGACACCTTCAAAGTATCTCCCCACTTTCTCCTTCTCTTCATCCTGAGCCTCTCTCTCCCCTGCTCTTCTGGCTAGCCCTGAGCTGCTTCCCTCTTCTCCACTGCTCTTCTCTCCTTCTGCCCAGGGAATGCCCAGCCACAGGAGGAACAGTACAGAAGTGTTGCTTTCGCTATGGGCAGGTGCAGTAGGCACCCCTGACACTTTTTAAAAGGGCTGCCGGCCAGTGCATCTGCCCCAACTGTCAATGCATGTGCTTGTTAAGTGAAGCAACACTTGTTATGTGAGGCAGAATCCTAGAGAAATTTTTGCTTGTTATGTGGACTGCTTGTTAAGTGAGGTACCACTGTATAGGGATGAAAATGAATTATGTCTCTTTTCACCCCCTTCTGGTTTGAATTTCCAAAAATAGGCTCTTAGTGGTGCCTACATCACAGAAGGAATTCCTTTCCCAAATTTCATGCTTTTAAATCTGGTGGTTTTGGCTGGGCGTTGATGAGAGCCAGTCAGTCAATCAGTGAGTCTTCAACTGACTGATGATCAAGTTAAAACACTTTGAATTAATATTAAAACCCAATCCTAAATCAACTGTAAACCTGAGAGATTAATTCTTTGGGAATTTGAAAGTGTCAAAAAGATGATTGAAGATGACAGTGAGTGATACCACTGTTTGTATCAAACACTGGTGAGATCAGTCCCTGTATAAGAATCACATGCAATCAACATGGCCCATGCAAATCAACATCCGGGAAAACAATTTTATCCTTTAGACCAGAAGAGAGAAAGAGGTTGAAAGAGTGGAGCATGTGTTGAATGAATGAGTCTTGGGTATAAGATGTTGAAAGAGTGTAACCATCAGAAAATGAACCATCAGAAAGTGGACACCTGTCTGTAGGAACTATCTGCTTTTCAAACGAAGCACAAAATGCCATGAGGGGCTGGATGGCTACTCATTAGGGATGCTGGAGTTGCCTGCACAAAGCAAGGCCTCCAATATCCCTTCTAACTCTAGCATTTGCTTCTATGATACTAAGTGGATCAGAGGTGTCCAAACTTTTAACTTCAGGTCTGTTGCACATTTAAGAAGTGCATAGAAGAGGGAATTTAGGCATGTGCAGCTTCTCTTCTCACAGATAGCAAGCTGCACCTGCTGAAATTCTTTTCTCTAAAGTTGTTAAAGGTTCAATATCCCTGAAATTTAAAGTTTGGAAACCCCTGTACTAGATAAATAATTAAAAGCATGCGAACACATTTTTGTGTGTGACAAGCAAGTAAACTGAAGGCATCAGTAAGGAAGTGAGGAAAGATGGTTCCTTACTAATCACTTTCTTTTTCCTGACCTTGGTCTTCAAAGGATGATCACGAAGCCAATTTTTATCTTGGGAAGTCATGCTACTACTTTGGTTCGTTGCTTTGGCCGTGTACGAAGATCTTTACACAGTGAGTGTTTTCTAAAGAGGTTTCTCATTCTTTGAGACTACAAATCTATCCACACTTTCATGGGAGTAAGCCTCATTGACTCTAATGGGACTTACTTCTAAGTAGACCTGCCTAGGATTGCACTCTGACTGAATTTCTTGCCATCACTGTTAAGCCTTACTCATGCATCCAGGACATGCAAATCATTTGATTTTTCTCTTCTTTTACATGCAATTATTTCAGCTTTAATCTTATTTAACAGATTTATACTCTGCTTTTCCATCAGTTAGAACTTAAGTTATGCCTATTGTTGTAAACAGGGTGATTGAAAAGTAGCTCCCTATTTTAAAATACTTATAAATTACAATACAGGAAGTTACTTTTCAATCACCCTGTAGATTTCCCCACCTTGAACAAATCAACCATGGGTGCAATTCTGACTTTAGGCCAGAAAAATGGCCCAGCTAAGCTGGCCTAAGTAGGCTGTATTCTGAGCTGACAAGCTAGGCCAAATCCACAGGACAAGAAGGCCTCTGGCTGGCCCAACTGCTGGTGAAGAGGCAGTAGTACAAGGGCATCCTCATGCTTACTGGGCTTGTGTAGTTGTGCCGTATCTTGAGGTTGAGAAGCAGGGGTTGCAGTTAGGCTGGCCAAAGACTCAAAATTTTTGCCAACACTTCCATTTTTATTCTGGCTTATTACGGATCCTACGGGTCTACTCAGATTTATTCCTGCTCCTGGGGTGGTCTAACTTTGAGGAGCTGTGAGGGAGGCATTTCTGCCCCGGAAACACTCTGGATACAGCCTAATTGCTCTGTTCTAGGCAATGCTGAACATACCCTCAATATGCCTCTTCTGAACTGCCTTGGCTGGCACAGCTACGCTGGCCCAGATCCATCTGATTTGGGCCAGCCTATGTTAACTTATGCTGACCCAAGCCTTTCTGGTGTAACTGGGCTGGCCCATCTTGGAATTGGGACAGCCCAGTGATAGATAGGGTAGCCCAAGCGCACTTCTGTATTGCAGCTCAACTTTGATACCTGATGTCTCCTCTAAAGGGCCAACACCTTCTGGTGTTAAATAGGAGTCTTATAGATCATTCCTTCTTCTTGGGCTGCAACCCTACTTAAATTAAGAAATGGTAAGCCTCATTAATAAAGATGGGCTTTTTGTTCATCTATATCTATATACTGTATAAAAAACTGAAAAGTCACTCACTCACTCACTCACTCATCAACAGCCAGCCAAAACCGCTAGCCCAAGAAGCTGGCCTTAGAAATTTGGGAAGGATGTTCCTTCCGTGGTGGAGAACCAGTTTTTGGAAATTCCAACCGGAAGGGGGTGAAAAGGGGTGCAATGTGTTTTCCTCCCTATACTTTGCATTGAAGAATTGGTGACAGACGATGCTCTGCCCCAACCCCTGGACCTAGAAGCATGAAATTTGGGGAGGGTGTTCCTTCTGTCACATGAACACCCACCAAGAACAGTTGAGAAATTTAACCCTTAAGGGACTGAAAAGGGATAAAACATATTTTTGGCCTATACTTAACATTGAAGACTGATCAACATCCAGCCAATTTGGCACTGGAAGGGATGGTGCGCAAGGGGGGATGGTGCGAATGGGGGTGTGCAAGGGGGGATAGTGTGCATGAGGAGATGTTCTGTGGGGGATGTTGTGCAGGGTAATGGTGCGCATGGGGGAGATGATGCGCATGAGGGGTTGATACACATGGGGGGATTCATGCTCATGGGGATAAGTTGTACATGGGGTAAATTGCGCGTGGGGGTTGATCCTCAGTGGGGGGATGGGGTATGGGGGAATTTTACTCCTGCAACAAGGGTACATTTTCGCTGGTAACGAAATAAAAACTCAACTCAATTTTCCGCACTTCTCATTTTTGTAAAAAAATAGATGTTATCTATTGACACAATTTTTTGTAAAGAATCATGCAAACTTAATTGTTTTTTCTTGTCAAAATATTGTCAATTAACCAAAATGCCACAATAAACTTGTAGTTTTTTTGTTTTCCCCACTTTTTTGGTTTTAAGATGGCCACAAGAACTGGTGAAAAGTGTTGACCTGCACAGATTCTACAGGTTCAGAACATAATTGCTCAAAATTGACATTCGTATCCATTCTTTAGATATAAACAATGCTTTCTATTTTTTTTCTAGGTGGCAATATCAACATTCATCCTTTTGTAAAGGAGGCTCTGGACTGTGGAAGACCCATTGTGGCTTTGGAGAGCACTATCATTACTCATGGCATGCCATATCCCCAGAACCTAAGGTTTCAATTGCACATGAATGTGCATCATTTGACATTACTTTTCTTGGTGATTTATCACTTAATTGTTTACAGCTGAACTTAGCTGTGAACTATTTCATGGAGAAGGTTATATATGGGACAGTATCAAGTGAAATATTGTTGAATTTTGATCTGGGATGGTAGTTACGTATGTTTAAGTTGGCAGTCATCCTGATAGGGGCTGTGGGTGGCGCAAGTGGCTAAGACACTGTGCCTGTTAACCATCAGGCCAGGGTTCTAGACCCTGGTCAGCCCCACAAGACAGGGTGAGCTCCTGTCCTTAGCCCAGCTCTGTGACGCAGCTGGATCCAATCGTATTGGTTCTGCCTTTCCATTGGACTAATTCAGTGGCATGGAGAGGGGGGATTTGCTGCTTGGGTAACAGCCTATCCTCCATATCAATCTAACCCAGGCTTTCGTGCTTCGCATGCAGTGTATGCAGCGCCGAGCACGATACCATAGTCTTCCAAGACTGATGGAGGCCATCCTGATATATATACAAGTTTAATTTCCAATATACAGAATAGCCTTGGAATGGAAAGTCACTTATAGCACCATTTTATGCATGTTATTCAGAAGGAAGTCCTATTGTGTTCTCAGTCGGCTTTCTTCCAGGAAAGCTTTAGTACAGGTCAGCACTGTTAAGGGCGCAATCCAAAAGGCTTCTTTGCCATGAAAAGGGAGGCTGGCACATGTATGTGCACTGGTTTCTCCATGCTAATGTGGCCTCTGGACTTGGTAACCTGTGTTTACGATGTTGGAGAAGAAGTGCAGGTCTGGGCTTGGATTTGGTGCCTCTTCTTCCCAGAGCTCCATATCTTTGTCATCAGAGGGTTTCACTATCACTTTTGCTAATGAAAAGCACTAAGACCATGACTGAAAATTCCCCAGAACTTTCACTGCTGCTCTTTGCTGAATACTTGCCAAAGAGGTGTAGTAGGTATTGTGGGACTCTTTCACATTGCCATGAAACTAGATTCATCGTGGATTTGGTAGATATAACATTTTTCATATAAGCCATAACGGAGAAAAAATGAGTGGGGGGTTGCGGGACTGAATAGTGAAGTTACTCACGTTTAGTATCTTGGCAGTGTCACACTTTCACATCTTGTCTTTTATCACCTTGTGATGACCGCTCCAGTGTGGCCAAGGAAGTGGAAGACACTGTAAGGACCAATGGAGCTGTGCCAGCAGTCATTGGAATCTTAAATGGTTGCGTCCGTGTTGGCCTCCAAAATGAAGAACTTGAATTTCTGGCAAAGAGCCAAACGGCTGTGAAAGTGTCTCGCAGAGACCTTGCTTATGTGCTCAGCCAGGTACGGCATGCAGGTCCTCTCATATGTTATGCTCCCTTGCTTCCTGGGTTCATGTGCAGTCTTGGGTTATGACTGACTGTTCTGTGACAGGGCTTGACTGGTGGTACTACTGTGGCAGCAACCATGATTGTGGCACACAAAGCCGGGATCCCTGTCTTTGTGACAGGGGGAATTGGAGGGGTTCACCGTGGAGGAGAAAAGAGTAAGATAAATTCTGTTAATTCCATCTAAACACATTAATCCCTATGCACTGTGTTTGGTGTGGTCTGAAAATGCAACAGAATGAAACACTCAGTTTCCCTTTCCTTCCTCTGTTTAATCTTCAGTCAATACTTATGCTATATTGTTAAGTCCATTGGAGCAGAGAATTACTTTTTACTTTATATAAAGCACCATATACATGGATGATACCATGTACACCATTATAATAATCATTATCATCAGGTTGCAGCAGTGATTTTTAACCTTTTTCAACACTAAATTGTCAGGCATTAAAACTGTCAAGGCATACATCAGTTTTTTGAGCATTAACAAGGCACATTGTTTGGGCATTGACAAGGCACACCATTTTTCTGGTATAGATCTCAAATCTCCTGATTGCCCTACTAATTAAATGACCTTCCCCAAAGTAGACCAGCAAATCATCTTTGCCACACTAGTGGGCCATGGGACAGTAACTGAAAATCACTGGGTTGGAGGGTTTACTCTGGGTTGGAGGGTTTACTCTAAGGTGTAGAAGGACCCTTCAGTTTCAGACTGGATGTTGTAGGTCAAGGATGTCAAACTTGTTTCATGCCGAGGACTGAATTTAGCATTCATGAAACCTCAATTTTCACAAAACATGATAAAAGGGATTTTCTTGATTGATGGTTTGAGTTCCTTCGATGCAATATTGGATTTATTTTCCCAGGTTGCCCACATGAACTTTTAGTGATGGAGCTGTCTTCCAATATGTTCTGATCTATCTTGTCCTTTCCAGCTTTGGATGTGAGTGCTGACCTGACAGAACTAGGTCGTACTCCAGTTGCTGTGATTTCTGCAGGTGTCAAGTCTATACTGGATATTGGTAGGACGTTGGAATATCTGGTAAGCAGCACAAGCAGTATGGGGGACAGAATTTCTATATTAAAGTGGGAGTCTCTGGAATGACTGGCATTCTTTTAATTGCATCTTTTTCTGTCTGCAGGAGACTCAAGGTGTATGTGTGGCCACCTTTGGAAAATCAAGAGAATTCCCAGCCTTCTTTTACCATCAAAGTGGCTTTCAGGCCCCCTATCAGGTGCAGAATGAAGAGGATGCAGCAAAGCTGATTGGTGAGATGCAGCTGTCCTGACATGCACAATGCATGTTTGAATCCAGTTCGGGTACAAGCACATGCACCATTCAGCAGCAACCCCATTTTCCTCCACAGTGTGCTTTTAAGAGGGGGTCCAACTCAACTAAAAAGTCTTGTCAAGTTGGGAAGGAGTGACTCAGCAACTTGGAAGATGTCCCCATTATAACTCATTTTTGAATCAAGTCTCGGGGTGGGGGGTGACCCAAGATTTGATTCTAGTCAAGCCCTGCTAGATTTTGCCATCACTGTTATTCATCACAAGGAATCTGTGACACAACCTCTTTTTTCAGCTAGATCATTGGCTTTGCAGTTGGGTAGTGGAGTGCTGATCGCAGTGCCCTGCCCTAAAGATCAAGCTGCTTTAGGACAGGAAATTGAAGAAGCAAGCCGGCAAGCTTTGAGCGAGGCTAGGTAAGAATCACATCAGTCTCTTTCTCTTTTGAATGGTAAGGGCTAGTAGGGGAAGTGCAACAATGTGTGCAAAAACTCAGGTTCAAAACTCTGAACCATTCACACAATGGGTGGTTTTGGATCATTACAAATATGCTTGAGGGACAAGGAATAATGTTCTAGTATACCTAATTTACAGTTTCTGTGTACATGCTTTGTGCATGTAAGATAGGTGCTTCATCATTGTTAGTTATTATTTTTAAATGCACATATACTCTGTCTTTCTGACCCTTTCTCTAAGGATATTATTATTAGAGCTCAATTAAGCAATTCTCATGTAACCAACATTTCCTGATTGTTGTGACCCCTGTATAGAGGGGCTGTATCACAGGGCTGGAGCACCTATTTTGCAAGCAGTCGGCCTCATTTTCAATCTCTGGCACCTATAGGTAGGGCTGAAAATGGTGACCTCCTGAAATCCTGGCAAGCCTAACTGTCAGTGTGTGTAGACAGTCCTGAGCTAGATAGACCAAAGGTGTGATGCAATATTAGGCAGCTTTTAATTTCTTTGCCCAGCATTGTAGTTGGTCTGTGGAATTCCCTGCCAGAGAATGTGATGATGGCATCTAGCCTTAATGCCTAGAACAAATTCCTAGAGGAAAGGACCATCACAGGCTACAAGCCATGAGGAGTGTGTGTAGAGGGGACAACCTCCAAATGCTGGATGCAGGGGAGGGAACCTGGATGCAGGTGTCATATATGCTCCCTGAGGTATCTGGTGGGCCGCTGTGTGATACAGGAAGTTGGACTAGATGGGACTTTGGCCTGATCTTTTGGAGACTCTTCTTATGTCCTCTATACTCCAGGCCTTCCTATCCCAATCTTGCCCAGATTTTGTCCATGCAACAATCTTGTCCATGCAACAAGACTGTCCATGCAACATTTTCTGCATGGTTACATTAGGCAAATGCTGATCATTTTATGGCCGTCCTACAGTGGAATTCTCTGAACTCGGGGTCCAAATGAATTCTGCCCCTTTCAAAAGATTTGTTATCAAGCTACTGCAGAACAAAAGTGTGTCTATTTTCTGCACAACGAAGCCACCTTTGCAACTTGACTCAGACTGCATATTTAATGCAAATGTAAATGCAAACCTGAACATGCACTAGTTTTTTCTCCAACTCTGGCTTTTGCTTGGATCCTTCTTGCCCTCTCGATATATATGCCAGACAGACCAGATATTGAATTAAACAGTAATTCATAGTCCATGTTGGACCTTCCTGAATGCTTCAAGAAACTTACAATGCAATCCTATGCATGTTTACTCGGATCATGCCATGGGCCCTTTGCCTTCGCCACACAGAGAATGGGTTCTCAGTCACCTTCTGCAAGGGTGAAGATATATATTCTATTCATTTAAAAGGCAGAATCCATTTTTAAAATGATTTTGGGGAGGAGATGATGGATTGGTGACACAACCCATTTACAGCCGGTCAGTGCTATACACAGCCAGGTTTTGCAGTTAACATTCCAAACATGTTTCCCCCATATTCAAAGGGGGAAGAGAAGATTGTACAGTATCCCTACAATCCTGAGTAACTATGGGAGCACGTAAGATATATTATGTGCATCCATAATTACTGCACCACCTAGTGAAAACCTTTGGGAAATTCATATTGGAATCCAGAGTAAATTGTTCTTACACTGGAGCAAGGACTCCCCATAGTCTGGATTCCGCCCTAAGTCTCAACCAAATACTCCCACAGTTGTTGCACTAACTTTTCAGATTATGTAAATCTGGATACCCTACATTCATGTACATTGTACTTGATGGTCACAAGCTTTGGAGCATTCTGAATTGAGAATGTACCCATTTTTTTCCATTGTGAGCAAAGATTGTGATCTTATATTTCTTTCACTACTGTATGTATAATTCCGTGACTGAATTACCTATTCTCATCCAAGGCTGCTGCTGTTTCCTTTGCAGAGAAAGGGGAATCTCGGGGAAAATGCTGACACCATTCTTACTGCAGAGAGTGAATGAGTTATCTCATGGAAATTCACTGAACATCAGTATCTTTTCCTAGAAATATTAAGTTTCCAGCAAAAGTCAATTTCAGTTCCTCCTGCTATCTGAAAAGATCATTATCCCAAGCTCTTTCCCAATGTGGTTTTTTGTTTGTTTTTGTAAAGCAGAAAGATTTGCTGCCAATTCCTGTGTGTATCTACTTGGAAGTTCCATTGAATTCAATGCGGCTTACTCCTGGGAAAGTGTGTACTATACAGGATTATAGCACTGGATCCATTCCTTTCTAGGAAAAGTAGCACATCTTTCCACACAAGCAGGTCAGATTCTTCTCAAGTGGTACTCAAAGATTCTGAATTTTTTTATTCATAGTGACTCCAGAGGTACCTAGATTTTGAGTACAAAAGAGAATTTTGAGGGCCAGTTTATGCAATGGGTAGAAGGTATTCCATTAATCCATGTTCAGCTCTTTGCTCGGCAGTGAATCCCACGGCCTCTGACATGTTATGTGGCTGCAAACATGTGTTGCCTTTACCAACATGTGTATACACAGTGGGGAGCTGAGGACCATCAGGAATCTCCAGTGCAGTCTTCATGTTGTGGAAAACAGCGTGCTGCTCAAGGGAGGCCTTTGTGCTGCTGATTCAATAAGGTTCTTTAGTTCTTCTGGGGACCTGCTCAAAGATATCCAACAAGCTTCATGACATCACTGTCCATTGCCTAGATCTAGCAGCAGTCACAGCAAAAGGTGGTGGTGCACCAATTTCTTTTGTTCCTTGGATTTTTTTTCCTTTAACCAAATCCCAACCAGATATTGCTTTAATCAAGAACAATGCCATGGTGGGCAGTCGCATAGCTGTAGCCTTGAACAAGATCCAAAAAGACCAAGGAAGAAAAGATGGCTTGCCTCCAGAGGAAAAGATACCTGTTGGGTCAAGACCAGTGAGTGCTCCAGTTTGTTAGACTAACCAAGCCATCTTTGGCCATCCACAAGGGGCTTGTTAAACCTGCTTGGGACTAAAGGAATAGTGTGTGTGTGGAGATCTATGTCATCTGCTTAGGGAGTTATGCATGCCTATGCTACAGTAAATTGGGCTAGCTTGAATAGGAGTGCAGATACATAAATTCTCACCATCCCACTGAATGGAGCTTCCCCACTTTGGCTACAATCCAGAGTAACTACAGGACCTTTTACACCGACATAGTTACAGTGCCATCTATGGGAAACCTATGGGAAATGCATAGAGCAATCCAGAGTAAGTGCCTCTTACGTCTTCCCATAGTTATTCTGGATTGAAGGGTTAGTGTCCCAGATTTGTCTCCCACCATCTCTTCTTCCACGCCTATCTGCACTCTTTTTATAGGTACTTACATCTGGCTCTTCCACAGGGCCTGCTATACAGTAATGTAATATATTATGTAACACATAATCTCTCTGGCTAGGAAGGTAGGCCAGTGGGTCATAGGGATAACAGAGCAGCCAGCTGTTGTGCACTTCTGGACAGTGTAGCTCCTATACCAGATACTTCATGCTCATGCTCATGCTATCCCTGCTAATGAAAGTACTTGGGAAACCTGAGAGCTGTGCATTTGTTTCAATCACAATTTACAGTCTATTTTACCTTCCTTTACTTCCAGGTGGTGATTGGTGGCATCAATGTTGATTTCCTAGCCAAGGCGAGAGATGCAACATTAGTGGTAACTTTATTTAGTGTGAAAAACTCCTGGCTGTTTGCTGGATTGCTGTTATTTATCATAATGACA
Source organism: Cryptoblepharus egeriae (assembly GCA_030015325.1). Taxonomy (NCBI): domain Eukaryota; kingdom Metazoa; phylum Chordata; class Lepidosauria; order Squamata; family Scincidae; genus Cryptoblepharus; species Cryptoblepharus egeriae. The sequence continues at coordinate 11,182,927 of JAREYC010000008.1, read as the reverse complement.
TTTTGAATTTTCATTGTGTTTTATTCAGTGGTCCCTTGCTTAACAAGCATTTCACATAACAAGCAAAAATTTCCAAGAAATCTTGCTTCACATAACAAGTTCTGCTTCACTTAACAAGCAAGCGCACTATGGGCACAATCCTGATGCTCTGTATGCAGGCTCTTTAAAAGGGCTGAGAGCCAGCGCTGCTGCCTCTAACTGCCCCGAACTTGGGGACGGTTGCCTGGAGGTGCCAGAGGTGGCTGCCCCTAACTGCCCCCACCGACCACCTTGAACCTCCAGCAGCAGCCCAGATAAGCCTCCCAGGAAAGTGTCTTGGATTGCAGCCTCCTAACCATGTCTACCCAGAAGTAAGCCCCATTCTGTTCAATGGGGCTTACTCCCAGGAAAGTATCTTTAGGATTGCAGCCTAAGTAGACTTCATAGGATCATGCACATTGAACGCATGTTTTGAATTCAATTCCAGTGTTTTGTCATCATTTTTACATCCAGTTAATATTTTTATATGAATATTTTGGGGGTTGTGGAACCAATTGTCTGAGTTTCCATTATTTCCTACTGAAAAATCTGCTTCACTTAGAGTGTTTCACTTAAAGAGCATGCCTCCGGAACGAATTAAGCTCTTTATGTAGGTACTGTACATTATTGGGTGCCACTTTCCTATCTTTGGGCTAAAAAACAGAATATAAATGATGGAATCAAAATGAATAAGAAGAAAGTACGGTTATCAAGAGATGCATTTCATTTTGGTCTCTCTTCTCCTCCTAACATGTCCACTAACATGTCGTCTATACTTGCAGAAGGGAGGACAGACAAACCCATCAACAGTGAGACAAACATTTGGAGGCGTGGGGAGAAACCTAGCAGGTAATATTTGGCTGTAAGTGAGATGTACATTAAGCACATGTAGCCACCTGATTGATAAAGTGGCATAAGTAAGCACACATAGAACCAAATCACCTGCATATCACCAAAAGAGGCAACGATCCTGAAGTCTGAGCTAACTCCTAATTAAATAGAGTTTTTACTTTGACTCCAAGGTACTACAGTGTTCTCCAATCAGGCAACTCAGGCTGCCTCCTTTGTGCTAACTTTAAAGATATATTTCTACATTTTTAGTATGTTGCATGAGCATACGTATAAAGCTGCCTTCAACTGAGCCACACGACTGGTCCATCCAACTCAGGATTACCTTGTTGACTAATGATTGGTCTTCAGGTTTTAAGAGAGGTGTCTTTCCCAGCCATGCCTGGAGATGTTGGAGACTGAACCTGAAGTGCTTGGCACAGAAAGCAGATGCTGTGATTTACAGCCCCATTGCCAGCTTTGTTCCATTTTGCTCTTGCTTTCAGATTGCTTAAGTCGTCTTGGAAGGCCTCCTCTCTTTATCTCCGTCTTGGGGAAGGATGAGCATTCTGAGTCCGTCCTCCGTTACTGCAAGCACATGGTAGCTCAAAGATGTATTTATTAACTACTCTGCAAGGTGATGGTTGTTGTTTCAACTGAGAATTGGCCAATCCTGTTTGTGGACTTGATCTTATTGAGATGACAACCTACATTCTTCTGTTAAAGCCTGTAGTGTGACAAACAAGGAAACTTACCAACTGCTCTTGTTTAGCTCCATTCGTTTCATTTCAGTACTGATCCCAAACTAACATGAGAGACCATGGTACAGAAGATGTTTGCCTTGCACGCAGCTGATGTGGAGGATGTTGATGACAAACAACATCATCAAAACAAATACAAGTTTTACTGCACCAGGCTAGATTTTTTTATCCAGGTTCACTAAGTATTGCATGAAAATAGGTTGCACTATATAGTAAGTCCCCTACTTACGAACATTTGTGATGCAAATTTTCATGCATACGAAGGTTGAAAATTTATTAACTGAAATTTAATTTATTAATTAAAAATTTATTAAGGTATTCATGCAACTGAGGTTGAAAATTGGTTGCAGTATACAGTAAGTCCCCTACTTACAAACACTCAAGATGCAAATTTTCATGCATATGAACGTATCCTCAAGGTACGTTTTAAGGTACAATAACAATATTTTAACAGCAGTTTTGTAAAAAGTGTATTAACAGTAAAAAGAACTTTTTAACAGCACAGGTATTTAATTTACACTTTTTTACTTTGGGTCAGACATGCATTAACATCACTATATTGAACTTATGAACAAATTGACTTATGAACGAGCATCCAGAACTCATTCATAAGTAGAGGATTTATTGTATTTTGTTCTAACAACACCTGTGTAAATGAACTGGAGGGTGTGGCAGACAAAAAAGTATTTTATAAATTATTTATTTATTTATTTATTTATTTATTTATTTATTAAGAATATGGGAGGAGTCTCGCAACTGGAAGGATGCAACACAGCCACTTACTGTGTCGTCATCACAGGTTGTGGGGAGCTTATTCTTGGCTTGGGAGACATGGACATCCACCAGAAGATAACAGAGCAATACGTAAGAGGGTTCTGTGCAGCTTGAAATGTACTGTAAATGTTTCTTCTTGCTCCTGTCGCCCTTGCTTATTGAGGCGATGCCACCCCTAGCACCTGGAGTAGTCAGAGTAACAAAGAAGTACTCTGAGTAGTCAGGACTACTCTGAGTAGTCAGAGTAACAAAGGACAAATTGCTCTGGTTGCTCTGGAAGGAACTCGGGCGTAGCAACTGCCCATGAGTAGATAAAGAAAATGCTTTGACATGTTTCTATTTTGGCTGCAATCCTAAAGACACTTTCCTGGGAGTAAGACCCATTAAACACAATGGGCTTTACTTTTGAGTAGACATGGTTAGGATTTTGCTCTTTGTGAACTTTTGGAAAAGTAAAAATGGATGACATGTGACAACAAATATTCAATATTTTAAATTTGTTTTTCTGTCTTGGATTCAGGGTTGTCAGGAAGGAGCTATCGCTGAAAGGTAGGGTGCCAACTTTGCCTGGAGAAGATTCTAAGTTCAGTTTCTAGTGTCTTGAGCCAGTGCCAGTCACTAAACAATACTCGGTTATATGGACCAGTAATCTGACTGGCACTTAGGTCCCAGAAATAAATCGGTCTCATGATATCTCGTCTCATGTTATAGAAAGGCCACTTGTCTATAGAAAGGTCTTGTTGCTCAAGAAAAGAATCACTATTCTATATTTTCTTCTCAGACAACTAAAACTGTCTCTTTTGTGCCAAGCTTTTCTTAGCAGAGAAACTCTCTAAACCAAGAGTTGTCAACCTACAGCCTGCAGACTGGATCTGGGCCAATACCCAATTTCACCTGGCCTGTATAGAGCTCAGTTTGAGAGATGGAGCTTCCCATCCAATTCACCATGCACTGGATATGGAACTGAACAACCATGTCTAGGCTTGGAGAGACCCTGGGCCACTGTGAAGAGAATTCATGTGTGACACAGGGACCTGTGAAAGTGTGCATGCCATTCCTTGTTGAGTGGCAATTAGGAAGGAGGCTTCACCTCCCAGGCTGAGTGCCATGCAGCCACTTTTAGGAGCTTGGCAACCCTGAAGTTTGGCAACTTCAAACTTGTGAAGCCAAAAAGGTTGCCAACAACTACTCTAAACCATCCAGCCTTAGTAGTCATTGGTGTCTACTTCCAAGTAGATACACGTAAGGCTTCTCAAGGTTCATATAGTGAGGAGTTCATATAACCAGGGCTGTGTGTGTGTTTGTGCATGTGTACTGTACTCACTCACAGAGTATGTGTCCGTACCCCCCCCAAACACACACACACACACACAGAGAGAGAGAGAGAGAGAGAGAGAGAGAGAGAGAGAGAGAGAGAGAGAGAGAGATGAGTATTGGTAGGTAAGTACTGACACCTGTTTTTCCAGAAAAATAGCACTGTGTATAAAACAGCTGGATATCAGTGGGTTATGTTCATATTTGTACCCTGCCATTTCGCCAAGGAACAGCCATGCAAGGGAAGCTATTTTTATTTTATATAGTAAAACCTTGGATTGAGAGTAACTTGGATTGAAAGTATTTTGCAAGACAAGCAAAGATTTCTAATAAATTTTGACTTGATATACAAGCAAAAAAATAGTCCCAGCCGGGATACGGCTGATTTTGGCGCTCCGCCAATACCTCCTCAGACTCTCCTGAGAGACCACCCTGTGCATGTCTACTCTGAAGTAAACCTATTACAGTCAGTGGAACTCACACATATGTAAGGGAGGCAATGGAAAGGAGCATGGGAGACCTAGCTTTACATTTCTACTCTAATGAATAAGCAGGCCTCAGTCAGTCTTGAAAGACTATGATATTGTGCTCGGTGCTGCGTATGCTGCATGCGAAGCACGAAAGCCTGGGTTGGATTGTTATGGAGGATAGGCTGTTACCCAAGCAGCAAATCCCCCCTCTCCATGCCACTAAATTAGTCCAATGGAAAGACAGAGCCAATACGATTGGATCCAGCTGGCGTCACAGAGCTGGGCTAAGGACAGGGCCGACCCGGGTCTCGAACCCTCACCTGCTGGTTAAGGCACAGCGTCTTAACCGCTTGCGCCACCCACAGCCCACTTCTACTCTAAAATTAGACCTATTATCAGTAGGGCTCACTCCTGTTTGAGAAGGGCAATGGAAAGAAGCCTGAGAGACCTAGAGTAGAAAATTCATTCCACAACCCAAAAATATTCATATAAAATGATTACAGTACTATCAGACAATACAATACAAAATTTAAAGAAAAATAAAACAAATTAATCTGCACATAGTCTCTCAGGCTGCAATCTGCCCACCTAAACAGGAGTGAGGTTTTATTTTTCTTTAAATTTTGTATTGTATTGTCTGATAGTACTGTAATCATTTTATATGAATATTTTTGGGTTGTGGAATGAATTGTCTGTTTCCACTATTTCTAATGGGAAAATTTACTTTGATATACAAGCATTTGGGATTACAAGCATGCTTTCGGAACATAGTATGCTCATAAACCTCTTTGCAGCCAGGTTGAGGTAATCTGTGTTTCTAGGCACTGTTTTTGAGCCATCTTCTTCGGAAGTAAATGAGCTGGTGATGGAGTGCTGAAAGCCGCTTTCGGAGCTTGGCAGCCTCCACCCATTGCTCTTTACAGACACTGTGTGTTTCTAGTACGTGCCAAGCTGTAGAAACACATATAAACACAGACTGCTTGGTGGTTGAGGCATATCCTGGGACACTAATGGAAGAGGTGATTAGGACTGAATCAGGTGCAGTCCCACCCTTTCCTCCATTAAGACGACCATTGAAAAATCAGTTGCTTCCCAACAGCTGATGGTGTTTTGTTAAAAAAGCACACACACAATTCAAGAATTGACAGCATCAAGACCCTCAAAAGGCTGAAGATTCCTTCCTAGAAGGAAAAAAAGCTATCATTGCTTCCACTCTCCACCCTTTTCCTTCCCCCTCCTCATTGTATTCACAAAGGCAAGGA